>OX401411.1:23928612-24528612 GCA_947846245.1 Cerastoderma edule
ATTGTACTGCAGGGGAGGTAACCTCTTTCAGGCGTTCGAACTTAAAAATTGATTAAATTAATCAATATATGCATCGTCCCGACAATATGGGGCGATAGCATGGTGCATGTATGGGTTCGGATTATTCATGTTAGCTTTGAGTAGGCTTATGTTATATCATCAAGATCGACTCTTTGGCCAAAAATCACATTTACAGTAGATCCCCTTCGAAACGATGTTAAGGAAAAATGATTGCAATGAATAGAAGGTTCTCGCTTTGCCACAGTTAACAGTCAACACCAGCACGCTGAAATGATATCCTTTTGTTTTGTGTATGATTGTCCACTTTGTGACCTTTACACAAAAATACTCAAATCAAATCTTTCAGGCTCTACTTCCACTGCTCAAACAAGCTCGATCAAATCCACCAATCAGCGAAGGCCGTCCAATGTCCATCAACCAATCAGCGGTCGTGAACATCGCATCGAGCTTTGGGTCTATTGGAGAGACAAACGACGTGCACAACTCTTACGGCTACAGGACTTCTAAGGTACCGATACATTTTTTAATTCATATAAGTGAGATTGTGCGACTGCTCAAAAGTGAACAAATAATCAATAAACAAAACGTTTAAAATAAAAATGTGTTTGCTTACAAGTAATATTTTTCGTATGAAATTTTGATAAAAATGTCTGTGATGGACGAAGGTTTTGTTCATTTACAGAAGTGATCTCCCTTGCTAAAGTCAACAGTTTGTTTTAACCGAGCACGTTGTATATATAAACTAAAACATACACCAAACCCCTCATTTATAAATCGAAGCTAGTCAATGATGTTGGCAGCAGCAGAAGACAGCAATAATTGAATATAAAAATACATCTGTATGCTTGTGATATTGGGTAGAAATCACTATTACAATATGGGAAATAGGTAATGGCTTTATATTGACTCATTGGTTCAATCGAAGTTCCAAGCCGCGCTTAAAACAAAATATCAACGGATTTCTCGACAGTTATCCACAATGCTATCTTAAAAAAAAGAATAACTTTCCAAAGAGCATTAGCTTGTTAATAAAGAAAGAGGACAGATAAATTATGTCGCACTGACCTAAATCAATGTCGGAAAGAATATTGGCCAAGACGAGGGTCTCGCATATGGGACCCCCGTATCACAAGACGCACTGTTTTTCCAGTAAAGACTAAGTTGTCAAGACTAAGGGACATTCCTGTTATCCGAACAAAATTTCAATAAAGATATCTGTTCACTTCATAGTCTCAAGCCTATCACTCGTTATTCACTCTCTTATACTGGGTTACCGCCAAGTGTATTATGGTATTACTCCATTTTGGTTCAAATTCTGGTAACGAAAGGCTTTGAATGATCACTAAGGGAATGACTGTACAAAGCTCGATTCAGCAGTTAAGCTTGGAGGCATTCCCTACCGATTATGAACCGGGCATCGCTAAGTGCTTAAAATACTACAATGCTTCATGTAGCAAGTGAAGAACCCAATGAAATAAACACAATCTCTAAATCATTCCATTGCAAGTAGCTTTTGAGCAGATGCGCATGGATTCTTTCACCATCAACATTGTTGCAGGCATTGCAAACTAACAAAAACACTAATGACGCTATCTAAAACCAGAACAAATACTTTCTCTGCTACATCTATTGCAGGCAGCTTTGAACATGGTCAGCAAGTTACTGAGTATAGAGTTGAAAGTAGAGGGAATCTTCGTGATCGGTATCCATCCGGGCTGGGTACAAACAGCCATGGGAGGTCCAGGGAGCAAACTACCTGTGGAAGACAGTGTTCGATCCATGATGGACCTCATGGAAACATTCGAAGGAGACGCCAGCCACGGGAAATACCTCAACTGGACCGGGAAAGAAATGCAATGGTAAAAAGAAAATGGCCTCTGTGTTTAAGTGACGTCATCGAAAGTAATGTACACATTAAATGATGACGTCATTAGAATCGCAGTTTGGTTGTAAGTACTATTTTGAAGATCCGATAGAACAAGATTGACAGCCCGTAGGACAGACTCTATTGTTTTTCCAAATTTCACATGACGGTGGTGATTTGACGATCCAAACTTAAAAGCATCAGCAGACGTCAATAATGGAGCAAAAACAATAATGTTTTCTTTTGGTTATTGGTAAGATGCACTTGTGACGAAATGAAAACTTCCTTATTTTTATCAGCTTCAATCAACTACAATTCATTTATCCAAATTTTATTTTTTCATATCGCGACAACATTATTTAGTCATGTTGCAATGCTCTGTTCATTATGACATAGGAAAGCCTCAATCTTGACTGGCTAATAAGGGCTGGTCAAGCCGAATTAAACCATCGTCATTCCGTAGACCAACCGCGAAACTACCCACTACCCTTAATGCAAATTCAGGTGACGTCATCAAGGTGGATAGGAGAGGGGCAGTGTATATAAGTCCTGAACTCTAACTACTAGGCCACAGAGGCACAACTTAACTTTACTTGTCACTTGCTGCATATGTGTAAAAATGAAAATACATACCTGCTTTAGAGAGTTGTAAAATGTTACCCCCTATTGATAGATTAGAGATGATCATCGAAATATATATATATGTCAAATGAACCTTTTATAAGACTTTGTGGTACATATTATGAGCATTGGCATTTGCTAATAAAATTTGATTTTTAAGAAGTTATTTGACTTGTCATATCCCACTGTATTTCGACTTTGTCTGTGTATGTACATGCTATTAGACGCAAGCACGTTTCAAGTGGAATGGAAATGTTTAATGAATTCATTGATCTTTAATCTAAATTGATTAACCCCTACACGTTTTCGCTACTAAATGGATGACAATTGTCGTATTTCTCTTTTAACCTATTCGCCCCATATGAACATTTTGAAATGGTGTTCATTAGCTCTTTGTCTGAAATAAGAGATGTCCAAGAGAAGCACAAGGGAGTGGAAAATTATTACCAATAACGAAAAAAACAACAAAAAAAACAAAAACAAAACAAAAAAAAACAAAAAAAATAAACAAAAATAAACAAAACACATCGAAATAAAAGAGAGCAAAAAACCCCTAAATCACATTTATTTTGGTATTACTTTTGGTATGAACCTTTCTGGCTGAGTCATGGGTTGATTTTGGGAAAAAATTTCATCTTTTGTCACAAACAGGTCTCTCGAAGTGTAAGAAATGTTAAAAAGTGATGTATTATTGAGTAAAGGAATAAGTGTAAAATGAATGAGCACTGATTGCACTGTGATACAACGTGCACTTCTTGAAAGAGCGAGTCATTGTTGTGGCGTTGACACGTGGCTTTGCAAAGTTTGCAATGTATATCGATAAAAGAGCAACAGTTTCTCCAGACAAACACCCCTATCGTACCTACTCGGGCATTTCCGTAACCTGATAAACACGTCTCGCACCAATCGGAACTACTCGGGCATTTCCGTAACCTGATAAACACGTCTCGCACCAATCGGAACTACTCGGGTATTTCCGTAACCTGATAAACACGTCTCGCACATGAGTGTCGGGTTGAACAATATTTGGTGGAGTAACGAACTGTGAGTGGAAACCCCGGTCCAGTGATAGGGCTTTGGCTTTGGGATCGGAGGGGGTTCGAATCCCAGCCGGATCATCGGAATATTCCTTAGCAAAGAATGAGTCCCACGTTGCTCCTCTCCACCCAGGTGTATACATGGGTACCTGTAAAAGAGTAACCGAATGTGCCGTCGCTGTATTTTCGCCGTATGCAAACGACCGGTTTATCACCCATCAACCGGGGAGGTAATTGTAAAATTCGCGTGAATATGCCTTGCATATATGTGATACTATTAACCCTACCTTTAAATGTACCTTTTAAACGAACGTCAGCTCTAGAAAGTTTATATTTTGTATGCTTATGTGATAAGCTTTTGGGATTGTTTTGGTTTTATATCGAGTCAACAATATTTGAGTTATTTGCTATAGCCAGTTCATAGTCGACACTCTGAGTTCGGCAATCAGGAGAGATGTATGTCATTAAGTCAGATTGCCGTGAGAGTATATGGCTTTAATTTATTACGATTGGTACAATGAAAATAAAGATAAAATGACGATAGAACTTGAGGAACTTCTTAGAAGGACTTCGATCATTGAATTAAGGTAGAATACCCATAATCCTCCATTTTGAAACTCGATCTTTCGTCGGATTATCTCGGTCGTTCACGGCAGAGCTCGGTCGGGGCCAGAACTATTCGCATCAAACCGAACAGTTCCGGCCCCACCGATGTTTACCGAGAACGACTGTAATCTGACGAAAGATCGATTAAGTTTCATAATAGCGGATTATGGGTATTCCCTCTATGTGGAGAGCAATTGAATTTGGGGGAGGTGTGTACGGATACCATCTTTCATTAATATGTCCCCTTGGTCAAATACGATCTCAAAGAACGTTCAAAGTATGCCCTTTGAAAAAGAGAAAAACAAGTAAAATCCGTAGGTCTGTATCATTTACTTTTTATCCCCCCTCCAAAAAAAGACAACTTAAAGGAAATTATAACCATAGAATAAGTTCAAATAATACGTTTAATTAAAAACTATTATTGAGATAAATCAAACATTCACACGAATCAGCTTTTACAGATCAAGATACAAGTTACGTCGAATATTTTTGTTTTTCTGTATGATGTTATAGCTTATTGAAGTTTAAATACTTTACTGACGATATGTCAATAAACCTACCACTGCTCTTCATTGCTTTCATTTGAAAATGACGCTTCTCGTTAAAGATTACTCTATATAGTTAATCATCACATCGACCAATAGCCATGACAAGACCAGCAGTGCCTGACTGGTACACGAAACAATCGTACTAGACTGACTGTTGCTGGCCACAGACAGGAACCTGTCTGCGCATACGGCGAGAACGCTTTCAGACAGGACAAACACCCCTTCGACCGTTTCCGTTTTCTCAGATAAAGCGGTCAGGTTCCCTGTACCATCCAGAGAATGTCCTTCCTTCACCAAGAGGGCGTTGTACCAGTCCATGTCCACCTCTAGATACGGGCATACAAAAAACACGTCGCTGGAAATCATGCCAACGTTCATGTTACGATCGTACACCAGAAAATCGCCTAAACCGTTGGAATCATCTTCGGTAGCACTGCGAAAGAAGCTGTGCTGTCCTTTCATCATTACCATGTCATCGTCGATCAGCCAAACTTCCCGAAACGAGGCCCGCCTCCTTATGACGTTCGCTACACCTTTCATGGTACACTTCCGTTCATCCGTACCGACCAATGACTCCACGAGAAGGTGGATCAACTTATCCGTGCCTGGCTCTCTGACCACTTGAACGTACACGGTTATTCCCGGACAGGACAGGGCCTTAAACACGTCCCGGACTTTCCGGGCGTAGTTGGCAGCCATGCTATCGTTGTAGAAGCGGAATGGTCGCTGGAGAATAATCTCATCGTCCGGCCAGTACACTGTCCGAATAAGCAGCGTTTTGCGAGTTGTTTCGGCTATCCTCAGACATCGCCCGTAGTACACCGCTTCGTACGGGGGACAATATAAGTTACTGCACTCGCCCTGTGAAATATTTAGAAACAAAAAGATATTATCTTTGTTGGACCTTAAGGCTGTCACTGTTTAACTTAAACGAAGGAGATAGTCTAGACTTATGGCATTAGAAACTGGATGCCCGCATGCTCATATCCTTAGCTCATCTAATTACGTAAGTATTGCAGGTGCTTGACAGGTGCGCTTTGCACTCACCTGTGTACTATCGCTCAAATGAGTGTGGGCAAATCAGTCTATGAATAGAGACGTTATTGTCGTTTGTGTTGTGACGTGACGTCATCACCTTGCATTCAAACCGACAGGTGTACGTTTGCACAGGTATTGTTCTTCTACGAAAAACTCATGTATATTTTTCTATTTATTAGCTGGATATTGGTTCAAAAAACATAATCTTCACCCTGTATTGGTCTTAAGTAATAGTTATGTCTACATGAACTCATGTGCAGCGCCAATCGTTACTACTCGGGTATTTCCGTGACCTGAGAAATGCACCTCGTACTTAAGTGTAGGGTTACGAATTTTGTTTTATCTATTCATTATTTAACAACTCAATTAACAGTTTATGCGGGGCACACAATGTGGCTATCATTGACGAAAGTAGGCGAAAAAAGAATGAAATGCATGGAGCGGCCATCATGTTCGGACATAAGAGCGTAAACATTGGTAACGCGATTTCCCCGCCAAATACACATATGTGCGTGTACTTAAAGCTTACCGTATACTTTTCCGTGTATTTGTTTTCATGTGATGTAACAATATAACAATTGTGTGAGTATGTAACGAGATAATTTTGTATAAGCCACAAAACAAAAATAAAACACTAATATATTTCCGACTTACCGTGTACTTATCCATAATCTGCGACTCACCGCACTCATGTTCCCATTTCGGGATGCGGGGGGCGGGGTCCATATTCAACAGCTCTGTCAGTCCTCTAACAGGTGCCCTGGTACCGGTGTTTAATACATCGAAACACTGGGAATCCCCCTCCTCGAATCCGTTGCAGAGAAAACACAGCGCGTTTTTGTACACCGCGCCACCAGCATAGGGCATGTCTGGAATTATAAAAACGGGGTTAATGTTGAAATACAAGGCGTTTTAGGGAATCATCTTAAGTAATTGAGGCAAATCAAATTTAATAAAATAGAGGACAAAAAAGACGAACAGAAAAATAGGGCATTTTCTACAGTTTTATAAGAAATAAATCCTTTCATAGATTTTTTTTGTATGTTATTCAAAATATTATTGTGAATTCAAAAATGAAAAAAAAATGCAGGTCGACGATTTCTTTTTGTAAAATGACAGTTTTCTTGGTAACTATTTGGCGCAAAACTGTCAAAAGGCCTGTTTGCTAAATTCTGAAAGAGTATCAAGAGCCACTGCCAGCGATTTCTCTTTTTTGTCATAGAGACAGTTCACATATTCGTGTTTCCTGGATAATGGAACATTCTTAGGCAATGAAATATCCCCTCCCATAAGAAAACAGCGGGCTGACGTAATAAGCCATTATCGGAGATCGAACCAGGGGTAGCTGTTCCAAACTATTTGCACGACGCTTATCCGCTATTGCAACGACGACACTGCTCTTATATCGATGGGCTTATCAGTGGGATGGCCTTGTTTGAGCTTCATGGATTCAAACGCATCACCCTCATTTGAGAGGCGGACGCTCTACCTTCGAAACGCTCCATATTCATTACTTACATGGCCCTGTCTCGCAGCCATCGATAATCTCATCTGATATCGCCCCGCTAATAGTAACGTTGTCGGTGCACTCACTAACGATCTCTCTGCGGCATGACAGCAGACGGCTGTTCAGGACTAACGTTGGCGGGCGTACGGACTCCAAGATGCAGTTCTTCATCACGTACGGCTTTACTTCGGACGCCTGCAGACGCAGGTTCTCGAACTTATCGCGGCAAATCGGTACAATAAGTGTCCACCTAAAGAGAGTTTTAAATCGTCATTGATATAACAAGCGTAGTTCTGCAAATAATATCTTTTGAAGAAAAGATAAAATAACTTACAGGTGTTTTAATCTTGGCTTTGCTTTTGAAGTTTTGATAAGGATGAACACATGAGTAAATAGGCGTTTGTGAAAATCTCCATCGATAAACTAGTAGGTCTCGAAACATAGCATATATGGATCCAATGCGTTAAGAATGCTATCGCATCTTTGTTAAAAAATTGTATATTTAACCACATCATTTCATTAATCCTCATTTTTAACCCTTGTAGTGCTGGAACCGACTTCATGCTTGTGTAAACCGGTTGAATCCAGGCCAGACGCCAAGGCTAGCCTGTGATGTAACCTGTGTACCACTCTAAGTATATTTCCTTAACAAAATTAAGCAGATATATAGGTTTTGGAAAGCAGACGACACAAAAAAAACTCTAGAAAAAATACCTAGCATTGTTGGGTTAACATATGCTGCAGATGAAGCAAAGTGAGGCATTATGGAGAAACCGTCGTAAACATGACAATCGATGCAGTGGTGGTTTTTAACATTATCGTTTGATAAAGGTATTGATCCTGACCATGAACATATATGTAATGGCTTCGAATTATCGATGGCCATGTAGAGATTAATACCATATTTAACATCAACCTATATAACGGCTTCAATTATAACAAGATAACACAAAAGCGGTTTTTTACAAATCAAAAATATAACTCATTGCCACCAAGGCAAAGTGTGCCTTATATATTATCATACGTAATGTACAACGGCACCCATTTTAACCACAGAGGATTGAGAATTTGTATCTATCAATGTTTTGTGTATAAGGGGTTGAACGCCGCGGCACCAAATTTTCAGACACTCCCGTATAATGTGAGCTACCAGATGGGTTCGAACGTAGGTCGCCGAATTCTAACACCGCTACCTTTATTGATATATCTATATGGGTTTTGACATGTCCGATTCTTAATAATGAAAGAAAAGCCCATACTCAACTACCCATTAGGGCTGGTCAAGCCGGGTAAAACCATCACCATTCAGTCGGGAGTCTACCTCTCATTGAATCCATATCCCTCACCGGAATTTAAACCCCCGCAGAGTGGGGACAAGCGATTTCAAGTTCTATACTCTAACAACTAGGCCACGGAGGCCCCGCAACACTTACCATTGGTCCACGCAGACCACTATTCAAATAAAATGGCTATTTACTTACTTAGTTGCGTCAACAAGACCGTTACAGAGGGCGCAGAAGTTGTTCCTGTATATGACGTTGTTTGGACCAGAGACAGTCACCGTATCAGCATAGCTTCGATTGGCGTTGTAGATCTTTTCCTCGCACTTCTCGACGGTGCCATCCGTATCGGTGTAGTTGGCTGGACACGTGGTGATCATTCGGTAACTGTTTGCGCTGGATCCGTGATCCTGGAACGCGTATTCGGTCGCCGCTATTACGGACTCACACTGCACGACGTCAGTGACGTTGGAACGCTTAACGTCATAGACATCCGGGCAACAATCCGCGTAGGCGTGGCAAGCGTCGTCACAGAAACAGTCGAGACAGCATCTTGCTTCATCGGTTTGTGGGGCTTCCTCTAAGCTATCTGTCGTGCAGAATTTGGTGTAGGGACATGCTGCACGGAACAGTTCCACGTCACCATGGCACCCGTTACTTAGCAACAGTAGGATTAACGAGGCATTGAACAAACGGCCCGCAATGAAGGCGGTGGGTTTATTATGCGGCATTGTGTTCGGTAGATCTAAATAAAGAAAATAAATCAAAGCGATATCAAAATGTAACATCGCCTTTAACTGTTGCTTTGTGAATCTTTCGAGGCTTTTGCGTCACTTCTCCCATGAACTTTAAAACATACGATACTTTGTTCATGTAACCAAACATTCATAAAATGTATGAGTTTATATTCTCTTATGAGAAAAACCAAAATCAGATTGTAGCTCAATAGTAAACCAGCAGGCCCCGGTTTCACAAAACGACTCTTATTTTGCCTAAAACTCAGTACCTTACTCATCTTTATGAGTTTTTGTAAATCTAGCTACAGGACGTGTCCTGTAGCGAGACCAATCATTGAAACACATTTGAATTATTATGCGAATGTGGTCCACTACTTACCCACAATCGTAATTCCAAAACTCTAATACTGCTGCCTTTTGAAATCATTGTGAGAAAGAAAGCAAACAAAGCATTTGTTGTTTTTAATTATTGTAATACCAGTGTAATTTTGTCTAGTTTGAACTGTTAGAACAGTTTAGAAGAACCATTGGTTTTCATTGTCGTTTGCAAGTTGTGTTGCCAATCATGACGATATTACAATTTTATCCTGTCGCTAGTGCCACCTTGGGACCGATAACTAGGTGCCGTATAACATTTGTGATATCCGGCACTAACCATATATAACACATCCTCGTGACAAATCATGACGTCATAAGAACGCCATGACACATGACGTCATTTTTACATCATTCTCTGCTTATTTTTCACGTGTTTTATTTTCATTTTGTTTTTTAAAAGTATACATAAAGGTAAATGGATAAATAGAATAGATGATTGGTGTCTTTGAATAGGAAAAGTTATCGGGCTCGGCATCGGAATATTATCCGTTTCGCCTTCGGCTCACCGGATAATATTCCTAAGCCTTTCCCGATAACATTTCCGATTCACGACACCAACCATCTATTCTCTATTTAATTTGCGATGTTCTACATAGCCTGTAGACCAACATTTGCTCACATAACTTACTGGAAACTGTGTTGTGCTTTCATACCTTCAGCTAGAGATATGTTATCGTCTAAACCCGCAATATTTAAATTGGATTTTTTTTTATTCTATTGCAATTTAGATGAAATTTAGATTGGATAACAAACTTTATGTAATAGAAAACTAGTGTTTGAAAGATGGAAAAGTAACCAAATAAGCAATACAATCTCTTTCCAACGATACTACCAAAAAACATCTGCATCACACCAATTAGGTGTCCTTTTGTCAAGATTGAATGCTTTTACAACAAATAAAAGTAACGTGATATCTTGTTCGAAGACAAATTACACTTTTTGTTAGACTGTCCTCTCTATAATGATTTTTAGAAATAGATAATCAATAATTACTTCCAATTTGCAATCAAATATCGCAATATTTACAGCACTGTTGAATTATAAAACAATAATACAATAACTGATCAAACCTAGTTAAGCATCAATTTACATACAAAAAGTGGGAAGAGGAGAAAATGATATTATACAATAATATTTCTTTTTTTTTCCCTTCTATAAATTTGACATTTTTTCTCCAATCTCTCTTATACTCAATCCAACCTTATCAATTACTCTGAACATACACATGTGCGGGTATGCAGTGTTGAAATACTTTGAGTGTAATTTGTTAACATATATTGCTACATTTTTCGTGAAAGAAAAGCTTTCACATTGAATAAAAATTGTAACATGTAACCTCCTACCTGTCTGATTCCAACAACGATCACAACTGAATATAAGTTTAGACATGTAAGGTTTTTATAGATGCTATACAGTACTCTTCTTGTAAACTAAAACCCGTGAAGCCAATAAAAACAACACCCTTAGTGTCATGTGATACATACAGAGGCATGGTTGTCGGAAAAAAGGAATATCGAAAAGTACATTTTTAACGCGACTTCTCTTGGTAAAGCAGCATGATGGTGAAAAATTCTTTCAGATAATGATGCAAACACCAAACTTGGCACAATTGAAGTTTGATTATATCTTTAGCAGAAAAGAACATTAGCTAACAAAAATATCAAAATGGTGGCCATTTTCAAAGATGGCGGACATTTTATTAAAAATTCAATTTTGGGAATATTTTTAATACATTTAAATGCTACCATTAAGAATGTAAAAAGCCATAACTCTATTTTATGTGATCTAAAATTGTGCTGACATATTTCAATTGAGTCTCATAATTCGTTTTTGATTACGAACAGGTAAAAGGATAAATAGAATAGATGATTGGTGTCTTTGAATAGGAAAAGTTATGATAAAAAAAGGATTTTATAGAAGCAATACTGTAAAGTATCGGTCTGCATATATCAGAAACGTGGATAGAAGAGCTGACCACTGTGCTATAATAATACTGTTGAAAACGGCGCAAAACTTGATCAAATCGAGTTAGTCAATAGTCGTTCGCGATGTTGGGTTGAAAAGAAATATAGAAATTGAGAGTTTGTGCTTGTCAAACAGATTTTCTTGATGTTATTGGCAGTCATGAATGTGAAAGTCGTTTATTTCTTAACTTATTATATTATTATCTGACTTATGTAGCTTGATATCTACAATCGATGACTTTAAAATGATTATCTCACACATTGGCATTTCACTTTTTTTTTTAAATAAAAAGCCTTCTATTAATAAGAAAACAATATATTTTTATCAGGTATGGTTTTAGATTATTGATAGGCTTCTCAATCCGTTAATCACCATTTGGTAAGGGTACATATGTCTTACAGATATGGTAGATATTGTTCGGTGTTTTGTGTTTGTGAAAACTGATCCGTCTGTTCATTCCTGCGAATGCATGACAATTCGTAAAAGTTTCTGGGATTAAGATTACGAAATCGGTCGCTACTCTTATCAAGTGACGCTAGCAATCTCATTGAAAGAGAAATCTAACTACTTTTTACAAACGGAATTTTTCACCCAAGGCGTGAACGCTCGTGAAACAATGTTTAAATAGATACACACATTTTCAGCTTTTCCAAATTTTAATGAGAAATTGTAAATGATAATACAGCGAACATGATTGTTTAAATCACATTATTACATCTGCTATTCACAGAATAATCTGTGATAAATTCCCTTAAGGATAATGGTATCTTTCAGTTAATTTGCAAAGGTATCTTTACTGATTTAGAGAAACGGTAAAAAGAGATGCATCAAAATCTTATAAGGAATAAATTTAAATCCTTGTTGCCAGTGTAACTGTTCACGTTCCATTTTATTGATTGACCGAATCAAAACAGTATATTTTCCAAACCACTTACTGCTTTCCTACATGTAAACTATTTTTCAATCATGGTACATCGTATCTGTTTGACTTCATTGAGCATAGAAAAGAATAATGGCGGGTTGGGACTCGAATTTACGATCCTTGGATCACAATTAAGGTTCTTAACAATGGTTTAGAACGTTGGCATTGTTGTTCCTTAAATTACGATATTCTCGAGGATAAAAAAAAGTATATATAGATGAAATCTAAATTTTAGTATTTTAAAAACGGCTGACAAATGGGAATTTTGAGGATCATCATGGTAGTTCTTAATGTGCTGTTTATTGATAGAAGAAACGGGTATTACATATGAGCCTTCTTGTGAAATACTGTTACTTAGGAGTCAAGATGACTGTTTGAGATTAGTTTAACCCTTTAACAAGCACCAAATTTTTGACAGTCCGAAAATGAATGAGTTTTCAGACGACAATTCAAAATGTGTTGAAATAAAAAAAAATATCTTCTGATAGGGCAGAAAACATTGAAGGAAAGCAGAAATTCCTTGTCACAAGCAATTTCTCCTTTTCTCACAATGTTTTCCAGAGTCGTCTGCAACTGACTGGTCAAATGTCGTTATCGTTTGTTAATGGGTTAAACTCATCTGTTTAACATCAATTGTGATATAGTCCTTCAAACCTTTTCAAATCACTCTCATTTCTGCATCCTGGATAATAACCTTTACTACCGTCGAATCCAGATTAATGAAAGTTTGCAAAGTGGACCCCGAATTCTTACACGATTCAAACCCTCGTGTCCCGAGACCGACACTCTACCCCAGAACTAATCTCCTCAACAAAAATGACCAGTCATAATTACCGACCTCACGCCCTAAAAACATGATACTGACAAGTAACACATAAATGTAGCACAAACAAGTAGCACATTACTGTCAATTCAAATTGAGATACTACCCTCTGGACTGTTACCTTACCTGTCAAATGCGTCACCATGGATCAAACATTGTCAAATGACTTGTTATGGAATAACAGGTCTCGTGTGAAACGAGTTGTTATGTTTCCACCCATGAGTTAGATTTCAACAAGGCAACTAACTGTCTGCGAAATGATTGTTCTCTTCATACATAGATTATCATGTTGTTAACTTATCCACCCGCTTTAACCCTTTCACAAACAATAACGACATTTAACCACTGTGTTGCAAACGACTCCGGAAAACGTTGTGGAAAAATAAGAAATTGCTCATGAAGAGTAATTTCTCCTTTTCCCACATTGTTTTCTACTCTATCAGAAGATCATTTTCCAATTTCATCACATTTTGAAATGTCGTCTGGGAAACTCTTTCAATTTGGGACAGTCGAAATTTTGTTGTTTGGGAAAGGGTTAATGCATCTGCTGATGTATCATTTAAAAAACCAACATGACATTTTCACTTTCCCAGATAGAACATCTTATGCTTTTGTTTGCATGTGTTTATAGTAAAGAATAAAGAGGGCATTTATGTATCTATTCGCCTTTTTGTTATCGTCTTCTTCTGCTTTCAATTTGGTCATGTCACAAAGTGGGTACTTTACTTGGCATCGGGTCAAACTTTACCAAGTAGAGGGAAGCATTCAATGGTCATTTTGTAACAATCGTATCTACTCGGCAATCCCCGTAACAAGTCGGTAGATATACCTCGTAAGCATTACATGAATACACCAGAAATCCTGGGGTAATTCGCCTTTCTTTCCGGCGGATAACGCAAAATGCACACAGGCACTAAATATGTTTTTGAATACACACAAATTGGTTAAATATCACAATTGAATGGTTTTTTTACCCTTTTCATTAAAGATGATCATATCAACACATCTTTGTTTCATATTTTGTCAATCGGCTCTTTTCGGCAATCCCCGGCTTGTACCGGGGATTTCCGAGTAGATACGATTGCAAACGGACATGCCCTTCGTTGCTGACCTACTTTCAAAGATGGCTCCCCATTACCTCCGAGGTTATTTTAAGAAATGGCCGAGGTGTTCCGAATGATTTTGTAAGTGTTAGTACCCTTTATTCAAGGGTGGCGAAAAAAATCGTCCGTATTGTTTTAACGGACAAGTGATTTTTACCGAAATTTTCCTAAACTACTATCACACGGGCAAGTGCAAAAAAAAAAAAAAAGATTTTGCATTTACCGACACGTAAATCAAAATAAAATAAAGTTTCGCCACCCCTCTTATATTTAACTTACGTTTCACCTGAATAAAATAGCATCCATATGGCGATCATACAGACACCGATTATCTTAAGCTAATGTTTATTGTTGTGACTCTGCTAAGTTTGTATTCTAGAACAAATTGATACTCTGAAAAAGTCACGTTTTCACGACACACCGCATTTACGATCAAAGTACATTTGATGGACAATTGGTGTAATTTTACCTTTGGTGTGAAATATCAGTAACAGATTTCAGATATTCATAACAGGCAGTTTCCCGATTGGTTTAGGGCAAGACATGTGGTTCTATTCGGCTTGACAGTTGAGTTTGGGGTCTTCCTCTATCAGTATGACTAGAACATCACAGCACGACTGAAAAAATGTTGACGCGGTTTAAAACCCAATCAAATGATGATATTGATTTTGTGTAAAATACCACGAAACCATCGAACTTGATATGCCAATACAAAGACCGAATACTAACCCAAGCATATACCCATGGTAGTAAATGATTTCATCCTTTTAACCAGGCAATTTTTTTTTCTCTTGGAAAAACAAGTTCCAGATCAGAAGCGATGGCCCAGGGTGACGTCTTACTTAACAGTTTAAGAAAAACATTTCGTTAAGTCAAAACCAAGATTATATTTGGAAGACATCTTAAAGGCACATAAAAAGAGAGGAGTACAAATAAATTACTGAAAAAATATATGGATTTCTTTTTTTATTTTTATAAAAGCCATGAAAATTAGTATAGGAATGCATTGAGACCCTATTAAATTGACTCAAATAAGTTATTTTGTGCTTGCAATATAGTTGTCTCCAATTCAATCATGTTTATCAACACCAGTTTATTTACATATTCAAAGTAACGAATTCTGATTGGTCGGTTCAAAAATGTGTGTATCAACTGTTAAGGTCAGAGGTGAAGAATCAGGAAATCTGAATTATAAAACTTGCTAATCTGGGTTATTTCTGGTTTATTTTCACATTCAAGTTGTGCTGATGGTGTTCTCTGGTGATAACTATTTGAATCTGTCCAAAAGTGTACCAAATAATATAGTTTGTTATAGCATTAATCTCCTTTAATGGGCCTTTAAATAAGAATTCAATATGGTCGTGTAACGCATGATTGGAGTTGTACTGGAGAGACGCTTCCGATGATGTCTTACTATATTGCAATATTGTTCATGCCGTAATAAGAGGGATTGCTGTTATAAACCCACGCATATCTGTAACGAACGATGTTAAGTAGAAACTAACAGTTCAAAATAACAAATGGGAAATAAATGAAAAACGTTTTATTTTACCGCGTTAACCATACACATCCACAACCCATACCTATCATATGTTGTCACATGTAACAGAATACAGTGGTATAATTCACAACTACTTGGTGGCGGTCAGCCCTTGGTGAAGTAATCAGATCGGTTATCGTGATCCAGATATGATATATTCGGTAAATATTCCTCGTTACTATTTTTTATAAGTACAACGAATCTTTATTTTTTTATGAAAACAACAAGAGTCTTGGTCTAACACGTATTTATTGCTCCAGCCGAAAACAAACACGGAATCACGGCTTGTGAACGCGCTACCGCACCAACATGGCGCTGACAACGAATTCGGTTCCAGTTTCGCGTTTTTTAGGGTAGGTTTGTGCATCTTCTGTATTTCCAGACAAGAAATCAAAAGTCTAAAAACATGATTTTAATTTTAACGAATCCGTTCGCCTTAAGGTAAAGTTTCAGTTTTGAACTTGTGATATTGACTGAGATTTCGTATTTTTTCTTCGCCGAAGGAACTCACAAAATACATCACAATCACCCAACCCCCATACCCCGTTCGCAAAACCATTGAAATTTCATGCAATTTGCCATTTTATGTCAAGGTAAATAAAAGTTCTGAAAAGAATATGATTCTCAAAACTACCAAGTGGTAAAATTTGCTGCACAATCGGTTTGTTAGGATAGATTATCGAAATTATTAGCTGGTGGTGAGGACTTTCATAAAGCAATTTTGACTTGAATCGACGAAAAATAAAGATTACACCATCTTGTTGAAGTAATGGTAATAACTCATGGGAGGAACTAGCCCAGAACCGTAGTGCCTGGCGTTCAAGAGTGAATATGGGAGCTAAAATGCAAGAGCAGCATCGCGTCCGTCTAGCAGAGCAAACGAGGGCAAAGCGGAAGAAGGATGCGAGACGTTTGGTCTCCTCCCATCTGGACCAGTCTGCCTTGTAGAATGACGGTCCATGCAAAGATTAGACTCACGAGTCATCTACACACCAACATATAAAAACAAAAGAGTGATGATGGTCGTCTGTGACATCGACATAGAAGTTATATATCACTATTTTCAGTAGATGTATCACTCTTTCAGCAGTAAAGTAAGTTTTGATAAACATTGCGACAAAGGCCCTTTTGCCATTGGGCGGCACATAGCACACAGTCAAACTCCTCACAGTGATCTCCCTGTATGGGGATGATCACTGCCATCACAAATCATTCGGAACACCTCGGCCATTTCTTGAAATAACCTTGGAGGTAATAGGGGAGCCATTTTTGGAAGTAGGTCAGCAACGAAGAGCCAATCGTATCAACTCGGCAATACCCGTCACTAGTCGGGGATTGCCGAAAAGAGCCGATTGACAGAATATGATACAAAGATGTGTTGATATGATCATCTTTAATGAAAAGGGTAAAAAAACATTCAATTGTGATATACAACCAATTTGTGTGTATTTAAATACAATCATATTTAGTGCCTGTGTGCATTTTGCGTTAGCCGCCGGAAATAAGGCGAATAACCCCAGGATTTCTGGTGTATTCATGTACTGCCTACAAGGTATATCTACCGACTTGTTACGGGGATTGCCGAGTAGATACGATTGATCACAAATGTCACGTGACCACCTACTTAGAAACGAAAATGGCATAACAAGATGGCGGCAAAACTAAAAAATTGTAATCCATTAGTGCTTTATTTATAAACAAAACCAATTTTTTTTTCAACTTAACTGGTCAGAAATCAATACAACAAGATATTATACACACAAACACGGTTTGCCAAAAATAGTAACATTTTTAAGGTGAAGGTTCATTTTGAAACGAGGTTTGCGAGTAAACAAACCGATTCCGACGTACTACACAGTACCAAAATGATCAGTGTCTCCTAGATACAGCGTTCGGACACCTTTCTGTGCCGAGATTTCAATGAATTTTGATGTCCTGTCTCAAGAGGGTTTTAAGTTTAATCATTTGGCAGCGCTTCGTATATTTTTATCTGTGTGAATACTAACCCATTGTCCCATTATACCACTCGTTCCCGCACCTCTAACAAATGACTTTAAAGTCCACCGCGGCAAAATGCAGAAGAACTCCATTTGTTACAATGGTTTATAACTTATATCAGAGGGATAATGTTGCTTCTTGAATATCAATTGCCCTTCCATATACAGTTAAATAATTCACAAATCTCCATATGGGACAATGGGTTAATCAAAGATAGTAGTATCATTTTTTATATGAAATTAGTAGATAATTAAAGGAATAAAACATTGTCAGTGGCAGATTTAGAAAAAAAAATTGTTTATGTTGATGATACATTGTACATAAGAAGATGACATTAGAAATTATTTTTAAAAATTGAGAAAATGCTCATAAAGATTCTGTCAAATACCACAAACAAGTCGGATTTTCATATTTGTTTTTATTATTATCTGAAATTACTAGCTAGATCTGCCCGAAATCAAATTAGAAGGAAAGAACTTATGAAAGTTGTGGCCTTTTTCCGAATTTTCTCTATTGCTCCTGTGTCACATAAGTATTAAGTCCTTATTACATAGGCTATTTCCAGTTCACCATTCACCAGTTCACCATATGCGTTTTACATCGAATGTGAAGGAAGTTTAAGGCTTGTTCAAAGCCACTCTCGATGACTGCTTCCTGGATACTAAACCAGTAATCACGCAGGTTTTGTGGGTAAGTCCCGGGATTTTCACCTCGCCTTATAGGGATTCTAACCCGGGACCCTCGGTACAATAGCCCGACGCTCTACCACTGCACCAATGTCGCCTACATTTCGAATGAAAAAGGACAGAACAAACTAATATGGGGATTACACCTAATTGGAACTGTCTTTTGATGATTCTGAAAGACCTCAATTGCCTTATTATAAGTCAATCAGCTGGACAAAATGAGCAACCTACTCATCATCTATATTGAATCATTTATTTGCCTGTGCCATGCCATAAGGCTCTGAATAATCCAGAAGCATGTGTAGTTAATTGGATTGTCAAAAGCACTTCCATTGAATATATATGATAGCAGAAAGCTTCTGAGTTTGGAGAAAATGCTTTAAAAAATCGGCAATGGTGTGATGTTTGTAAACAAACCAGGCTGGTGCTTGGATGAAGGCGGTCTTTCGGGTTTCATTTGAAAAATCAAGAAAATTCAATTGTTGCCCAAGGGGTTGGTGGTTTTCTATACTAGAAGAGTTTTAGTAAAATTCCGTACATTACAGATCTACCTGCAGGATTCTTTTTTAACAAACAAATGTAAAGCGACATAGGAGTCAGTCGTAATTCTTTCTTTGTAAGAACACAACTTGATGAAACTAAGGGACGGTGTGGTAAACTCAAATTCGGTGAACATGTTTTAAGAAGTAAGAAGCTCTTTTGGACTAAATGTTGCCCTAAATACACGACCCGTCGTCTTATAAATATCAGTAGTGAAAACTACGACGTGTCACAGTACAATAATTAATGCAACATGTACAACATTATTTTGGATGAAAAATAAGGAAAAATATCTTTTTTATGATAGAAAAATTATCAAATTTTATAACTCTCTATATCATTTCTTTATTATTTGGGGTGTTACAGAAGATATCTTTCGTAAGACAACCCCTTTACGCAATGCAATTACAGTGGGCGTTTGTCACGTGACTATTTGTTTACTCGCAAAACAAGATGGCTGCGAAACCGTGTTTGTGTGTATTACTAAATTAACTAAGATATCCGGTTATCTTAACAAAACAGCGTAGCAAGGGGAGATCACTGTGAGGAGTTTGGCACACAGTAACTTGGAAAATCATGAGGTCATATGTGACGTCATAATATAGACGTCATACATCATTCTCTTGTCACACATCATTCTCTTGTCACTGTCGCTTCGTTTTGTGTTTTTCGTTTTGTTTTGTCTTATCCTTTTCTTCAATACTAAAAAAAAAAAAAAAATCCCAACAGTTTAATAATTTTATTCCATATAGGTTAGAGGCTAGATAGTGAAATTTAAACGATATAGAAACCCCAAGGAAGGAGCGATAGCGACTGACGGGGTTTCTATGTCGTTTAAATTTCACTATGTAGCCTCTAAACAATTTAGTGTTTAACCTACATTTCCATAGAGCGCTCTATTTGGCGCTGACAAACCACGCCTCTACGGGAATGATCTGCGAATGGCATAAAACTGCTGCTCAGTATTTTGAAATTCGACATAAACCACGCCTTCCGCGGCTGTCAATTGCATGCCAAGAATCTGCCATACCATATTTGGAAGAAGAAAACTGCACTACCCAGTGATGTAGATTGCAATGTAGTTTTGAGTTTAACCCGTTACTCCATAATTTATTCCTCACCTACAGCAGAAAACTTGAGAAGCCCTTGTGACAAAAGAAGAAATTGTCTTCTTTTGTCTGTTGATGCTTTCAATTTGTACCCGTCACATTAATCCTAATGGGGTAAAAGGTTAATATAGTTCAGTTTCTTTTTTTCTCAACGATGTTAGGATACCCAGTTAATTGTAATTCCTTTTTAGTGTTTAACCTACATTTTCATCCAATGAGAATGCGTCAATTTGAATTTTTTTGTTGGTTTATTTTCCATAAACTACTATTCGAGTGTTCTATCTGGGGCTCTATGAGACTATTACTCTGGTATCACGCATGCGCATAAATGTGTAGTTTTAGGCTCCACCTCCAAATCAATGACACGTGTAAGCCTAGCCTACGGTAGCGATTGAAAGATCGCTGTGACGTCGCGGGGGAGAAATAAACACAGAAATAAATAAAAAGGAATAACAATTAACTGGGTATCCTAACATCGTTGAGAAAAAAAGAAACTGAACTATATTAACCTTTTACCCCATTAGGAATAATGTGACGGGTACAAATTGAAAGCATCAACAGACAAAAGAAGACAATTTCTTCTTTTGTCACAAGGGCTTCTCAAGTTTTCTGCTGTAGGTGAGGAATAAATTATGGAGTAACGGGTTAAACTCAAAACTACATTGCAATCTACATCACTGGGTAGTGCAGTTTTCTTCTTCCAAATATGGTATGGCAGATTCTTGGCATGCAATTGACAGCCGCGGAAGGCGTGGTTTATGTCGAATTTCAAAATACTGAGCAGCAGTTTTATGCCATTTGCCGATCATACCCATAGAGGCGTGGTTTGCCAGCGTCAAATAGAGCGCTCTATGGAAATGTAGGTTAAACACTAAATTATTTTGAGGCTAGATAGTGAAATTTAAACGATATAGAAACCCCGTCAGTCGCTATCGCTCCTTCCTTGGGGTTTCTATATCGTTTAAATTTCACTATCTAGCCTCTAACCTATATTTATTTATTTCTGTGTTTATTTCTCCCCGCGACGTCACAGCGATCTTTCAATCGCTACCGTAGGCTAGGCTTACAAGTGTCATTGATTTGGAGGTGGAGTCTAAAACTACACATTTATGCGCATGCGTGATACCAGAGTTATAGTCTCATAGAGCCTAGATAGAACACTCGAATAGTAGTTTATGGAAAATAAACCAACAAAAAAATTCAAATTGACGCATTCTCATTGGATGAAAATGTAGGTTAAACACTAAATAAAGGTTAAATATAGGTTAGAGGCTAGATAGTGAAATTTAAACGATATAGAAACCCCAAGGAAGGAGCGATAGCGACTGACGGGGTTTCTATGTCGTTTAAATTTCACTATATAGCCTCTAAACAATTTAGTGTTTAACCTACATTTCCATAGAGCGCTCTATTTGACGCTGGCAAACCACGCCTCTACGGGTATGATCTGCGAATGGCATAAAACTGCTGCTCAGTATTTTGAAATTCGACATAAACCACGCCTTCCGCGGCTGTCAATTGCATGCCAAGAATCTGCCATACCATATTTGGAAGAAGAAAACGGCACTACCCAGTGATGTAGATTGCAATGTAGTTTTGAGTTTAACCCGTTACTCCATAATCTATTCCTCACCTACAGCAGAAAACTTGAGAAGCCCTTGTGACAAAAGAAGAAATTGCTTGTAACGAGCAATTTCTCCTTTTGTCACAATATTTTTTTTTTCAATTTCAAAAAGAAACTGTGTTTTTCATAATGTATATATGTGTTGTCTGTTGATGCTTTCAATTTGTACCCGTCACATTATTTCTAATGGGGTAAAAGGTTAATATAGTTCAGTTTCTTTTTTTCTCAACGATGTTAGGATACCCAGTTAATTGTAATTCCTTTTTATTTATTTCTGTGTTTATTTCTCCCCGCGACGTCACAGCGATCTTTCAATCGCTACCGTAGGCTAGACTTACACGTGTCATTGATTTGGAGGTGGAGCCTAAAACTACACATTTATGCGCATGCGTGATACCAGAGTAATAGTCTCATAGAGCCCAGATAGAACACTCGAATAGTAGTTTATGGAAAATAAACCAACAAAAAATTTCAAATTGACGCATTCTCATTGGATGAAAATGTAGGTTAAACACTAAGAACAAATAGAGTATAATAGCCCAGCAGATTTCGTTGAAAATTGTGCATTTTATGATTAAAGCACCAAACTTTGCACACAAGCAGCCCTGTACCTACTGATTAATATAAGATGAGGACCCATTTCATATCTGTCCAAGATGGCCGCCATCAAGACTGTCCTTCGTCATTTAGACAATTACAGCTAATTAAAACCTGTTCAAAACTTTCTCAGATTTTCAAAATGGCCGCCATATACCGACACGGCCACCAAAACTTGTTATTTATTTTTCATTTTTTGGGACGTTTCTTCTATTCAAAGTTTGATTTTGCTGGTATTCATATAGCAAATTTTTGTATCAAGACTGTCCTTTTTCATTTAAACAATTACAGCTAAGTAAAACCTCCTCAAAATGTTGGTTTTCTTCCCCCTATGTGGACACCAAAATGTTTAAGTGTGCGTCTTAAATAACACAATGCTTTTTCTGCTGTTCTTGTTCTAGTGTCATTGGCTTTTGAACGATAAGAAGATATGGATTGAATTTATAATTTTGAATCAACAATTATTATTCAGTTATTCATTACAATGTGTATTTTATCAGGTGATCACAGCCACCACAATGAACATGTATTTCTGATAGATGAAATCCTAGTACTATGATAAAATTATTAGAAGCCAACTGAAATTTAAAACTGATTCGCTTACATATACTCCATTTTATAATATGCATTCTATTCTAAACTAATTTTAATAGACATATTAAAAAAAAATAGTAGTGTTTCTACTCCTTTTTAAAGTATTTGAATGGTTGTTCCCCTTGCAATAAAGCAATATCTACAATCAACCGATATTCCCCTTAGATGGGGAAAACGTCATTTGTCTCAAGATGTCTGCATTAAAGAAAGTTATACTAAACATACCCCATTGAGTATCTCATGAGAATGTATCTTAACATATCAATTTTTTATTGTTTCTCAATTATAATTTTTGAATTCTTTGCTGTTTAATATTCACACGGACGGAGCTTGTTACAGCGAAAGTGGAATACCCACGAAAACTGATACGGTTTCCACGACGAAAACTTGAAGACGTGTATTGAGGGGTGCATCACTTTCTATCTATAAAAGAGCGGGTTCAAAGCCAGATAAACATCCAAACTCGCCCGCGGTCACTTAGAGAGGTAACAGGGTTGTACACTCGAATTCTCGCTCTTTTTAATTCCGTGTGTTTTCCATAAACCCCGGATTTTCCAAACTTATTGCTTAAAATATTGAATAGATCGTTACTCAAAGTAGCATTTCGGCTTTATCTACGTGCTAAAAATTTGAAACTTGTCTGTAATTGATGTAACAATGGATGCTTTTGAATATATAACAATACTGATGCAGTGCTTTCAATTTTCCGTCTGCTTAATTGTGTTGAATAGAGAGGTTCATATTTCGTGACAGCGGCGGCGCGTGTTACAGTTTCCACGACAATTATAAATTGATACGGTTTTCAGACGAAAGTTTTAACGTTTTCAGACATAAAGAAAATCGATGGAAGAGGTCAGTTTTGTTGAGACGTCGAGTGTGATCGACGAAACTGACCTTTCGATAAACATATCAATCGGAGGGAAAGAGGATGAGACCGATGAAGTCCTTCAATCTGACTCTCCCGTTGCAGGGACATCTACTCAACACTTTAAACAAAGATTATCATGTAACAACATGTATTTACTCCACGACGTCCAAGGAAAACATGCATCGACACAAAAGGTCCGTCCATATGAAAGTAAAGCACACCTGTGACACATGCGAGAGTGAATATAGCTCCAAATATGATCTTCTCTGGCATATCCGTTTAATCCACCGCAAGACCTCGCTCTGGTGTGAAAGTTGATCTATGCCGTTCAACAGCAGAAAGTCATTGAGTCATCACAAAAAGACTGCTCATGACAAAAGCGAAAGTGCCAAACATGTTCCAAAACCTTCAGCAGAAAGGAATACTATCATGGTCCAGAGACATAGATCATAAATAAAAATTTATGTCTCTGCATGGTCACATAAATTCCCACGCGAATACCTGGATCCTTACATGTATGCGATCTCATGGTGCTTCTTCTCTTCAGTAAGGATCTTTATGTCCGGACAAACAAAGTTAACGTTTGATACATTTGGGGTCATTTCTTTGCTTTCTCTTTTCTTGTGTGTATTATCTTCTGTTTTTAGACCACCCATATATGAATTTGACGTGGAAAAGTGATAACCCAACAGCCCAGAATACTTTCACTTCGCTTGTAAAACGCATGCCGTGTACAGTTTTAGCATCATTGAATTTTACAACACCCCAAAAGAATTGGCTAGCAATGAGGTCGATTTCTAGATCACCATCATCAACTTGTCTGAAGAATGATAGACATTGTCAATAAAATGCTTTGTCACAGATGGAAGGAGTTCTTTCAACCTCTGAACCCAAATATCCTACACTGAACAAAGCGTAGGTGTATTCTAACCTTTTTGATTGGACAAGTGTTTGGTGCAACACTCATGTAAAAATCATTAATTCAAGCAACAAATATGACGCAGACCAAGTTTTTGTTTGAGTTTATAAACGACACATAACGGTTTAGGGGGGAAATATATAATTCACATGTTAAGTAAGGAATCGCTTAATTTCCACCCATTACATTTACACAATAAACGAAAAGTTTTCGTCCGTAAACATGAACACCAACTTTGAATCGTCGTGTAAACAGTAACATCTCCGTCGTCCAACAGACTCATTCTTCAATTATGAAATGTCCACGATATAAACACCTTATATGTTCAAAATTGCAATAGGGACCTATGAATTGATAAATCGTGTGTTGATGAACTGTTTGATACGCTGTGAAATCGACAAAAAACACTTTCAGGTATTTAAACGAAATGTTTCTATACTTCGATAGAAATTTAACAGCTGAGTGGTGATTAATCGATGTTTAGCAAGACTTATAACCTTTTTCTTGCACATGAACACTCACATGGCACTCATAACAACATAAGGAAGCATGAAATACCAAATAGTTTACATCAAATAAATTTATTACACCATTTCAGACCAAAAATACAATCCGGGTTACCATTTCTGACGTTGATTTTCGTCATGGAAACCGTATCAGTTTTCGTCGTTATTCCACTTTCGCTGTAACAAGCTCCGCCCGTGTGATATTACAAGAATGTTATGCTCTCGCCAAGCAAATTCAGAGGCATTTCTCAGAGTATCATGGGGAAGATAAGCAAGTTATAATGCTTGAAGGGTTACATATTGAGATGGTAGCATTGAAGGCTCTAGGTCACTGGTTATATGGATCCAGCAGGACAAGCGCTGTTGTTGAATCTAATATTGCCTCTTCTGAAACAGCAGATTCCTTTCTGAAGGCATCACATATGAGGCATACACGACACATAAATCAGGTAACAGCATGTGCATTATACATACTAATAAGCACAGCATTTGATAACCTCTGTACTGTTGATGACAGTTCCACACCCAACCCATGTCATTTGAGGCCTGGAGAACTGCTGAATCACCACAGTTTCAGAATTCATCATTTGCTCTTGACTTTGAGTTGACTGTCTTGGTATTTGTAAGGTCTCTCCGGAAAGGAATTTTTGCTCCATGCAAAACTTGCCCCTATGATTCTTTGCACTGGATCACACCAACTATGCCCGCTGTCTTCCTGTGCAGATTTGTGTTACACTCATGCTGCACAACAAACATTCTTCCATTTCTGAAGCATTCCATGCTGGAAAGTTTGTTGTGTGTAAAGCACATCACAGCTTTTCCAATTAATAAACCCCATAAACAAAGCAATAAGCTTGTCAATGGTGACAGTGATGCTTTGGGTCTAACAGATAACCCAATGCAGCTCTTACGGTGGATAATTTCTGGCCCTGAAGAAACGTACGTCATCAGTGAATTTGAAGCTGAAAGAGAACTTGTGAAAAAACCCGGAGCAAGAGCCCAGACTATCGTCACAATGAGCAATTGAAAGACATACACTCTAAATTCAGAAGTCATTTAGGAGCTCTGAGAGACGTCATTGATGAAATGGGACATCCAAACATGGAGTCTAGTAAAGACCTGCTTGTTCTTAATACTTGTGATATGACCAGCCAGAGAGTGTCCAACACAGTTCGAAACATCCAACGAGTAGGTCATGAACTATATCAGGCGTTCATATCTGATCGTCTTGATAAACGAACTAAACCTCATTCAGACACAAACTCCCATTGTTTTGCTCTCAACCTGAACGCAAACTGTTAAAGGACAAACATCAAATCTCATCACTGAAAAACAATTTATCCCTGTTTTCTCAGTTGTATATCATGCCAGATTCGAAGTGGTAATCCAGATGAGTTCTTCAGGCATGAAAGCCAGAGTTGTCCACCATCACTCTCTTTTCAAGGAATGTCAATACAAGGGACAAAATCAGATTTGCCTATCCGCATTGAAGGTGATACTGTCAATACTTTTGCTACTAGTCCCAAAGTTAAAGCAGTGCTCCTTAACTGTGCTGCAGGTATTAACATGCTAAAGCCAGGTGATGCAAGGACTTTTGAGGATTACTTTGAACTGATATTACAGCCATACCTGAAACGTATTATAACAGAAGTGACCAGATTAGAAATAGTATGGGATACATATCTCCCTAACAATCTAAAACGCTCAACATGAAACCAGAGGGGTATGGGCACAAGGAGACATGTTCTGCCAGATACAAGAATACCAGGAAAATTGCAATCTTTTCTATGCACTGACCGGAATAAAACTGCGTTGTTTAAATATCTTGGGGAAAGAGCAATCTTATTAGAGTGTGATGATGGACAATAAGTGATCTCTACTGTAGATAATCTTGCTTTGAGCAATACATGTGTAGAAGAGTTTCCGAAGAGGCCGATTCACGACTAGTACTACACGTTGCTGACATGGTCAAGGAGGGTATAAGAAAGGTCTTGATAAGGATCGTTGACACAGATGTGGTGGTTCTGGCAGTGGCAGTGGCAAACTGTCAGAACATAGCTATGGAGGAATTATGGCTAAGCTTTGGAACAGGGAATAACTTCAGATAGATTGCAGCACACAATATCGCAGACAAACAAGGGCCTGCAAAGTCAATTGCATAACCAGTCTTCCACGCGTTGACAGGGTGTGACCAGACGTCTGCCTTTGCAAACAAAGGCAAGAGAATAGCATGAGAAGCATGAAATGTCTACACAGATGTAACTGCAGCATTTAATGCTTTTAGTCATTTGCCTAGGTAGACACAATGCTGATGCCTCAAATTGAACAATTTGTTATGTTTTTGTATGATAAAACAAGCACTTGCACCTCTGTTGACGAAACCCGAAAAGATCTATTCATCCGCAAAGGAAGATCAATAGAGGCCACCACCACCCACTTCAGCAGCATTACTTCATGTTAAGAGAACAGCATACCAGGCCGTACACTGCTGGGGACAGGTACTAGTTCCTTTTCCTGCTCTCCCTGAACCTTCCGCATGGGGTTAACAGAAAGGACCAGATCAGACATGGGAACCTTTATGGACAACCTAGGCACAGGCGTCGAAGTCTTGTTTGGAGTTCCTCAAATGTAGTTGTTGCATGGATAAAGGTTGCAGAGGCAAAATGATCTATTTCTTATTTCGAAACTTTTATAGACATACACTGTTAACTTTTTCTGTTATTTTTAACGTTCTGTTTTCATAAAACTTGAAAAGTTTACAACATGCAGCAGATGAATTAAAATTCCAATCAATAGATTAAATACATTGTAAATAATTTGTTTTGCAGATAAATCAAACAAGAGAAAGCAAGAGGACCATGAAGAAATTATTTATGTACTGGAAATTAAAATCTAAAACTTGAAATTCAGTACTTGGAAATGAGAAAGCAATCTTAGGAGAAATTATACAGCATGATACAACAATATTGGCAAGAACTAAGAGAGCAAAATATCTTAGTTAACTTCAATGAAACTGAGTGTTAACACTCATTTTCATTGAAGTTAACTAAGTTTGCATACGGTGTTTTTGTTCAATATTTAAGTTTAAACATTTCCCTTGATACAAAATTTGAAACCTTTATAAAGATAATCAATCTGTTCATCTACCTCATATTTAATTAATCTCAAGTATCATTTGATACATACAATATAAAATACTGGTATCTCTGAGGCATATTTATTTATTTAAATGTTAGAATTATATCACAATTGATTAGTGTATACTTGTTTTTAAGAAGTACATTAGAATACAGAAAGAATTGTAGGATAGGGAGCAATTTCACTTTTGTCTCAATAATTACAATATAAATATATTATTTTTTCAACTTTAAAATCAATTTAATTGATTTTGACCAAGCAGAATATTTGTTAAAAAATGTGAGAGAATGAGAACTTATAGCATTTTTTCCTTTTGTCACAATGACTTCAATTTAATAGCACAAACATACATGTCTCTGTTAACAGTATAGTTGAAAACATTGACATTTTAATATGATTTTAATATTTCAAAATGAATTGTCTATGATTATGGACAAATTATTTCACAGATCTGTAGAGTTACATAAACAAATTGGTTATAGACACACTTTCACCCACTTTCATTAATGTGTGAAGAAGATATAGTATGTATAGCAGATATATGTTGCAGACATCGTGAACCGTTTTAAAAGGTTTATTTCGTAATCATTGGTCTTCATTTGTATTACTCATTTGTATGCGGTGATAGTGTAACATATCGGTGATAGTCTTTTAAAGATATCTCCATAACATAGGTCTCACAGATACTCCCATTAAAGAAGTACCTTTTATATCCGATTATGTTTAATGTAACTTAATAAATGTGTGTTGTCATTTTGTTCTTAGAAGAAATCTATGCCTCTCATCACAAGAAAACATTTCTTTGTGTGTAAAAGAATGAATTGCAAACTGTCAGATAGTCCACACAAAATGGTAAAATAGAGTAGTTGTTCAGTTTTTCTTCTTTCTTACAAAACCATATCTTAGTGGAGACTTGAGTGAACAGGGTGGCATTACAAGATGTTGAAGTTGTTTCAATGATTTAGTTGATTATATGAAAAACAATGAGCCATCGGCCTGATAAACTGACTAGTGAGGGCAACTAAATTATCATGTTACTTACAATAAATTGCTAACTTTTTATAACAACTTCAAACACAATGAAATTACGAAAAGAAAGCTTCTGCGAACATATCCCTAAACTGGAGGCCATGCATCGAATTGTTCACCTCTACTTCTGGAGGTTCAATTCTTACATTCATTTCTCTTTGGAATATGTCATTATTTTCAATTCCAAAATTTGGTAATATAAAAACTGCAAAACACTATATTGAAGTATGAATTTGACGCTGCTGGACATTTTAAAGACATAAAAAAAACATGCAGAATTTGCTTGTTCTAATCTATCGAACGTAATAAACTCTGAAAAAAAAACACGTTTTATTCAGACAAACATTTTAGATTGACGCATGTTCAAGTATAGCTATACAAAAATTAACTTCAATATGTATCTCTTTCAAATATAAAAATCTAAACGTTAAACTGGACATTTACGACTTAAAATAAAAATTCACATGTCGCTTATTCTAATTATATATTTACACGACAAATTCCACTAAGTGGACATCTAGATCAGGTTTTCATCAAGAACCAAAATTTAAGATATTCCCGTTCTTTAAACTAAAATCAGAAGATACATCGGTTAGGTTAGCGAAGGAAAAGTACTTTATAAATTGCTTTAAACCAAGGTTGAACTCCTCTGCTTGAGATAGATAAATAAAATATTGAAAAGAGCTTCAATGACGTCCATTTTATGTGACGTAAATATGTTAATTATTGACGTAACGTTGCAGGAAGAGTTCCAGAAGTGGTTTAAGTGTCGTATTGATGACGTTGAATCGTGTAAGAAGGTCAAGGACACTGTGTGCTACGTAAGCAAGGAGGACCATGATTGTCTAATATGGAACATAGATAAGGACTGGTAACACCTGTCTACACTGGCGAAGACGTATGCGAGGGGTACCATCTTCCGGAGGAAGATCAACCCTACATCCTACCCTTACGGCCGTCTGATGCCTTTCCAACAGAAGCAGTTCAAAGAGTTCTACGACACCTACGTTCGAGAACACTTCCAAGCGTTGGATGCAGCACAGATGGCAGATGCTGTACTGAAACCATGGAAACGTGTAGCTGAATGTATGGTGAAACGCCAGACAATGAAGGCAGGTGCTCTGGGTCTTCGATTTTACCGGGAATACGGGCAAGACTTACCTGTGTGATTACCTGCACAACATGAAGAATGCCATAGTGATGGAGAATGGTTCTAACCGTGACCTCGCTTATGCGTACGATGAACAGCCGATCGTCTGCTTGAATTATGCTCGAGCAGAGGCGGAGGGTGTAAACTACAAGTTTATTGAGAACCTCAAGGACGGGTACCTGTTTCTCCAAAGTACGAGTCGGCTGTGAAGAGGTCCCCCCCCCACACAGGTGCTATGTGTGGCCAACTTCGAGCCGGATTTCAGCAAGCTAAGCAGGGACAGGTGGCAGGTGATAAAACTCAAAGAAGACGGACAAATTGATAATGATTATGTATTTTGATCAATAAAGTTTTGTTAACAGTTAACAGTGTAATTTTTTCTGTGCCCCCTTTTTTCCAACCCTAACCCTAACAACCACATAACAGCCCCAATCAAAATAAATGACTCAAACGAATTTTTTGCTCGCAGTTTTATTGTACTCGCATATAAAAATGCCAGTTTTATTGACACCTAAACGCAATAAAATAGATCTCTCAGGAATCTTAAACCTTAATTTTTTTTTCGCTCCATCCTGATTGAATCTAATCGGAAAGGCACAAAAATGACGTTAAATTGTTTTTGAACTAAGTTATCTTGACAGACGTAATTTCGCGTCATATCTATGGTCAGTTTTACCGCTTTGGCTTTTTTTTTACCGTTAATATTTCGTGTTACATCTCATTTTCTTTTTAGAAAAAACCTCGGATTAAATGATCTGTTGTGTTATCATTTTTAAAACTAAGGTGTGATTATATTTCAACGCTGCATTTAACGATGATTTCAGATATGCCAATCGAATATAGCGCAACAGTTCGGTAATCCATATCTATCAATTTTGTACTGATATTTCTTTACCATTGTTTTGCATAGCCCTTGGCTGAAATAAAGTTTATATGGTTTTGCAGTTCTTTACAATCGAGGTACCTGAGAGCGTTATTTACGCATTCCCACTCCTCTGTTCAGCTGGCTTAGGAAAGACCCTGGTGTGGACATATTCAAAAGTAACTATTGGCCAAGGATTTTCCTTTAGAGCATCATGCTTTTCTGAGAAAACTTTATTATAGAATGTTATCTATAAATTTGTACAAATGCATTACGTGTAAGATATTACGTAGTGAATATTTAACAAATAGGTTGGAGAATCATATAGCTTCTTAAACCTGAATACAGGGTATGTCAAGTAAAAATATAGGATTCGTAATCTTAAGCATACATGTAAAATGTAATATAAGAGAAAACATCTCACACAGCGTTCAACTCCATACAAAAAAGTGATATATGGAGCCCCATGACATCAAGTGCTTTTTGGCAGAAAGGTCCTTCCGTTATCTAAAAAGATAGAATAAAGCAAAGTATTATTTTATTTGAGTGTCCAAGATATGGGTGGACTTTTTCAATAACTTAGACATCCAATGTCTGATGACAATAGAAACTTACAATAATGTGCACTGAATATTTTTCTTTATTCATGTGAATTCCACAATTAATTATCTGTTAAATTCGCGGAGCTATATATATAAAAGGGTAACACTGGTTGCGCATACATGACGTCACAACATGAAAACTTTTCATTAAAATACGCAAATGGTCTGATTGAATGGATAGAAAATTATTTAATTATTTGAGGCACGTGATAACGATCATTTCAATATGAGTTTTATTATATTTTGTTTAAACTGTATGTGAAAAATGAAAGTATGCGTAAAAAAGAAAGATCCGTTGTGCAGGAAGTGGTGGTGATGACAAAAGTTTCAATTTTTAGATTCGAGACTTTACACAAGGAAAACGCTGTGAGAACAAAGTACCAGCGGCGATGGAAGACAATAATTTATCTAGTATAAATAAGAAACAGGAGGAGGTGTAAAACTTATATTCAACGCAGTAATCGATGAACTGTCTAAAATCGCTGCTTACAATATTTACTCGTCTCAAAGTATGAAAGATATAATTTAGAAAATAAACCAGGTTCAAAGCTACAGGATTGGGAAACAAACAATACACCTTAATATTTACCATGCAACGTCTAATTGTTTGATAAATGGGGAGAATCACAAGTACTTCTTAAATTTATTTGACTTGAAAACATTTGATCATATAGAAGGGGGAACATGCACACTTGACCAATTTAACCGGAATGTCAGATACACGATTGTCAATTATTCAATGTTAAGTCAAATCAAACCGCCGTCAGATTGTTCAGACTGTAAGATGCTTTAGACACAACAGTTTTATCAAGTTTCACTTGCAAGTAACAGTGTTGTGACAGGTGTGGAAACATCCTCTAAAAAACAGTGATGAAAATTAAAACCGAAAAAAACAACATCATAATCATCCCGAGAGAGTTTGGATTATCGATGAATCTGAAATAATGATGGAGCATATTCCTCCAAAAGTTTGTTCTAAAGGCATCAGCCACAAGTTATCACCTCTTTCAGGGGCAAAAATGTGACCTTTATCGACTGTGGCAATGCTACAGAATCCATGATTCCACCTTACTATGTGTTCCCAGGCAAGATGTGGTGTGGGGTCTACTGAAATACATCTGTCCTGGTTTTAATGGAGAGATGGGTGAACAGGGTGGTCCAATTCAACCACATTTCAACACTTCCTCTGACCATTTCCTGAAATGAGTAAACATCGCAATTGATGGTCACAAATCTCACGTGTCTTTTCCCTTACAAATTGGGAGAAAAGAACATGGCATTGAATTTTACATATTGCCACCTCAAACACATCACACGTGTCCCAACCTTTAGATGTTGGATGTTTCGGGCCCCTCAAGGCTATAGTGTCAAACACACCTGAGGCAAAACCCTGATCAAAAAGTTGACAGATTTGCTGTTTGAGAGCTGTTTTAGAATATTTCTACTATGATGAAATGAAATTAGATACACCACCGTTATGCCTTCTGTTGTCTACACAAAGATTCAGGGCACGAAGGGAGTTGAATATGTATAAAGACAGGGTCTTGCATAAGACTTTCTTGAAGATCGTAAAATAACTTCTGCCAAAGTACAAGATTCCAGAAAAGTATGTTCTCCCATTTATCACAAAGAGGTTGCCATCCTCCCAAAAGCAAAAAACGTGTGTATGTTCTGACCACCTTCCAAATCCTTACCTGAAACACCCATACCAAGGTAGAACGTTCAAACCAAGACAAATGTCCTCGAGACCACGCTGCTCGAAGGAAAACGTTCCTCCAACAATAAGAGAGTCTGATTCAAACCATTCAATATTGAATGAAGACGAAGACGTATTTTGTATTTGTGACAAGAGAATGAGAACTTTAATTTTAGAAAAAAAAATAAACATTTAATTTCTTTTAAATCTGGATGAAAGGAAACTACTGTGAAGATGTTACTTTTTATCATGTAATCATCTTACGCGATAACATACAATGACGTAACTATTTACGTCATTCATTTGTGTATGACGTAATTTTGCTGATCCGTTGAACGGGATTACGTTTCAAACTGAATAGACAGTAATGTATGAAGACCTAGCTAGAAAAGCACTTAAAAAACACTTATATAGGTATTAGTACCTCTGCAATAGACATGCAATCCCAGAACTTACATAGCAGAAACGTTAGAAAAGGAGGTGTCGCATTATTGTGGAAAAAGTCGTTGCAAACTTCTATTCAAGTGTTAGATATTGATGACGATCGCATTATTGGAATATGTTTACAACACGAAAATAACACAAATCTTTACATTTTTCAGGTATATCTTCCAAGTAGAAATCACGGTTTTGAAAAGTTTTCTTATTACATGGAAAAAATGCATGATCTTGTTAATAAATATTCCAATGAAGGCACCGTGTTTATAATGGGCGACTTTAATGCGCATTTAAATGTTGCAAATTTTTCTAAAACGCTTGATAGGCGTAGTAATTGTTTACAAGAACTAATTAATACACATTGTTTATGTTCAATTGGAACTCTTCCAGTATGTACGGGTGCCTCCTCAACATACGTGTCCTACGATGGGCAAGCAGAGTCCCATATAGATCATATACTTATTCCAATTGAAAGTATAAACACCATAATTTTTTGCTCTATATTTGATGATGATAGTCTTAATGTATCTAATCACAGACCTGTCATGCTTAAAATTAATATGCCGAGCCAAGTTGCAAAACATATTGAGAATGTTGGATTGCGCATAAAATGGGCTAACACGACTGAAAATCAATTAAGGGAGTATGAAAGTGCATTGACTGTCCAATTAAATGATCCGTCAACGCACATTCATTCACCAAGTACAGCTGATGAATATAAAACACTAATTGATAACATGTATGACACTGTATGTAAATTGATATATGACACATCGGAAACTATTTTTAAACGATCAAAATATAGAAAGTATCTGAAACCTTTCTGGAACAGGGAATTAAAAATATTACATTATCATATGCGTGACAAAAGGCGAGAATGGTTAAAGCTCGGCCGACCTAGAGACAATCAGCATCCATATTATATAGCATACAAAGAAGCTAAGAGACTTTTCAGGCAAAAACATCGATTTTATTCTGAAAAGTATCTTAGTTCTCTCAATGAAAGCATTGACAAAGCTGCAGAATTAGACCCTGGATCATTTTGGCGTTTATATAGTAAACGAAAAACAAATGGTTCAATTCAACAATATCAAGGAGTTTTAAAGTTTAATGGCGATGCTTATCGTTGCCCAAAAGATATAGCACAACAATGGGGTCATTATTTTAATGAAATATACACTTGTTCTTCTGAAAGTGCAGACGATTTAACCTTTGTAAATCGTATCAATGATACTGTTGAGCGTGTAAAACAAACGGATTGTAATTCCTCTACTGATCGATTTGATATTGATGATATAACGTCTGCAGTCTCAAAACTTAATAGAAACAAAGCTTGCTCGCATGATTGTATTTATAATGAACATATCATACATGGTGGCATCTTTCTTCATAAGTTTTTATTGGAGTTATATAACAATATGTTTAAATTTTCATATGTCCCAAAAATCCTTAAATATGGTATTATTGTCACACTCTTTAAGGGTGGTAATAAACGAAAGGACGACCCGAATAATTATCGGGCAATTACCCTGTCGTCAGCCATTCTGAAACTATATGAATCGTTATTACTAAAAAGTGTTAAACCAGAATTAAACATAATATTGAATCCCTTACAGTTTGGTTTTCAAAAGGGGGTAAGCTGCACAATGACTTCGTTTTTATTGAAAGAATGTATCTTTTATGCGAAGGAATCAAACAGCAAATTGTTCACCTGTTTTTTGGATATCAAAAAGGCCTTTGATAAAGTGTGGCACAATGGACTTTTTTATAAACTGTTAAAAATGGGGTTAAGTGTACATTCTCTCAAAGCCGTAATGAGTATCTATGCCGAATCTAAATGTAGTGTTTTGTTTAGAGGATATCAATCAGAGTCATTTTCTGTCACAGTTGGAACTAGACAAGGGGGACTGAGCTCACCTTTTTTCTATTTATGTTTTATTAATGGATTGCTCTGTGAACTTGAAAATAGTAGTTATGGTCTTCGTTTAGGTGATATCCGTTTACCATGTATTACATCTGCTGACGACATGGTGCTCCTTAGTCTGTCTAAGAGAGGCCTTGACCGCCTTATAGATATTTGCCATTCATATTCAAAGAAATGGTTATTCGAGTATAATGCTTTAAAATGTGCTGTAATTGTTTTCAACGAAACTAAGTTTGATTACACCAGAACAAATAGAACATGGTCAATAGGCTTAAATACTATACAGGAACAAGAGAGTTATACACATCTGGGTATTATCTGTGATAAATACTTATCACTTAGTGAAAGTATTAAACAGAGTTCTTTAAAACTTAGGGGTTGCTATATGAGTTTATGTGATACCGGTATGAACGGGTTATGTTTTCATCCGTTTACAAATAGAAAATTATACAATTCTGTCGTGATACCAAAGGGCCTATTTGGTTGTGAAATGTTTTACTCGCTGTCTCAAAAAGACCGACTTCAATTAGAAAGGTCTCATCGATTCTGTCTCAAACGCATGCAAGGCATTCATAAACTTACCAGAACAGATATTGTACTTGGAATGTTAAGGATGCTGAGCATAGAATGTATTATTGACAAACGAAAGCTTAATCTATTAGGACAACTTTGTCAACTTGATACAGATAGTAAGATAAAACAAGTTTTTTTGTACCGTCTCTGTAGTTATTTTATGAATGGAAGTAGTCATCTTGGATACTTTCCTGATATATGTACTATTCTGGCCAGCTATAAGTTAGAAGAACACTTAAAATCTTATTATAGTAGTGGTACTTTTTTACAATACAGATGCTGGAAGAATACTACAAAGCATCGTGTAGATTTGGTATTTAACCAGTCTTGGTCGGATCAAATTCGAATGAATAACGACCTAGAGATGCAAATATTTGCTTTAATTCATCCAGCCTTTTGTGAAAGCATATTTTGGTATATTAGCAAAAGCAATTACAAATACACAAATGTATGTAGAAATATAGTTAAGATGATATCTACTTTAGGTAGATCTTATGAAGATGTTCTATGTATCAAATGTGGAGTTTTCTATAGGAATGAAATGTTACATTGCCTAATTCACTGCTCTTCTGTTATTGGTATAAGACAGAATTTATACAAGATGATTCATGATAAGCATGGTGAACGAGTTTATGAGCACTATGACTTATCGGATGATAATAGAAAAGCATGTATCTTGCTTGGGGCTCCATTTCAAGATTTAATCAATCTTTTGGATGTTAGCCATATTGATTTTATAATGACAATGTTATATTACATTGACTGCATGTGGAAAAACTTTAGAACTTAGCCGATATTGGTGGACTTTATTTCATCCCATTTTACTCTTAATATACAAGTATATATTAATAATCTTGAGGAAGTTGAATAGTCGGTACGGCATCGCCCTTAAGTGCTGTTTAATGTAACTAAATTTTGAAAAGTTATCCACTGACGTAATGAAATTGTTTAAGATATATGTGTTTATGTAGCATAAAATTACTATAAATACATGTAATCCATTATGTTCTAATCATATATGTTGATTTCTAAATGTTTTTGTTTTTTTCTCTCTTTCTTTTCTTTATAAATTGTAAATTTGTGTTATTTGTATGTTAGTTTGAAAATGTAATCTTCATCATTTGGAGGAAATAAAGATATGAAATGGAAATAGAAAAGCAATGTCGTTTTGTGATCTTCGTAGGATTATTTCCCTGAATTTTTTGCCTTTTAGTATAGTAAACATGTGTTCATAACGTAACACATTTAAGGCGGTCAGGTCATTATGTTTCTACACAATTGACATGTAGATTTACAACAGAAAAATAAATGTGTGAATATCAAACAAAACAATAGATTTACATAGTTAAAAAAAGACTATTGTATTATTGTATAGGTTTTGAGATTATAATTATTTAGATACAAAATCAGATTCTTAGATGTTTTGCATAGTAAGCGTTGTCTTTCCTCTTTTTGGAGGTTTGCGTATTTGTCTATTTTTAACCTCTCATTGAAAAAAAAGTACCATAAGTGATACTATTTACTTGAGATGTTAAAAAAATACCCTTATTATGCTTACTGTTGTATGAATGTAGATCAGGGATTATAAACACATGTTCATGCATATAAGATGTCCATTTTGGTTTTATAATAAGTTGTGAACATTAATGTCTTCGCTATTAAACTCAATTTTCTGCATTCAACCAGCCAATACGATTGAAGTCCCTGATTTTCAAACAGGTTCTTAAATCAAATCCATGAATAAACCTAACAACTTTAGTTTGAGCCACTTGCCATCTATTTTCCAATTTTTTCTTAATACTATATTATGAAGAAATTGCATAGTCAAAATGGCATCGTTATTTATTTATTTCTTTTGGATATAAATAGGTAGGACAATTTCTTCAGCATTGATCCATTTCTGATATAATTTCTGTAGATTGATCAGTACAATATCACTTCTTTATTTTTTAGACCAATGTGTAACCTTCCTAGATTTCCAGTTCGACACCATTTCTGGCCATGATTATTTTTAACTTTTGAATTTGATGTTTCGCACGTGCGCACTGCTGGCTACGTCTCTGCTCTGTACGATGAACAGGTGCATTATCGTGATAAAATATTATGGTTTTCTGTTTCACAATGCGTGTGTTTCTTTCGTTTGACGTCTGTCAATCATTACTGCAACTAAAGATTGCAACATTAGACACAAACTGAAAAGAACAATTTAATGTGTTTTCCACGCGAATTCCAAGTATTTTTGGGACGACTCCAACAAGGAACCATTGAGCGATACTTGCAATACATCGCATTTCACAATTTTAATCTGTATTTAATAAACATGCATTTAGATTTTTTTGGAATGAAACAACATAGTATTTTGCTTACACTATTCTATAATCACGCCAATGCTATGCTTCAACTTGTTTTCAATTCCTTGCACATTATATCCAGATTTATATAAGGTTGGATCGTCTGCGTATAAGTCAATATTCGCAGTTGGACAGCTGTTGTGAAACATGAATTCCCTGCTTTCTAACCGACAGGCATGATTTAAACAATCAAATGACCAGAAAAGTGATCTATTTCATGAAGTCAAGTATCAATAAGATGTGTCAGAGCTGTGCAACAAGAGTGATACCTTCTAAAGCCCGATTGTTGTATATATGACATAAGATTTTTTGTTTTTTAAAAAAAGGGTACGTAGCTAGCTGGCCATGGGTCTTTCAAATACTTTATTGATATTGTTGATATAACAGAAATTGGACGGTAATTACCAATACGGTAATTATTTGGTCATGAATCGCATGGCTAAGAAATGCCTTTTCATTTCCTAACCGGAGATGTGACTTTGTTCCTTAATATTTTGTAATTATCAAATTCTTCTGCTATATGGCATTTATCTCTTTCTCCTATTAAAATTACTATATCTTCCATAAACTAATTTGCCTGAATGTCATATATTTGCTACGAATAATGTCGTATCGGATAATTCCACACCCCTGATAGTATTTAGTCTTTGAATTCATGCCGACTCTCGTATCCGTCGTATCCTACCAGCGTCGTATAATTTTTGCAAAATAACAAACTGTATGCATAATATTGTTTCTTTATGTTGGTCTTTGGCCCATAATATACTTTGTTTATTCACTATATGAGCCATGCTTTGAGAAAAGAGGCCTTTTTAAAAAGGTCCGTGAAAGGAGATTAGTTGTAATTACGTGATACACAAACTTTTTAACCAACCAATCAGAACTCGTTATTGGACATATATAAACAAATAGATTGTTGATAAACATGATTGGATTGGAAACAACTATATTTCAAGCACAAAATAACGTATGTTAAAGGGTTTTGTTAAAAGATATCTCACAGCTATCATGAACTCATTTTTATGACTTTTATGAAGATAATGAAGGAACTCAGTATATTTTTCAGTAAATTATTTGTACATACGAGGGTTGGTAAGGAAGTTCGTGGACTAGGACTAGAAAAAAGATATTCTGCAGTATATATGTATAGGATACTATATGTAATCATACAGTAAGATCTTGTATCTCTATATTGTATCAATTTCATGAATGTGTGATTAACATTTAAACAAATATAAGATAAGATAGTAATGCGGTAGTGCATAACCGGAGCGCGACAGCGTACAAAACGCGACGTCATGATAACTTCTTTTTGTTCATATTGATATAATGTATACAATCACATTGGATTTCTTTTTGTTCATAATGTTGTAATTCATACGATCACATTGGATAATTATTAGTTTATAATGGTGTAATATTTAAAATCACATTGGATACCTATTTGTTCAAAATGGAGTAATTTCATATTGGATATCTATTTGATCATTATGGTGAAATAATGGTTTACAATTACATTGGATATCTATTTGTTCAAAATGGAGTAAGTTATACAATCACATTGGATATCTATTTGATCTTAATGGTGTAATACATACAATCACATTTGATATCTATTTGGTCATAAAGGTGTAATGTATACGATCGCACTAAATACCTATTATGTCATAATGATTTATAGTAATTAAATTATCACAGTGGATATATTTTATTGCAAAATGTTTGAATGATATATGATCACATGGTTACCTTTAATTTCAAAATGTTTAAATTTGTACTGACTTGATCATAAACTGTATACAGTTAAAGTCAATAAAGAATCTTGATAACGTCAAGATATCGTTTAACGTCTTTTCAAACCCTTTTCCGTGTAGTAACCGCGATCGCGTGTTCGAATGCATTTTATGTGTCTTTGTACCCATTTATTGTAGACACCATTGTACCAGTAACTAGCGTGGGATTTTTCCAGATTTTGAAAGTATGTTCATTGGAATTTGGTGTTGAAGAATCATACCTTTCCGATCCATGAAAAATATAAACATATGTTTCCAAAAACTTTTCTGCACTTGTGCCTTCTTTGGAGGAGGAGTCATCGGGGTTTTCCATATGCAGGACTGTTCTTCTGTCTCGAAAGGCCGTCACCATGTCTCGTCCGTTGTTATTATGCGATCAATGATTCTTTCACCTTCGCATTTCCGAGTAGCGAACCATGGCTTCCTGTTCATGGTCCATCGGTAGTCGCGGAACCAACGTGCACACTTTTGACATTCCCAGTTCAAAACTTCCATGTATAGATGGCTGGGAAACACCTAGCTCGGACGCAAAACTTCTAAAAGTGTGCCTTCTCTCATAGTAAACCAAGATTTTGACTTTGCCTGAAAAATTGTCTTTGATAGAACTTTGAAGTACAACTGAACGACCTCTTGCTCATCATCTTCTATACAATCTTTCCCATCTTTTGAATGCTAATGATGATCTGCTACAATTATTATCCGTGCTTGAGCTCTTTAACATAATGAACGTCTCAGTTGGTATCCGATCAAGATCAAAGTATAATAATGACTGACCTTAATTCAACGTTGCCAGTTGACGTCATTGTTTCTTTAAGGTTCTTTAAGATATATCATGTAATAGACATATACTCCTACCATGAGTCTATTCTTGAATTATATGCATCATAAAGGACTGGTTAAAAATTGTAATGAAAATCTGCATAACAAAATAATGAAACAATATTTATGTATGGATATATTGATATACGATATTTATAGACATACCTATCACATTTGGTATCCTACATTTTCTGTAAAACCGTCTCTTCGTTTAAGTTAATTCCTCTCTTTTTGTAGGAAATCTGAAATGGAAAATGTTATTTAAGAGCAGGACAGCTAAACAGCAGATATGACCCATATCCGCGCATATGGAAATCGATCTGCGGATATGACATTTATTTTTCAAATAATTAACTTTAGCTAAGTGTATTTATTCTCTTTGCCTTGTATTTATAATTTGAGATATATTTATAACAATGATAAGCAACATGCATCTTATGTTCACATATATAACTTTTAAGAGAGCTCCAAAGTTCAAAGTAACATTGAAAATGTTTTGTTAGTGATTTCCTACATTCTGGGCCAGGTTGTCATTGTATTTTATATCATTGCCTCTTTTGCTCAGAGGCTTATACTCCACTGATGGTATATTATATATACCCTATCTATGAATATCAAAGTCTCAGAACAAATAGTGTATTGGAACAACAGCCGGCCTTGTTAATAAATCTAATTTCTAGAGCGCACTCCCATTATTCATATCTCAGAATGATGCTGAATTGTATCTATCTGATGTTATCGAGCCTATTATTGACACTCGATAAAAACTCATCCACTATGACGGCCGTCTTTGCCTTCGATACTCCATGAATGTCCCCAACTTCGGACAAAAAATCCCCTTTGACCAAGGCCCTTAGTCCTATGAGAACCTGAAATGTATAGACACGTAATCAATACAACAATACAGTTGGGAAAAGAAAACAAATGCTATATGAATAATGAATTATTTGCTTTATGTGAAATAGCATTCAATTGAAAATTGTGAATGTTGTTTTTGTTTTGGTGACAGCTCATGATAATCGAGACTGTGACACCGCTCTCTTAAAAAGAGGTAAAATGACAGACAGTCGACGAGAATAATTTCCCTTGATTAATTACTTCCCCTGTAACCAATGTTATCAATGCTTTTTATTCGGCGCCGATCCCATTAAAAGAGTTTTAGTGATGAACTGTTAATAAAAATACCTTCGCCATGCTTCCAATGGCGTTCGATCGAGCAGTCGTTGGCTCTAAATCATCCCTGCACTGCTCCTCTAAGTTTTCTATGGCTTCTTTATTTAAACGGTATCTCGACACAACTTCGCGGTCGTCACAATTTTGAAGATCGCTGACCCTCTCTCTAAAAGTTCTGTCTTTGTGTGACAGTCGCGCATTAAACCAAAGTATGGCTGCCATTTTTTTCTTTTCTGCGACTGGTCTTTTGCAATCGTAGGTTTGAGGTAATATCTTAAGAGAATCGTACGTTTATGACAATCCGCGACTTTTGATGAGACACTTCTGGAAACGTACGATCGACGTACGATGGTCGTACGTTCAAATCAAGCGTACGATCGTTGATAAGACGGGCCCCTGGGTAATGGAAAACTGACAATTGGTAAGAAAATAAGTTGAAATGAAATTAGAAAAATATTCATCATTTCAAAGGCATTCACCGAGCCAATTTTCAAAATTTGTCTGAATTTGAATTTATATTTATGAAATAAATATCAATATATATGTTCTTTATTACATATTAAATACATCCCTTTAATTTTCACATTGAAACTAAAATTACATGAATGAAGTTGGCAAATAAAAATTCCAATCCAGGAAAGATTCTAACGATATGGAACTTCAAAACGGCATTTGTTCTGTTAAATCTTGAATTCTATTTTTCTGACCTTTCTCCATTACCCAGGTCTTGTAACTTTTGAACACAGAACCGGAATAACATCACTATTCCCGGTGATGACGTCAATGGTACAGGATCACAACAGATAACTTCGCGGAGATTTGCGGCGACGTGAAAGTCTTCAAATGAGTGATAAGTCAAAATGAAAAAGTTAGAACAGCATTAAGTTTTGGACGTGCTCCGGGCGCGTCGACCCACGTTACTATGGGGACAGAGGTTCCTGCAAATAAAAGACGAAACTTATTTCTTTATTAAATATATTTTTTTCGGTGTAATAAAGAACTCATTTTGAAGAAATTCAAAATATTAAGAAAGTTATGGCTTTTTAACAGAATTGCGTTTAATAGGAGACACATAAATTTAAGAGAAATTGACGTCGAGAAAATGATGTCGCAAGATTGACTGTATACCTGGACAGTGGTATTGCTCCAAAGCCTCAACTTTGTGTTGGTTGTGCGTCCCATTTCAATTAAAACAGCCACATGACAGGCACAATACCTTTTTCTAAGAAGTGGCTATTTGGAATTATTTGGTTAATGTTCTTGTTTACATAATAACCATTTCTTAAAAGACATACATGTACAATGTATATGAACAAATTTTGTAATTTTCATAAATGATATGAACTCAACAAAGGCATATGTTCAAATGATTAGTATCTAATGACACAAACATTTTATTGAGAAAATGTGGTTTTTTTTTTATTATAGGAACCATTTTTTATTACTACACACAAAGACAATAATATTTTGAATAATGATTCCCATAAATAAACATTGAAAAAGAGACGCAAACATGGGTGTGATAAGATGGTTTTAAAACTCTTATTCATTTGTTGCTTCCAATATAAGGCAACGATTTATTCTTCTCTAGCTTCAAACATTTGAAATAACTTTAGTTACAAATTAATGGAGTTATGGGTCTAAAAACCTAATAACATTAAAACTAACTGAATTATTCACAAAGCTCATGAACCTCTGTGGCCCTCGGGTTTTGTCATTTTGAACGTTGTTTCCTAACCAGTCCCCTCCTTCCGTATGATCCCAATACCTGGCTTGTTTGAAGAAAACTTGAAATACTGGTATTGCCCGAATTATAACAACCTGCTTGCATCAAGGTAGTTTATAACAAGGCCGTTGACTTCATACTTGTATTCTAAAACCAGTGGCTTTTAATGAGGAAATGGAGCTATTCGCTTATGTGTCTCACATACTAGTAAGCGAATGTGCATCAATGTCGCTAGTTCGATAATAGTTATTTGATTCTCTGATTAATATGTGAAAGCCATTATAAAATAGTATTTCTTTATTCATGTGCCTCAATGTCGCTAGTTCGATAATAATTATTTTATTCTCTGATTAATATATGAAAGCATTGTGCTATTTGCCAATAGGAATGTAAGATTTATTATAAAATTGTTTTTCTTAATTCATGTGTGAACTATCACCGTCGAGAAGTAATTGTCGTGTCCACATTATTAGCATCCTCACTTTGAACGAGACATTGAAAATTGTCTGTGCTGACTTATTGCCAACCTCTTCTAGTTGATTTGGCGAATCACAATCTGATCAACGGAATAGCTGTTTTATGAGACAAATCCAGCATCCACCGTACAGCGTGCGTGTCCTGGCAGCTGCATCATCAACGTTATCTCGTCATGTTGACCGGACATCACTCTCCACATAACATATCATAAAGCAAATTGACTTTGATGATTTAACTCATTGAGACACAGATATATACATAACCCATTACCAAACAATAACGACACCTGACCAGTTAGTTGCAGAGGACTCTGAAAAACATTGTGGGAAAATGAAATGTCTCCTTTTCCCACAATGTTTTATGCCCTATCAGAAGATTATGTTTCAATTTTATCACTGTTCGAAACATAGGTTGAAACCTCTTTTAATTTGGGACAGTGGAAAATTTGGCGTTTGGTAAAGGGTTAACTTGTCAGTAAAACTATTTTTCAGAAAACATTGTGGTAAAAGAACAATTTTTCCTAATGGACAAGTTCACTTTTACTCAGAACGTTTTGTATACAATGAGTATTTCAATTAACATAATATAATTTTTGACTTTTGTCTTCTCAAATTTGCGAATAGATTACGTCAATATGTATTGTAGTTAGTAGTAATGTTATTCCCGTTTATCGTTAGTTTATTTTATGGGGCTGGAAGAGAGTAGTGTATATATATAATCTGATTGGACTGCACGGTGTGCAGGCCCACCAAAATTGATGCAGATAGCAAATGCACCCTGTAAGATTTTGTCATTGAGGAATTCGTGTTCTTAGGTTGACATATTACAAAAAGGACAATGTCGGTGCGTTAATGACAACGTATTTTCTTTATTGATAAACTATAAGTGAATGTAATACATCTACCTGGTATAATTTTAAACGCGTCTGCGTGTAGCCATTATATATGGATGCGCTTGTTGGTGATTATTATTGGTGATTGCTCTACGTTTACCATTGGTTTAAAGTACTGATAATGTTTAGCTTTAGCGAAGATTGAAATTTGGCTTTCTTGTCTTTGTAATAATATACGTATCTATAAGACGCTGTGTGAATCACTGTAAATATTGACTAGAATTTACGACTACATATTAATCCATACATACCCGTGCACATTTTCGTATATCAGATGTTTGACCTTTTGTTGCCCATGTTTTCCTAGCCTGGAGTCCTGGCCCATGCTAACCCGCATTAGTTCGCGGTCTACGAAAGGACCAGGCTCTACCAGGCTAATGTTTTCCCCACACACACATTTATATGATCTTAGCATAGAAAAAAGTGTTTCTATAGACCTCTAAACAAACAAAATAAAAAGGCCGCAGCTACGCTGAGGCACGCCGAGGCAACTGTCACGGTGTTTTTGGTTCGTATCATTGTTGAGAAAATGTTATTTATGAAACCATGTAATTATTTCCAGCTTGACATTTCATTTATTATATCCACGTTGTACAACAGTCAGTTTACACATATTGAGGAAAATGTTACAGATATGTATACTTTGTTTGTCTGTATTTTGATATATATATATACATGAAGTAGTTTCTAGAATAATTAATTTATTTGTCTATACGCTTCTCGAGTATCTATCCATAATGCGGGGAAACAATGAAGGGACGTGTTATGTAATCCTACGCCTCTATAAAGTTTTTGCCGCATTGTTCTTCATGCCCTGGCTACGGCACTGAAAGTGAAACCTATTTTCAGAAAATTGCGTTTTAGTGATTAGCTATAATCTACTGCGAGACACTTTGATTCGTGAATAGGTCGGAATGATACAGACGTAGACGTTCCATTCTTGTGGAGAACAGTGGTCCGGGTAAAGCACCGGCTTCTGGATACGAGGGTCGTGTGTTCGAATCCCATGAAAAGTGGGATCTGTCTTACGAACTTTCACTAATTCACATTCGGCGCGAGTACTGGTTATGTATCAAGAAATCAGGAGAGTGAATGATCTTAGTTGTAAGACCTTGTTTCGTAATCGATGTAAAATAGATAAATTTACACTTATTCTGCTGTAATACCGAGGGTCCCGGGTTCGAATCCTCGTTAGGCAGGGTGAAAATTTCCGGGACTAACCCACAAACCGGCGCGATAACTGGTTTAGTATCCAGGAAGCAGTCATTAAGAGTGGCTTTTAACAAGCTTTACGCTTCCTTCACAATCGATGTGAGACAAATATGGTGAATATGATAACAGGTGCGAAGCTTGACTGAAATGAATATGTATGCACGTCATTCTAGGGGGGCATGCTCGCCCGGGACACGCAGTCTGAAATCGCTCTGGTGCGTTCTGACATGTATTTTAGGGCACAAAAGTATATTTTGTTTAAGCCGGAAAAAGAGGCACTTTCTGATTTGCTTTTGATTTGTTTTATCCTTTTTACTTTTTATTATCATTATTTGATTTTCTTACTAAAATAAAAGTGTAGACACGTGCCTAGTATGCCTAAAGGAAGCTACGTTAATGGAAAAGGGCATACACCTTGGGTCATCCGAGTTAACCCATTACCAAACAATAACGACATTTGATCAGTTTGTAGCAGACGACTCTGGAAAACATGGTGGCAAAAGGAGAAATTGCTCTTTACTACCATTTTCTCCGTATACCACAATGTGTATTGCCCTATCAGAAGATTATTTTTCAATTTCATCACATTTTGAAATGTCGTCTGCAAACTCTTACAATTTGGGACATTAAAAAAAATAACGTTTAGTAAAGGGTTAATCGAGACCTGATAAATAGCTTGGTTAAACGTAAAGCACGTAGATCGCTTACAGACAAAAATTGACTTGAAATCTGTGCTGAAGTCAACTTTGTCAAAGTAAGCCTGTGTCTAGTCCGAATGATCTAGACGAAGATATTTCATTCTGCCTGTATCTCGAGAAAATACACACAAACACGGTTTCGCAGCCATCTTCTTTTGCGAGTAAACAAATAGTCACGTGACAAACGCCCACTGTGATTGCATTGCGTAAAGGGGTTGTTCTACGAAATATTTCTTCTATAACACCCCAGAAAATAAAGACATGATATAGACAGTTATAGAATTTGATAATTTTTCTATCATAAAACAGATCTTTTTCCTTTTCTTTCATCCAAAATAACTTTGTACATGTTGCATTAAATATTGTACCGTGACACGTCGTAGTCTTCACTACTGATATTTATAAGACGACGGTCGGGCATTTAAGGCCACATTTAGTCCAAAAGAGCTTCTTATTTCTTAAAATATGTTCAACGAATTTGAGTTTACCACACAGTCCCTTAGTTTCATCAAATTTTGTTCTTACAAAGAAAGAATTTCCACTGACTCTCATGTGGCTTTACATTTGTTTGTTCAAAAAGAATCCTGCAGGTAGATTTATAATGAACGAAATTTTACTAAAACTCTACTAGTATAGAAAACTACCAATCCCTTGGGCAACAATTGAATTTTCTGGACTTTTCAAATGAAACCCGAAAAACCGCCTTCATCAAAGCACCAGCCTAGCTGGTTTGTTTACAAACATCACAACATTGCCGATTTTTTAAAGCATTTGCTCCAAACTCAGAAGCTTTCTGCTATCATATATTTTCAATGGAAGTGCTTCTGACAAACCAATTACCTACACATGCTTCTGGATTATTTAGAGCTTTGTGACATGACACAGACAAATAAATGATTCAATATAGATGATGAGTAGGTTGCTCATTTTGTCCAGTTGATTGACTTATGATAAGGCAATTGAGGTCTTTCAGAATCATCAAAAGACATGTATTCCCCATATTAGTTTGTTCTGTCCTTTTTAATTCGAAATGTGGGCGACATTAGTGCAGTGGTAGAGCGTCGGCCTATTGTACCGAGGGTCCCGGGTTCGAATCCCTATTAGGCGAGGTGAACATTCCGGGACTAACCCACAAAACCTGCGCGATTACTGGTTTAGTATCCAGGAAGCAGTCACCGAGAGTGGCTTTGAACAAGCTTTAAGTTTCTTTCACAATCGATGTAGAACAAATATGGTGAACTGGTGGAAGGTGAACTGGAAATAGCCTATGTAATAAGGAATAAATACTTATGTGACCAAGGAGCAATAAAGAAAAATTCGGAAAAGGTCACAACTTTCATTAACTCTTTCCTTCTAATTTGATTTTGGGCAGATCTAACTAGTAATCACAGACAATAATTAAAAAGAATATGAAAATCCAACTTGTTTATGGTATTTGATAGAATCTTTATGAGCGTTTTCTCAATTTTTAAAAATAATTTCTAAGGTCATCTCTTATGTACAATGTATCATCAACATGAACAAAACTTTTTTTAAATCTGCCACTGAAACTGTTTTATTCCTTCAATTATGTACTAATTTCATATAAAAAATGATACTTCTATCTTTGATTAACCCATTGTCCCATATGGGGATTTGTGAATTATTTAACTTCATATGCAAGAGCAATTAATATTTAAGAAGCAACATTTTCCCTCTGATACAAGTTATAAACCATTGTAACAAATGAAGTTATTCTGCATTTTGCCGCTGTGGTTTTTAAAGTCATTTGTGAGAGGTGCGGTAACGTGTGGTATAATGGGGTAATGGGGTATTACACAGATAAAAATATATAAAGCGCTGCCAAATGCTTAAACTTGAAACCCTCTTGAGACAGGACATCAAAATTCATTGAAATCTCGGCACCGAAAGGTGTCCGAACGCTGTATCTAGGAGACACAGATCATTTTGGTACTGTGTAGTACGTCGGAATCGGTTTGTTTACTCGCAAGCCTCGTTTCAAAATGACCTTCACCTTAAAAATGTTACTAATTTTGGCAAACCGTGTTTGTGTGTATCCAGAGACGAGACGAACAACAACAACAAATTATGAACTTCCGGTTTCAAAATGGCGGCGGACGATGTGTTTGGCGATTCCTCGCTTTTCGAGGAATTCGAGAAGGAAAGAGACGCGTCCAGTTCTTTCATATTTTACGAAAAAGATGAGCAGGGATCGGAGGACAGGAGTCATATTGTTTTCCAGTTTAGCGACTCATCTTCTAGCGAGAGTGACAGTGAGGATGAATTGAAACCGAAAGTTCACGAACAGTCGGCGGCGCTCGCAGCTCAACATTCAAATAAACAAAATGGACAAACTGACCGGAATGGTCGTTTACAGAGAGATGGGTCGTCCGACGACAGTGAGGATAACGACGAGCCGTTCATCGGCCAAGATCGGCAGGAAAGATCAACCATCTTCAAACTAACCCATGAACGTATCTTTTAAATAATGTTTTTTTTTTTTTTGTATTCCAGATGAAGGGGTACCGCAATTGAAGTATCGTTTGTAACTATCCTTGTTAACTTCTTCCATTGATGCACATGGTTATTTTATAAGCATAAGCTTACCAATTCCCTGGATATCCTACCAGAAGTCAGGGTTGTCATTCAGTCAAAATAATTCGACATGAATATTGATTTTTAATTCTCTAATTGGGCAATCTAATGTCTTAATATCGAAGGATCAAAATAGTGTCTTTTCGAATTTTGATTTCGGAGTAAAAAAACAATAGGCCATTCAATATTAATTGATAAGACAATATATATGTAAAATAAACTTAATATACCACCAATAGTCAAAATGATTTGATATGAAGATTGCTTTCTATTTTTTGATGGGGCAATCTAACATTGAAATTTTGAAGGATCAAAATGGTGTCGGACTTTTTGAATTTTGATTTTCAGGTTTAAACCACAAAATGGCCATTTAAAGTCAATTGATGAGACAAGATGTATTAAATGAACTCAATTATCACCAAATAATGGCATCAATTGACGTTAAACAATTTAAAAAAAAACTTAAAAGGTTTCCCATTTCAGTGCGGATGTGCAGAGAAAACGTATCGGGAGCAAAAAATCGTCACCATGTGTTATTTAAGCTATTCTTACAAAGTTAATATGCGGAATACAGACATGTTAAGTGCATGGATTGATTTAAAAAAGATTAATTCGTAATTATGCATAAAATAATTTGATAATTTTCAATAACAATTGCCATTGTTGTTGAAAATCATCAAATTATTTTAGTCACAGTTGTGAATTAATCCTTTTTTATTAATCAGTACACTTAACATGTCTGTATTCCAAATATTGACTTTGTAAGAACATTTTAAATAACACAAGGTATCTGCTTCTGATTGACTTTCTTTGAGCATGCGCACTGGAGTGTGAAAAACCTTATTTAGTTTTTTATTCAATTTTTTAACAGCAAATGATGCCATTATTTGGTGGTTTGTAAGTTTATTTTACATATCTTGCCTTATCAATTGACTTTGAATTGCCATTTTGGGCTTTAAAACTAAAAATCAGAATTTTGTATAGTCCACCGCTATTTTGATCCTTAACAATTTCAATGTTAGATTGCCCCATCAGAAAAATCTTCTTGTCAAATTATTTTGACTACCGGCCAATTTTGACCACTTCAAAAGTACAAATGATTCGTCATGAAGATTGTCTTGTATTTTCTGATGGGGCAAAATTTTGGTTTTTGGATTTATAACATGAAATGGCCTCAAAAACAAGGTGTAGTGGCACTTTGGGAAATGGAAATTTGTACAATGATCATTTTAAAATATTTGAATTCCTTAACACAGTCCAGGAAATAAATTTAAAAGATTCTGCAATATCATAGACTCAACAAGGTAAGACTATCTTTTTGAATGTAATGTAACGTTCGTTGAACGTTTATGCAAATTAGAAACCTAATGCATTGTTTGAGAGAACATGCTGGTGTATATATATATAAAGACAACACAACAACTCAGTGAATGACAGTGTTTTTCACTGATCGGATGTGTTTGTGTATTTGAGAGGTTCATATGCTCAGTATTCCTGATCTATGGTTTTTCCCTACCACTTAACGTGTTACTTTGGCACTTAATTTGAATTGGTTATACCTCATGCTGTAGATATTGTACTTGAGAGATTAAAGAATTGTTCTGTTCTGTTCTAAGCCCTCAAGGCACTACTTGTAAATGAGATGAGACAAAAGTATATGAAACTATTGTAATGTTCGTGGAACGTTTATGCAAATTAGGAACCTAATGCATCATTTGAGAGAACATGCTTGTATACATATAGACAACACAACTGCTCAGTGTACGACAGTGTTTTTCACTGATTGGATGTGTTTGTGTCTTTGAGAGGTTCATTTGTTCGATTTGTTACATTGAAGGCAGCGGTGGGATTAAGACTTCTCCTTCTATCAGAGTTGCCTTCCCCATGTGTTTCCCAAGGGCCAAGACTCAGGAAGAGTCTTCTCGGAAGTGGGTGTTATGTAACCTTCGTTGAACGTTTATGCAAATTAGGAACCTAATGATCATTTGAGAGAACATGCTTGTATACATATAGACAGCTCAGTGTACGACAGTGTTTTTCACTGATAAGATATGTTTGTGTCTTTGAGAGGTTCATTTGCTCGGTTTGTTACACAATCATAGTTCAGAATGAATTGTGTTCCCCATAAAATGATTTCCATTTTAACATGTGATAATTTTGTCAATGCTTGTTTTTATCAGATTCATTCAAGAGGAGGAGTCTGCAGCTGTTCAGGTTTTGTTTCAAAATAACCCCTTTTCGAGGTGAGTACTATTTGTAATTGGTTATTCCATCCGTTAGTTAAGAAACTGTACTGTGGTTATGAAGAAACATTGATTGGTATAAACAAAATGTTATTATACTTGGAACAATATTGGCCAATTTGCAGTGATTTTTTTCTAAATTAAATCAATGGGCTTTTTTTACCAAAACTTAAGAATAAATAGGTTTTTCTATAGAAAAACGATAAAAATGAATGAAAGTAAAGAGTTTTTTGGAAATAACATGATACTTTTTGGGCCAAAAATTATCACTGAAGTTGTGCATGTGTTAAGACCCCAGGGTACTGATTTGGAGGGTTACTAAACATTTTATGCTTAAAATTTGCACAAGTTCAAAACAGTGAGATATATAGCCTCAACACTCAAAATGAGATGTAATCGGGTACCTTTTTTGGCGATTCATGGAAATATTCCTTATATGATATACCACAACTGACAAATTAATCTTGAATTTATGCTATAGATAGATAGCAGTTACACTGATTTTAGAAAAAATATGCTGCAGACTTTTCTAAAAGCATTTCCAATAATCAGCATTGTTCCATTTTAACACAATGTACTTAAAAAATAAAAGATGCATGGGCAATGCAGATTTTTGATCTGTCAAGTAGTATGTGGCTTACGATATGACCGTATATGAATTTCTGCCATAACCTTTATAGGTATATGAGAGATATTCAATGGTTTGCATCACCTGTTATTTATTAAAACTGTCTAAAAGAGGAAAATATCATTTCATGTGTAAAAGTTGTATGTGAAGGCAATGGTTGATTCTTTCATAAGCACTATGATGTAAAAGTGACATATTAAAATGGTACTTATGTATGTTGCTTAAAAGTTAAACATGAAAAATTTCAGTTTTTCTCATTTCAACTTTCTGTTCACAGGAAATACAGGGTAGAGATTGAAGACTTTGTGAAACACTTGTTGGAGAAAGAAAGACATTCAAGGGTGGAGATACTACAGAAACTTGATATAAAGGTGAGTTTATAAATGTGCAGGTGTTCAATAGTAACAAAGGGTGATATTACAGGTGTTTTTATTTACTATATAACAGAATTTACATCGGGGTCTTTCTTTGGCAAAGCCTGCATGATTTGTCTCCTGATTACCCAATTTTACTATGTAGAAAAGGGTATCAAATTTTCTCCTTAGAAGTAAAAAAAAAGGCATGCATTGGGAAAACATATTTATGCTTTATATGCCTTTGTCATATTCATTAGCTTAGCCACTAGGATGAAAATGTTCCAAAGCTCTAAAAGGGAAATGTTCTGTCTAACATCTAATGAAATTGATGCCACCTGATTCATTTGTCTATTTCGACATATCAATTGCTTTCATCAGGGAAAATAGTCAGGGATCTCTAAGAACATTGTGAAAACGTTGAGTCAATATCAGGAGCATGGAAATGTGTGCTGACCACCACAATGTGAAAATACTTTTGAAGCAGCATAAATTTCAATTCAACAGATTTACTTCATTTCACCTAAAATCTAGATATAACAAGTTTATTTTTCACAAACAATGATTTGTAAAACTGTTGATGAGGTCAGTATGTTTGATATTATGTTTCTATAAAATATTTCATTTCTATTTAACCCTTGGAATGCTGGGTAAATTTGTAACTTTTTTAGGCAAGTGTTCCAAGTTGTACAGAGCTTAATGATAAGATACCAGGAGAGAGAAGGACAGAAAGGCTCAGACAGGCTCATGTTGTAAGTTATTTAAAAATTGTACTCGAATTTGACTTATTTTTGTAAACTAACCATTTCAAGCCATTCCAAAGCAGACTCAGGGCTTTGTTTGCTTGAATTGGGAAGAGGTCTACGCCTGTTAATTTTGGTAATTTTTGTCATCAAAATTGTTGAATTGGGAAACAAAAAAGCTGATGTGACATGAATTTTTGGTAAAACTGCATGATTTTATAGAAATTTCCAATTGCCAATGTGCCTTTTTAGGCCCCTGGTAAAGAACGCAAAAAAGTCCTAAGACTTGTTTCAACGCAATTTCGTTTTTCAAAGTGTTTTTATTTCCATTTGAGGTAATTAGATGTAGTTCTTAAAGGTTATTTTTATTCTCATAAGGTATTGAAGTTGTTTGCTTCATTTCGTGTTGCAATTTTTTAAAATTGGTCTATTTACCTTGATTGTTCCTTCTAAGTAAAAAATAGTAAGAAAATCTGATTGCAAAATGATTTTTTTGCTCTTGTTGACTGCATAGAAAATGATGCCATTGCCCTTGTTGTCTGCATAGACTTTTATTTCATACCTGGACCCTTTCAGAAGTTTGGCAACGATATTTTATTGGCATATAGATGATATATTTCAAACTTACATATTGTTTCTCTTCAGATTTTAGGCTGTTCACAGTTTTATCAACACTACATGTTAGATACACTGGGCTGGCCAATGGTAGAATACAACCCATCGTTAACAGAGAGCTGGGAGATACCAATGTATCCTTGTCTACAGTCCTAATACTAACACAACACAACTGTATGCATAATGTAAAGTTAACCCTTTGAATGCTGGGTAAATTTCAAGAAAAATATTTCTGTGTCTTCTGCTTTGCATTACCTAAAATACCTTATGCAAACAAGTTGGATCCAGGCCAGCCGCTAAGTAAATTGGTGGCTGTCCTATGATCTAAACTGTTTGCTACTCTGAGTTTTATTCTTCATTAAAATTAAGCAGATATTCAAGGCTTTGAAAGCAGACGACACAAATATCTATTTTTAGAAAATTATCCAGTAATCTAAGGATTGAAAATCTGATATAACCAATCAAAAACTTGAATAACATCTGAGCATGAAGCAAGGACTGCTTCTGACTTTTGTCATTTGTATTGAAAGAAGCAGGACAATCAGTTGTCACAAATTTCAATTTCACAAATTGCTTTGAATGTTCTGAAACTGTTGGCTGTTGATGCTTTCCATTTCAAAACTTCCTCATCTAATAATTGTTACGAGTAATTTGTTTATAGAATACTCCTATTTCATTCTGGAATATTGAGGGCAAGTATGAACCTAATACATTTTGAATAAATTTTTCTCCTAATTATAACAGACATGTTTCCTAATACCTCATTATGAGAAGACTTTTGATCATATAATGAAAGAGGGAGACATCTTTGTGCCAATTTTATTTATGACATAGTGTCGAATAAAGTTGTGCTGCCCTCGGATGTGATAGCCGTTTATAAGGAAGGATGTAGAATCAAACAAGAGAGTTCCTGAACCCTATCAGATACGAACAAGTGTTTACTGATACACTACCGGTGGATGAAGAAGAAGTCAAAGCTAAGGCAAAAAAGTTGGAGAAGGAGAGGTAGGAAATAAGAATACTTTCAAACTTAGACAAACAATATCTTTATAAAGTTACAATTTTGTGTTCAATCAATGTTGAGACCATATCACAAACCTTGGAAAGCATCCTTGCAGCCTTTTTATATCGACATTTGGTGTTTCCATGAAGCAGAATTGAGAGTAATTTATATTTACAATTTGTAAGAACTTGTTTCACAACCAATGTAAAAAGAATAAGTTCAAACCAAGCTATTTGAATAAATTCGAGACATTTACTATTTAAATCTTCATTGTTTTATAAGAATTCTTTGCAATTGCAATATTTTTAGGATTTGTTATAGGCTCAATTGTTGTTTGTGTCTGTTGATATCTATTATAAAGACTCCCTTGGACTCGCATGATTCCTTTACCCTTACAGTGCAGGAACTGACTTCATGCTTATGCAAACAGGTTAGATCCAGGTCAACCGCCAATTATTTGGCAGGTAGCCGGAGATCTAACCTGTTTGCTACTCTAACTATCTTTCCTCATCAAAATTAAACAGATATTTAGGGTTGTAGAAAGCAGATGACACAAAAATCTATTTTTAGAAAATAAACCCATCATTCTAAGGATTAAAGATCTAAAGGTCCTTTCGAATATTATACAATGAATGTTTTCCTTTGACATTTTCAAAGTTACATGCTGAGGATATTTGACAAGAAAGGCATTTTAGTTGTTTCCAAAGATCATAGAATATTCAAACATAAAAGTATTAATGAAGCTTACAAATCAAACAAGAATGTGAACTACAATTATTTCAAAATTAACCATACTATTTTTTTAGCTTTTCATTATAAGCATAACTTGTATATTCATACAAAGATTGACTTTCTAACATTTCTGATGTATTCAGATCAAAGCCAAAATGCTGGAACTGCGGTGGAGACCATATGCTTGGTGATTGTAAAGAGCCCAGGAATCAACAGAGAATAAGTGAAAGTAGGCAAGAAATGATGGCACAGCAGAAACAGCAACAACAATCTGGGCCACCAAAGTAGGTTTAAAACACTTTTTTTTCCAATAGCTCTATATAAAGTTTATGAAGAACCTTTCAAAATCAATCTGTATTAATGTTTATAAGATATCGTTATTGTGATGATCTGTTCTATGAATTGATAATTGTTTAGCATAAATATTTTTTTCCTCCAAGAAACATGCTATTACCATATAATGTCCATTGCTTATTTACAAATTCATTATACTGATGAAAGTGTTAGCAGAAGTATTGATAGATAGTGAGTTGACAAAAATCTATTATTGCTGAGTATTTTCCAACAGAATCAAATTTTTTACAAAATGTTGAAAGACCACTGCTGTAAATAACCCCAGTCAATGAGATTGCAAGCTTTAATTTAGCTCATTTACAAAATTCATATAAAATGACAACTATGGAAACTGAAGTCAATATAGCTGTAATGTTTGTAATGAAACCCCTAGCTCTTAAAACCTCCTAGGACAATGCCAATTTGCCATTATATCATAGTTTGGAGAAATATAAAAGTGTTATGTGCGGGGAATAGTTATGCCTGGAAACTATTAATAAGTATGGCGACTGTTTGGTTTTTTTTAAATGAAAAACAAAGTTTGCATGAGTAACTTTGAGTTTTTGTTTAAGTAACTAGCTCTTACCCAGTCAGTTGATGATCATGTGTTTTGTGTATATATATGTCTGTTGATGATCATGTGTTTTGTGTTTATATATGTCTGTTGGTGATCATGTGTTTTGTGTATATACATGTCTGTTGATGATCATGTGTTTTGTGTATATACATGTCTGTTGATGATCATGTGTTTTGTGTATATATGTGTCTGTTGATGATCATGTGTTTTGTGTATATATATGTCTGTTGGTGATCATGTGTTTTGTGTATATACATGTCTGTCGATGATCATGTGTTTTGTGTATATATGTGTCTGTTGATGATCATGTGTTTTGTGTATATACATGTCTGTTGATGATCATGTGTTTTGTGTATATACATGTCTGTTGATGATCATGTGTTTTGTGTATATACATGTCTGTTGATGATCATGTGTTTTGTGTATATATGTGTCTGTTGATGATCATGTGTTTTGTGTATATATATGTCTGTTGGTGATCATGTGTTTTGTGTATATACATGTCTGTCGATGATCATGTGTTTTGTGTATATATGTGTCTGTTGATGATCATGTGTTTTGTGTATATACATGTCTGTTGATGATCATGTGTTTTGTGTATATACATGTCTGTTGATGATCATGTGTTTTGTGAAAATACATGTCTGTTAATGATCATGTGTTTGGTGTATATACATGTCTGTTGATGATCATGTGTTTTGTGTACAGTTGAGTTGTGATAGTCCGAACTTCGTTAATCCTGATTATTCGCCATCCGAACAGAATTTTTAGGGAACGGTCCTTACCTTCATCAATTTAACTCTTTAATGCGGAAAATCCGAGTTCCGGAACTGGACAAAAGAATTCGGGCACCAACAGTCAATTGTCATAGTATATGCCTATGGCTAGTCCGGAAACCAGTATAATCGTTTATTTTGCGGTTACAGTTGCGAATGAAGGGATCGGTCTTCTGTTGTAAATGGCATTCACACATTTTGCAAACTGGCATGTATGCTTGACCATAACATGTCACCTAGTGTAGTGTACTGGAAGGTGTTGATTGTTTGTTAATCTGTCATTGTGTCAGTTGATTGGTCCTACATAATTGTAATAACGGTCGCATGTCGATAGTTGAGTTTGTAAAAGGTGTTGATTGGCTGCTCAGACAGCGATCAGGAGACAATGTCTGGCAATCATTTTCAATTATTACTCAATCGATATGCTCCTTCAGAGCTATCTTAAGGAAATTAAACTTCTCGAAAGACATCGCTTCAAATTGTCATTTTTTTAAAATCCTTTTTAACCAAATAAACACTTCCTTAACACATTTTATATTTCCTTTGAAAAAAAAAAATAATTGTGTATTTCTTAGTTCATAGTAATTATCATGATACACCGACACTGTTTAAAGGTAAACATTTCGCTGTAACTAGGAACGAAAGTGTTCGGATAAACGAGGCTCGACTGTATATACATGTCTGTTGATGATCATGTGTTTTGTGTATATATATGTCTGTTGATGATCATGTGTTTCGTGTATATATATGTCTGTTGATGATCATGTGTTTTGTGTATATTGTAGATCAGGAAGATACCATAAGGAGAAGAGTGTCGACCCTAAATATGAACAGTATAAACCAGGGCAGCTTAGGTAAGTTTAAAGCAAGACCCTTAATATGAACAGTATAAACCAGGGCAGCTTAGGTAAGTTTAAAGCAAGACCCTTAATATGAACAGTATAAAACAGGGCAGCTTATGTAAGTTTAAAGCAAGACCCTTAATATGAACAGTATAAACCAGGGCAGCTTAGGTAAGTTTAAACCAAGACCCTTAATACGAACAGTATAAACCAGGGCAGCTTAGGTAAGTTTAAAGCAAGACCCTTAATATGAACAGTATAAAACAGGGCAGCTTAGGTAAGTTTAAACCAAGACCCTTAATACGAACAGTATAAACCAGGGCAGCTTAGGTAAGTTTATGTTAACTATCATACCATAAAAAAGTTTTTCATCTAATACAAAAAAATCGGTAGAACATAAGTGCCGAATGCTAGAACGGATAGAAAACATTGTTATTATGAAAGCGTGACACAGTTTTGCTCAAATAGTATTGGCTGTCTTTGCGAAAATGGAAAAAATGCAGGAGATTTGGTCCAAAATAGCAAGGAAACCTTTTTTAAGTTTTTGTCCTACTTTCTTTCTCAAAAATTATTAAAGGTATTTGACTACAGCCTTACACTATTTTAGGGGTTTATGGTTTAGGCTCACTGGCTCAGTCTTATTACTTTTTATTGTATTTTGAGCAAATTGTTTGCATTTTATAAGTAAGAAAATGAGTAGAGTTTTGAATTCAACTTTATCTTTCAGAAATAAACTATGCGTCACTGCCCTTATATCACCCTTGAACTTTTTTTTATCGTTAAGTTATGCTCACCGTCTTATTGACAACTCTTGTTCAAAGTATGTATAGGAATTTAGAAACACTCCCATGTCATTATGAGCCGGAAGCAGGTCAATTTGACTGATTCAAATGACTTTTTGGTCGGCTCTAATAATAAATGACATGATAGGCGGTCATAAGAAGTAGTTATTAACACCTTATTTTTGTTAGCTGTTTGTTTCATTGGCCTCTCAAATTGACAGTTAGCCTCTTACTCCAAAAAACAACCCTGCACTGCATAGGGTTGACATCATAGATTACAACTTTGTAAGAGTCATTTGTTTTATTGCTTGTTTCAGTGATGAGTTAAGACAAGCTCTTGGGCTCTCTGAGTCCCAGGTCCCTATTTACATCTATAAGATGAGAGCCCTTGGGTATCCCCCTGGTTGGATGGAAGAGGCAAAGTTTGCTCCAGCATTGTCCATGTTTGATGAAAATGGAGAAGGTAAGATGGTTTTATGATTATGGTTTGTTTGTTTGTCTCGGTTTTTTTTTTTTTCATATGGGTTTTACATCACATCAACATTATTTCAGTTATGTAGCAATGCCCGACTCTTAATGATGGAGGAAGAACCCATACTCAACTGCCCACAAGGGCTGGTCAAGGCAGGTAGAACCATCGGCATTCCGTAAGTCGTCGGGAGACTGCCTCTCATGAAAATCCATATCCCTCTCAGGATTTGAACCCACGCGGAGAGGGGCCATGTGATTTTAAGTTCTTTACTCTTACCACTAGGCCACAGAGGCCCCTTGTCTGGGCTTTACATCGCAATCAAATGTATTAAAGTGATATCACAATGAATTGCTGATAGTTTATAGAGAAGTATCTGAAGCTTAGCTGACCTTAAGGGCTTCTAAAGCTGGTTAGAATTATTGACATTCAGTTGAAGTCAGCCTGGAAGAATACCTTCCTTGAAAATCCAAATATATCACTTGTATGATTTGAATGATTAAGTTTTATTTTATAAAAGGTGCACACAATTGAAATGCACTTTAGGATGCTTATACACAGCTTATGTTTTCAAAATTTTAAGATATAACCAGATATAAACAGACAGAGTTTGCATATGAAGACCATCTTAGCTTCAAAAGGATATATATCTATATTTATGGTACTTGTACAGTGAACCCTCGTTTATCTGGACCCCGATTATCCGGATGTCTCGCAATCCGAACGAAATTGTAAGGGAACGGAATTATTTGATCAGTTTGTTGCAGACGACTCTTGAAAACATTGTGGGTAAAGGAGAAATTGCTGGTGACGAGCAATTTCTCCTTTTCCCACAATTTTTTCTGCCATATCAGATTATTTTTGAATTTCATGACATTTTGAAATGTCGTCTGCAAACTCTTTCAATTTGGGACGGTCAACAATTTGGCGTTTGCTAAAGGGTTATAAGTAAACACATGCATATAGACTGTTTATGTCTTAATGTGTATAAGAACATGCTCTGCTTCATTAGTCCAGATGATTTGGTCATTCGGACATTTTGTTGGGAACGGACGTGTTCGGATTAACGAGACATCACTGTATATAGAATAAGCTGTATCTTCTTACTGATTGCAACATGTAGAAGATCCTATGCCTTTATAAGTTTAGGTTGTTATAATTCACCTTATTGTCTTATTCACCATAAAGTTGCTTTGTGACCAAGGACAGTATAAATGCTTTTTCTGAGCTATGGCCATGGTCGTATTATTTATTAGTTTTGTTCTTTGAAATTTTCAAAATCTTTGCAAACACAGATATTTGAGTTTGATTGTTAACCCTTATATTGCTGGAACCCACTTCATGCTTCTGCAAACAGGTTGGAACCAGGCCAGTTGCCAAGTAAATTTGCGGCTGGCCTGTAATCTAACCTGCTACACTGAGTATCTTTTTACCTCATGAAAATTGAGCAGATATTTAAGTTTTTGGAAAGCAGATGACACAAAAATCTGTTCTTTTTTTAGAAAATAACCCAGCATACTAAGGATTAAGAGAGTCATTTTAATCAAAGCACCTTCTTCATACAAAATACACGTGTCTTGTCCATTTTCTTTGTAAATCATCGATCACAATGACACCATGTGTATTTACTAAATAATGATTCTAATCTCTTCTGATTCTAGATGTAGACAGTGAGGCAGCAGAAGGTATGTTTATTTATTATTTGATTTTGTTTTTAAAGCAAATAAGTTTATGAAAAATCACAAGTGAAAAACATTATAGAAAATATGTCTCAATGCATGCTACTGAATATGTATTGAATCATTATGCTAACCAAAAAGACATGTGTAAGGAAAGGATCGAATATGTGTGAAATATATTACATGCAGTCGATGCAGTTTAAGATTTCAAGATGACCTAAAGGATTCTTCATGTGGTATATGCCCAAAATACATTGAAATGCTATAAAATGTAGTGTAGACTTTGGTTTGACTAGATATTTCAATACTGAAAAGAGAGTAATAAAGATGAATGTTGTATGCTTTTTTGATGAATATTGTTTGTCTATATTCCATCTCACTGAAAGAAGGTTCTTCATTTCTTCCCAAATAAATAAGGGAGACTTTGAAAATGTTATACATTTGACTAGCAAGTACACAATCATATGGCACATTTGCAAGAAGTTGTTTATAAAATTTAACTGTTTGACATAAAACCATATCTTTTACTCAATACATTATGCAAATATTTTTAAGTACATATTATTCAAAACACCTGGACTAGATATAGAGAACTCAAGTGAAGTGTTATATTGTATGAAAAAATCTACTGTCTCTGATTGCAGCGTTTCTGCTTATGGTAAAGGTTTTGTTTATTAAAGTGTCATCTCTAATGAAAGGGCCAGCCAGTTTGGCATATGAGACACTTTTCACTGGTTATACCAAGTACCTCCCAACTTTTATCAGTATACCAGGCGCCAGGTGGATATAAGTTGATAGTGTTGAAATTTAACAAGCTTGCGGCTTAGGAACCGGCCATTCTGGAACAAGTCGCACACTAAAAATTCTCTGGACAAAAGCCTCCTGTGGGGCTTGAACCTTCGACCTCCCCATCCCAAGGCGGACCCCTTAACCACTAGGCCACGGTGACAAATTATGTGTGGTTGTTTTATTGAAGCCAGTCTATAAATGTCCAGACTTAGAACTCAGGGAATAAGTTTAACAAAGATTTAGACTTCCAAATTAAACATGGTGATTTTTTACAGTTATCCATGTTTGATTAGTTTTATCAATGTAGCTTTAACCCTTAGAATGCTGGGTAATTTTCTAAAAATAGATAATTGTAACATCTGCTTTCCAAAACCTTAAATATCTGTTTAATTTTGCTGAGGAAAGATTCTCAGAGTAGCAAACAGGTTAGATCACATGCTAGCCGCCAATTCACTTGGCGGCTGGCCTGGATCTAACCTGTTTGCACAAGCATGAAATCTGTTCCAGCACTATAAGGTCAATCTGATTGTTTTTATTTTGTACAGATGGTATAGACCCAGAGAAGATAATTGAGTACCCAGGATTTACAGTGGAACTGCCTAGTAACATGGTGGATGTAAGTACTATAGAACAGTTAGATACATACAAGTGTCAGTTATTGTATGATTTGTGTACAGATGAGGTTTGAAATCCAACATTGTCAGGTAGTCACTTTCTCCTACAAGCATGCAGTAGATAATTGATGAGATTGTTGTAACAAGTAGACCAAATTTCTTCTAACATGTTGATGTTGACTGAATCTTTTGAAAATTTTATGTTCCATAATTTTCTATTGCCATTGGTGGATTCTTTTAGTTTTAATCAAGTTAGCATTTGCTATGAGCTATCTAAGATGTTATATAAGATAGATTGCTATGTAATATGATATTATGTATTTGGTATGCTTGTGAAGCATCTAGACTAGATTTCTCTAATTTGTAATATGATTGAAAGTATTTCTCAGACATTGTTCAACATTAAATTCCAAACAATATATACAATTTCAGCCAAGGAGACAAGTATCAATTTGAATATAAGTATAAAACATTCTTCCATAGAATAGCTCAATACCAGTAGATTTTCCAAATACTGTCAAATCATGATGTCAATTCTAAGCAAGGAAGTAACATTAAGAAAAAAATCTTTCTCATGTTGTATTTTCTCACATAGTCTTCATCTGAAGGTGGAAAAGTTATTTTGAATAAACTGATTTCCAAGTTATCATTACTTAATGTGTAAGGCAGGATTCACTTGAAAATTAAACAAGTTAAAAACTTTATACACCACTTTCTTTTGTATGATATCTTTTCATTCGTAATAAATAACAGGCCTGCTATTTTTCCAGCCTGAGCCAAAATGCCTGCTTTTCGGAGCCACGATGGTCATTCCTTTATGTTCAGCCGTATCACGTTGCTCGGGATACTACTGAGGCTGATGTATATGTTAAGACTTCTACAAGCGAAGGCGTTGATTGGTTCAGATTTTATTTATCAGCCAATCAGGGCCTCCCTGTTTTATCAGTTTAGATCATTGTCTTTTAGATGCTTATTTCTAACTCAAACACAATTAGAAGACGATTGTTATGCATCTAATTGATTAAGATTATCGCCATAAAGCCAGGAAGTGAACATAGTCTACCTTGTTAATTGAAGAAATTAGGATACATTCGAGTAATTGGCGTGAAAAACCTTTGAACTCGGCTTAGAAAAATAATTATTGGCCTGCCTGTACACCCAGAATAGCAGGCCTGCAATAAGCCCTGGTGTGGTAGCTAATGATTTTTATGATACAATATAGTGTTCATAGTTTGAATGTGAAATTGTTCATTCTGTTTTCAGGATGCTCATCAATATGGACTTCCACCCATACAACCTCATCAGCTGAAAAGTACACTAATGGCATCTCTACAGGATCAGGTAGGTTTATGAAAAGCTGGGTTACCTACAGGTTTTAAGTAAGATGAACAAGTCGAAATAATGATTATCATTTAAATACACCTGCACCAGACAATGGGTCAAACTTCGAAAATGCTAAAATGAGGCATTTCTCTATTTGTCTCTTTTGTCCTTTTTGCAAAAAATGCCGTTATCATTTGTCACAGTTGCAACTTGCAACTGTATAAGTCCTACATTTGAACAGGTAACACAATTTAAAGAAGTCATGGTTAATGTGTCTTCCTCCATGGAACCCAAATAAACAAACCATTACGTTACCATAACACAATATTGAGATATGCTTAAAAATGATCTAATTGTAATGTTTTTTTTATTTGTTTATAATGAAAAATTTGTGGGTTCAATGCATGACTATAGTAAGTGCTTCATGTGAAGCACTTACTATAGTCATGCATTGAACCCTTGAATTGCCTTGTGGACAAGTTTGAGAAGCCTTTTTTTATGTTTCATTGTGCGTAATGCTGCATTACATCTTTTCTTAATCCACTTGGCCAATGTTACCAAATTTCATAGATATGTATCTCAGTTGGTTCTGATGGTATTGGTATAACCCTAAGAATGCTTGGAAATTTTCTAAAAATAGATTTTTGTGTCGTCTGCTTAACAAAACCTTAAATATCCACTTAATTTTGTTGAGGAAAGATACTCAGAGTAGCAAACATGTTAGATCACGGGCCAGCTGTTAATTACTTGGCAGTTGGCCTGGATCTTACTTTCTTTTATAAGCATTAAGTCGGTTCTAGCACCATAAGGGTTAAATAGCTAAATATTTTATTGATAAAATCGGTCACAAAGTCAGAGCTGTGTAATAGATGATTTTCATTCTAATGCCCACAGATTTTACATAATCATTTGTCAAAGATGCTCATGATATTTTGTCTGGAAAATATCTTGGTCAAGTTTACTTGGTCCTTTTTGTCTGGCTGGCCTATACAGAATCCACAGTTTTAGTTCCAATCAGTCTTGATAATTATATTATTCCCAATTAATTTTTTGAGACACCCTTTGTTTTGATCTTGCAGCAAAAGCAGAAAAGAGGACAACAAGAATTGGAAGGACAGGAACGAAAAAGATTAAAAATGGAGTCAGTTGACATGGAAGTAGAGGGTAATTGTTTATGCACCTTGAACACTCTATCCCCAATCCCCCTTGTTCTTCAATTTCTTTTCATGTGTAGCTTTTACATAATATAGCAGATGTCATGGTACAAAACAAATCTAGCTCAAATGGATCTAAAGAATGATCTTTTGGTAATTAGAGATTGACCAATTGTTTTTCTTTCACATGCAAGAAAAATCCTAATGTGCTTGAAGAAAAAATGAATTGATTGTTATAAATCCTTCCTCTTTTTGTTAGTCATTTGCCTGAGAAAAAGAAATAAGAGTAGCTTATTTTGTGGATTGTTCAAAAAGGCTCTTTAAAGAAAATTCATGCCAAGGATCCTACTAGGCCTAGTGGTCTGGGTAATGGACTTATTACACTGGGGTTCTAAATTCAATCATCACCAGCAGTGCTAGAATTTTTAGGGTGTGTCTTTGGGCAAGTCACTGAAAGCCCTGTCTAAAACTGGTGAACTCCAGGAAATCTGTCAAATAACTGAAATACTGTTGACAAGGGTACCGTTTTACTAAACAACTTAAGGAAAATATTTGCGTAAGTCATAACTGATATACATGGATAGAATCTTCAATGAAAGCACAGTGTTACAATGTGACATGTAATTGGAAGTGTCTCGGAGAGACGATTCCAATGATGTGTTACTTTGCCATATTGCTTCGCCCAATATTGAAAAAAGAGGAATTGTTGTTTTAGACTTAGGCAAATCTCAAGCGTAAACTGTTTAGTAAAACGGTACCAAGGTGTTTAACCCCATATAAACAAAGTTTCATGCAATAGACAAGAAACAAAAATATGCATAAAATGTTTATTTTGCAGGAGACCAAAGTAACTCAAGTTTCAACCCTCCTCTACCAGTGGATACTCCGCCCTCGAAACCACCCCCTCCAGATAACACCCCGCCTTCAACCTCTAGAGGGGGTGGGGCACCGAAGCCAAGAATGTCATTAAGCCGTGAAGCTAGTCAGAGTAGATCTGATTCACCAACCCTTGCAGAGCTGGAGTCCCAGTATCAGCTGTTACAGAAGAGTCTACAGACAGAAGAAGGGGAAGTGGAAGAAGGAGAAGTGGAAGAAGGGGAGTTAATTGTACTGGACAGTGCCGATGATGATTCTCAGGAAGGTGGGCCGTCTGCTAATCTATCCGTTATCTTGATAGATGATTCTGTTGATGAAGGCAAAACACCAATCATTCTTACAGATGATTCTATAGACGAGACGGATTTATCAGATGAGACGAAATCAAAGTTGTTAAGAAATATTTCGACAAGTTCCATTCAGACATTTGGTGAACTAGGCACTGGAAGTCCTTCTAGCTCAGTACCAGGTACTCCGTCACATAACCCTTTCATAGACATCAAACCCTCCTTTAAAGGTACATTATCAGTGTCCAAAGATTATGGAACACCTGTGTTGAATCGCTCTGGTAGCTTCACGGCGCTACCCCAGGACAGCAAATTTTCGCAAGGAATTGAAGAGCATATACCCTTCGAAAACCTGCCGGACACCACTGGTACATTCGATAAAATGAGAAAACTGATCTCCAAAATTCGAGACAAAGTTCCTTCAAGGAAGAAGAAGTCTTGAACAATTAAACATTTTTAAGAAGCCGTAAGTGCATTTCCCCTAGCATAAGTCATTGCAAAACACTTCATGAAGCTTTTGTGAAACATTTTCATTTATCATGTTTTCATTATAAAAGACAGTCATTCAACACAAGGTTTATGATTTTTGTTTTAGATCTTTATCATCATCATATTAGTACTGGAAAATGATCTTTGAAGATCCAAACAATACTTGATGAAAATTATATTTCTCACAGTAACTATACCGCTGCTAGTAGTATATCTTAATAACTAATGGGAGAAAAAAAGTTATTTGGTATGAAATTACGTTTTATTTTGAGTGAAAAGTTTGCAAAGCAACAATTGTGTGTTTACAAGTCCTAAAAAGTTCTTGCACCATAGATTGTCTGATTTCTACAAATAATTTTTGAGATGGTTTATTTAAAGCAAATTATGAGCTTAAACATAACACTGCATTACTCAGTACAGATTAGAACAGTTTTTGACCCAAGTTTTTAACATAAGAAGTAAATTTATAAAAAGTAAAGGTATTGTTTATTGAAGTGTCACCCCTATTGAAAGGGCCAGTCAGTTTGGCTTATGTGACACATTCACTGATTATACCAAGGACCTCCCAACTTCTATCACTATGCCAGGCGCCAATGGATATAAGTCAGTAACGGTTAATATTTAACTTGCTTGTGGCTCACAAACTGGCCAATTCGGAACAAGTTCCATAAGGAACATTCTTTGGACAAATACCTTGGTGGATGCCGTAACCACAAGGCCACGGTGATGATTTTAAGATTGCTTTGTTTGATTTTTTCCAAATGTTTCTTTTTCGTTTTGGCCAAAGCCTTTTATCAAGAAATTACATTTAATCATTCAGAGTCAAAAATGTGAAATTGATGTTAAAATGTAATTTACTGATAAAGGGTTTGGGCAAAATATTAGAAGAGAGTTATTTTCTTATAGCAATATCAACTCATGAATATTTTTTTATTTTAACTGAGCTTTCATGAAATATGCTTCCATATGCATTAATTTCAAACTTACTCTTTTATGCAATTGAGTATTTTTTAAATGCAAAATTTGTCTGTGTTCTGCAAACCGATTGACTTAAGCAGGACCAGACAGCAAAAATCAAACAGATTGGTTTTTATTGCACTCGGCCTCATCTTGGTGGCTGATCAGTTACTTCTATGTGTAATGTGATAATAAACTTGGAGGATCTCTCTTGTTACAATGTACGCGATGCACTATTCATATTCATAAACTCAAAACAATGCATTCCGTCTTTCATTATGAATAAGTTTTATTTTTGCATTTGTCACAATGGTTTGTGGTCATACATCAAAATCAACTGTCCATGATTTCATACCAATTAAAAGGTTCAGCATGGTCAGTGCCATATGTTTATTTTGCAAGGTAACCAATATTTCGTTTAATCCAAATGTTGAGATGCAAATAGATATATAATCAGGGAAATAGTTATTAATTACATGTAGGTGAATGAATTTTGGATTTGATTTATATTGTCTTTTCTTCAAAAGTAATAATCAATGATCCAAAATCATATATATACTTCATATATAATGTTGGCAGATTTGAATAGAAATATCTTTATATGATGAAATGCTTCACATCGAGATGTGTCAGAAATGTACAATGTATGTCGGGAAAAGAGAGGCTATATGTGAATATGGATAATAAAGCTTTTTGATAAAGATCCTAGTTTTGCTGTTTGCTTGCTGTGTTAAACTGGTGATATAGATTAACTTCGAAGTGTACATACTGTGTACATACCATATAATGCTTATGCCTTAGAAGGCAAGGTAATTTTCAAAAAATAGATTTTTGCGTGGGGTCTGCTTTCCAAAACCTTAAATAACTGCTTGATATTGATGAGGAAAGATACTCAGAGTAAACAGGTAAGATTACAGGCCACCTGCCAATTTATTTGGTGCCTGGCTCCAACAATTTTGCATAAGCATAAAGACGGTTCCAGCACTTTGATTTTTAAGAACCACTGTAACAAAAGAAAGAATTCCTGGTAACAAACAATTCCTAATGTTTGTTACAATTTCGTCCAATTTATCACAGATTGTTTGTATCATAAATCTGTTCGTTGTGATTGTCAGCTGCTGTTTTTAACATAACCCTAAGAATGCTTGGTAATTTTCAAAAAATAGATTTTTGTGTCGTATGCTTTTCAAAACCTTAAATATCTGCTTAATTTTGATGAGGAAAGATACTCAGAGTAAGCAAACAGGTTAGATCACAGGCCAGCTGCCAATTTACATGGTGGCTGGCATGGATCCAACCTGTTTGCAAAAGCATGAAGTCGGTTCCAGCATTATAAGGATTAACACAAGAAATCACAAAATTTAATAGGGGAAGAAATTGAGGGTATTGTTTTAAGCATTAAAGTCTTGATTTGCATGATATCCTGTGGGTGAGAAGAATTTTGAATTAACGTGTTATGTCTTATGGCTGTTTCATATCTTATGACCGTGTTTTCTCAGCCTTTATGTAAGCTTGATCAGTGAGAAAAAGCCTTGCAATCCACCATGCATATTTATTCCGGACAATCGCGCATTTCTCGTGAGGTAATCGCCAGTCCAGGGCAGCCGTCGCCAGCATATGGCATACAACCATACTCACAAGTGAAGAAATATGCATAATGAAGCTTTTCTCTACTCAATTTTATGTTTGGTCAAAATAGAGATTTCTTAGTGTATGAACATAATACAAAACCGATGTCGGGTAAATAAGTTTGAACTAAATACTCGAATATGAAAGTGTCTGCATATCAAAATAGTGCCGCATTTTAAACGTTAGACCGGAAACTAACGTCGTTAAGGAACGTCGTTACCATCGACGTCACTTTACGTCGATTGTTCTTCATAGAAACGACACGCCATTTTACCGCTCTTCAGATTTTTATAAGCTTAATGATGTTTAATTAACAAATACCATGGGTAAACGTTTTAAGAAACGTTTTTCGAGTTTATGCTGTTGTAGAGTCAAGGTGTCCGATGCCTCAGACCTCGAGGTAAGTTTGATTATTTATTTATTTCATGATATAGGCTACAAGAATTGTTTAAATTGTAGAAATATCGTTCTTTTATTATGTTTGAATAGATTTCAAGGAAGAAATGGAATAGAATGATTCCTCTTTTGGCTTAAGTTTTGATGTAATTGCTTACATGTAAATCTATCTTGATCCTTTGAAAGGTGACGGCATGAAATAATATTTCAAACTGTATTCATAGGCTTCACGGCACTGTATATTGTAAATGTCTTATATACAACTTATTTTACTATTTACCTTTTAATATTGTATTTTGATTTCGAATATTATATTTATTTACATTTTTGTTTACTTGTTCATTTGCTTATTTAATGCACATGTCCGTATTATTGTTTTCATCACACACGCCATAAAACATCCACAAATTAGCACATTATTCCCTTTAAATTTACACTGATAGACGGCTGATGGCACTTAAAATACGAGATGGCTTTAAATAATTTGCTAACCAACATACTTTGACGAAGTAATGAATAGAGTGAATTTTCTTTTTTAAGTATTAAGGTCACCATATTCAACAATCTTAGCTAAATTACCGCGAAATTTCACTAGTCTGAGTTCTCTCGGTCAAAACCTGTTCTCCTTATGTTGCTCAGGAACTCGCCACATTCGTTATGTTAACCCTTAGAATGCTGGCTGATTTTTTTTAAAAATGTTTGTGTCGTCTGCTTTCCGAAACCTAAGTATCTGCTTAATTTTGGTGAGGAAAAATTCTTAGAGTAGCAAACAGGTTAGATTCCAGGACAGCCGCCAATTTACTTAGCGGCTGACCTGGATCTAAACGGATTGTATAAGCATAAAGTCGGTTCCAGCACTATAAGGGTTAAACTTCATACACAAAGTACCATGGAAGGAAGTAATTACTATCAGTTATGATCTTAGATATGCGATCATATTTCCCACACACACCAAAAAAACTTGGAAAAAACTTCCATACGACTTGAAGAACTTGCATATTCACCGCAATAATGGTCCATAGAACTCAGACTAGACTTCAAAAATAGTATGGCTCTATAGTAGACAATTATCAATTTCCCGTAGATATAGATTGCAATTATAAATTGGTTTGTGTTGTGCAGCATCTTAAACAATTAACCGTTTTGAGCTAAATATCGAGTACCAATCCATGTATTTCGTCACAAGTATCATTATGCCATATCATTCGACATGATTACTGGTTCTACAGTGTTCCCTAGTGTATGGTTTTTAAAGTATTTACAAAAGATTTCCCGTTTTGGCACAATGGATTCTATTTTTTTCTGATAGACAGATCACATTTTACACTTAACCTTTAGAACACTAGGTAATTTTCTAAAAATAAATTTTTGTGTCGTCTATTTTCCAAAACATTAAATATACCTGCTTAATTGAGGAAAGATACCCAGATAGCAAACAGGTAAGATCACAGGCTAGTCGCAAATTCACTTGGCGGCTGGCCTGGATTCAATCTGCTTGCATAAGCATGAAGTCGGTTCAAGCACTATAAAGGTTACATTCCATATGTTGGAATGGATAGACAATAACCTCTATTGTCCACCAGGGACAAATAACCGTCTTTAGTGTTTAACCTACATTTTCAGCCAATGAGAATGCGTCAATTTGAAATTTTTTGTTGGTTTATTTTCCATAAACTACTATTCGAGTGTTCTATCTGGGCTCTATGAGACTATTACTCTGGTATCACGCATGCGCATAAATAGGTAGTTTTAGGCTCCACCTCCAAATCAATGACACGTGTAAGCCTAGTCTACGGTAGCGATTGAAAGATCGCTGTGACGTCGCGGGGGAGAAATAAACACAGAAATAAATAAAAAGGAATTACAATTAACTGGGTATCCTAACATCGTTGAGAAAAAAAGAAACTGAACTATATTAACATTTTACTCCATTAGGAATAATGTGACGGGTACAAATTGAAAGCATCAACAGACAACACATAAATACATTATGAAAAAACACAGTTTCTTTTTGAAATTGAAAAGAAAATATTGTGACAGAAGGAGAAATTGCTCGTTACAAGCAATTTCTTCTTTTGTCACAAGGGCTTCTCAAGTTTTCTGCTGTAGGTGAGGAATAAATTATGGAGTAACGGGTTAAACTCAAAACTACATTGCAATCTACATCACTGGGTAGTGCAGTTTTCTTCTTCCAAATATGGTATGGCAGATTCTTGGCATGCAATTGACAGCCGCGGAAGGCGTGGTTTATGTCGAATTTCAAAATACTGAGCAGCAGTTTTATGCGATTCGCAGATCATACCCGTAGAGGCGTGGTTTGCCAGCGTCAAATAGAGCGCTCTATGGAAATGTAGGTTAAACACTAAATTGTTTAGAGGCTATATAGTGAAATTTAAACGACATAGAAACCCCGTCAGTCGCTATCGCTCCTTCCTTGGGGTTTCTATATCGTTTAAATTTCACTATCTAGCCTCTAACCTATATATACAGACAATAAGGGGAGACATATAAGACATTTTTTTTCAATGACATTTTACTTTAATCTGTGCGGATTTTTGGCTTAAACATGCAATACTATCCATGTCTTAATAAAGAGTGTAAATTAGAACTCGTCGTATCGTCTAATATTAAGAGGTCTTAGCTATTCGTATATATATGTTTTACAAACACAGGTAAAAGACGTCAAAGGTAAAACATCAAACCAGAGAACATTCAAACCTGCAGTTTCCACGGCTGATGCAAACCCTCGCTTTTTGACACAAACGGAAAGGCGACTGGTGAAGGAAAATATGTTCATAAAGAAATTGGATAATTTCCATGAGTTCCTTAACCAAAGTGTGGACGATCTTGGTTGCAAGTTTAAAGGATTCGTTAGAATGGATAAAGCCATCCTTAAAAAATACATCGAAGTTATGGGCGACTTCGGTATAACACAAGAAAGTGTACATACACCCAACAAAGTAGAAGATGATGTGAAAAGGAAGGAAATAGTTAACGAAATACAATTAAAGGACTTTAACAATGTATTATCGGAGGATATCCGACGCGAAACAAAGGCGCTCCTTTTTGACATTCAAAAACGAAACAAGGATCATGAAAAGAGATTTGTCGATGGACTCCAGGGACACAATCTGTCAACAAATGCCAGTGTGCCGTTTGTTGATGCCGAGATGGACACCGTTGAAGCTTTTAGCCGACACACGATAAACGATTCCCCGCTTAAATACAGAGAGTTGACTCCCTGGATAGACGCTGTTAACCACTTTACCCAAACATCAACACCCGTTCGTGATTACAAGAAGACAGGAAGTTGTAACCTAAGCATTTACAACCCCGACGATGTTTTCAGGCACACAGAGTATACGCCGACTAAACCAAACATGGACACTGTCGTTACTCTGCCAGTAAAGTATGAAACACAACAAACACTTGAGTGTGTAAGGTACATACCAGAAGCACAACAAATACTTGAGTGTGTAAGGTACATGCAAGAAGCACAACAAACACTTGAGTGTGTAAGGTACATGCAAGAAGCACAACCACTTGAGTGTGTAAGGTACATGCCAGAAGCACAACAAACACTTGAGTGTGTAAGGTACATGCCAGAAGCACAACAAACACTTGAGTGTGCTAGGTACATGCCCAAGAGAGGGATTGGATTCTATAATCTATTATCTAGTCAAGAAAACACAGTAGCATGGAAAGCAAGTATTACATTTCATTCAACCTTTGATGGAATACTGGGCACTGTCCTTACTCTGCCTGTAAAGTATGCAGCACAACAAACACTTGAGTATGCTGGATACATGCCACAAGCACAACAGGCATTTGAGTGTGCTGGATACATGCCACAAGCACAACAAACACTTGAGTATGCTGGATACATGTCACAAGCACAACAGGCATTTGAGTGTGCTGGATACATGCCACAAGCACAACAAACACTTGAGTATGCTGGATACATGCCACAAGCACAACAGGCATTTGAGTGTGCTGGATACATGCCACAAGCACAACAAACACTTGAGTATACTAGATACATGCCACAGGCACATCAGGCATTTGAGTGTGCTGGATACATGCCACAGAGAGGAATTGAATTATATAATCCATCATCTAGTCAAGCAAACAAATCAGCATGGGTTCATACAATTCTCGATAGAATCGTCAACAATTATACAGTAACAGTGGTCCGAACAGAGAATGAAGGGCTTCATCTTCCCGTCAGTACATCCGGTCAGCAGTCATTCATCCAGGGACCAGTATGGGTATTCAGCTTTACACCTAAAGCTCGGATTCTCCAAAGTGACCAACATCAGGAGTCGATGCCGACCATGGACAATAAGAAACACGTGATTACCGTGTGTGTTAGCCAAAATTGGGCTGGTCTGTTAGACAAATGTGGATTAATCAAAGGAGAGACACGGGCCATTTTGAACCAAGATGTATCTTTCCGGATCGAGAATCCATCAATGTCGACACTGCCCTTTGCATCAGCCAGTGTAGGTCAAAAGTTGACAGAGTTTATCATAAGGAGACCAGCTATTATGCAAGTAGAAATATCCCAGGATCGCCAACACAAGCATGTTTTCCAAACCGAGAAACTGACAGACCGAGCATTTTCACTTGCTACAGTCAAGGTAGCAACCGTATTCACCTATGATGAGCCAATGATCCCTATTGTAGTGCCAATGAGGATCCATAAAATCTTATCCCAGACCCAAGCATCCCGCCTAATCAACGGACCAAGCCTTAACGTTCTCAAAGTGATCTCGAATAAGGATTCAAATGATGAGGTCACTCATTCGGTGGCTACACTCCGACACTCAACAAACAATACGAAGAACAAAAGAAAGAAACTCAAGGCTCGGGTCACGATTTCAAATGTTCGTTCCTTGAAGGAACTGTGCCAAATGGTACGCGACAAAGTAACAACACCTGAACCTAGTCAATCTGAGAACATGGTGAGGCAATGTTTGACATATCCCGGACATACTGACCAAGAAGCCAGTGAGGACTTAGCAGCCAGTGTTGCCGGCAGCGATAATAAAGTAGACGAACATTGTGGTGACGGAGATCAACAGGGATCTGGCGGGTCTCCAAGATTGATAAACGAAAACGCGTCGAAATGTGTGCCGATCAAGACAGGCGCATCTCCTAAAAGTGATGGACGATACAAGCCAAAGGAATATCCTGGATTGAGCAAATTCTTCGAAAAACCAAGATTAAAGGCCCCCTCCAGAATAAACGAGTGTCCTGTGGTAGCTGGTTTTCCTCACGCAGAACGACGCCCCAAAGCAGACAAATATCCGGGAACCTATCGACAATCTGATAAGTCTCCTCGATCTGAGACAGCTCCCGATGGACTGGTACCTTCTAGATCTGATAGCAATGGACAAGCTCTGGCCAATGTAAAGGTAAGTTAGTGCAAAATTGAATTGCTATCTCGTCAGTTAGATCTGTATTGTAGTCGGAATGCAATATCTTTGTAGCATGCATTATACACAACATACACAAATGTGCCCATATAGGTTAATGTATCCAAAACACAAACTTTTGTTGTCTGTCAATTTCAAATGGTGTGATTGCTACAAAATAATTGATCCGGATCCCTCTCGGTTTAAAATTTGAGCCGGTTGTCTTCTGAAAATCAAGAATTAAGGTCAATCTGTAAAATGGAATACATGTTCCAGTTTGCTAGTTTTTATGTAAAGGCTACCGTTTGAAGATATGTCCATATTATTGCACGTTTGTAAATATGGCAAAGTTGGGACAAAAGTTTGAATTGTTTAAACAATAAAGCGTTTACAAGTATGCAGCATACATTTTGTTTGCCTGTGCACACATACACATTCATTGTTGTTTTGTCTCACAAACACCTTTTTCATTTTTCAGGATGAATCTATGCAAGACATCGACAAACTTGTATCACTTAAGACCAAGTAAGTTTGAGTCATTTCTATTATTATGTCAATTATTTGTTAAATATTCTCGGGTTATATTGCTACTATAGATGTAACAGTTCGGTATAATGACGTAACGTTTTCAAGAATTAAACCATGTACAAATCAACCTAGTAATGCATTTTGTGATTCAACAATGTTGAAGTGTTATGCAGAAGCATAGAATTCAATATTTCTGGTTGAATTCTGTAAGACCAACTCCTTGAATATGTCTGTGATTCCGATAATGTGGTTTTATCATATTGTATCTATATAGGGTTACTAGTTAAGCCTTTGAGACTTTGTGCTTTGTATGGTTTTGTCACAATCAATATAATCTACTATTTACGTAAGTGTAAAATGTACCCAAATGGAGAAAATGTGTTTTTAAATACATGTATCATCTTTTTAATTCCACATAGATTACCAGAAGTTAAAGAAGACTTATCAAAGGTGTATCGCTTCGTACATAACAAAAGACCCATGCTCAGCCTGAAATATTTGATGGGAAAAGGGTAAGTGTTTTTTCACTTTAATACATATGACATCCTAGCCATCTATATGTGCGTTGTATGTGGGTTTTTTTTTTGGGGGTCGGTCTGGTGGGTGCCGTTGTGTTGGTGTGAGTGTTGATGGGTGGGAATTGTGAGTTAGGTGTGTTGGGTATGTGAATGGGTTGATGAATCAAGCAGGTTTCTCTTATTTAACTTGTCTTCCAAGATATTTTTTTAACACTCAGAATGCTGGGTTATATCCTAAAAAAAAAGATTTTTGTGTCCTCTGCTTTCACCTTAAATATCTACTTAATTTTCATGAGGATACTAAGAATAGCAAACAGGTTATATCGCAGGCCGACCGCCAAGTAAATTGGCGGCTAGTCTGGATCTAACCTGTTTGCATAAGCATGAAATCGGTTCCTGCATTCTAAGGGTTAAAAACTGCTCAGGTGTCCTATATTGTCTTCTCTGTATTGGATAACGATTCATTAAGGTAATACTTTTAAAGCATTTATTCGGTATATTTTTTTTCAGATTCCACTTCGAAGAGATCCATGCCAAGTTCCTCAGTATAAATTTACTGCACATACTTCGGTTCCTGTTAGACCGCCGTATTATACACGCCGACATCTGTCCGGAAAAAATAGTCTTCAACAACAAAGGATATCCGTGTCTGGTGAGTTTCTTGCATTAGTCCTGTGAGGAAAGGGCATATTACATTCTTTTTATTGCGATTCTATCGTCTTCAAATGGTGATGTTCCCAAAGAACAATACCTCGTTTTGCCAATTTTGCATGCGCTTTTTTTTTCTTTATTACTTAACTATCTCTTTGATTATTTTTTTTATCTGTTGAAAAAAAAGCTTGTGTTTTTGTTGTTTTTCTTCAAATAATTGATGTAACTGTTATAACTATATAACTTAATAACACTTTTGTAAAGTGTAATGACAACGATCCTCTTATACCATAGACGTGGCAAATAAAGGTTAGATAAGTGGAAATGACTTTTCCTACAGGTGCCTTTCACATCCCTATTCAACCTATGAATGTACACGATTTGAGAAAGAAAGTAGAATTCAAAATTCTCTGTTTCGTATATTTCAGACTGGTTACGAGAAATCTGAGATTATTGGTGGCTGTAGAAAAGATTCTAAATTCGAAATACCAAAGATTGAATTCTGCAGCCCAGAGCAATTTTGTAAAAAAGACAAGATAACAGAAGCTACAGACGTGTTCTCCACCGGAGTTCTCGTTTATAGAATGCTATACGACAGGTAAGACATACATATTGGTCATCCTATTATTGAAAAAAGATTATCCTGGGTGCGTTGCATAAGAAGTCATATTCACAGAACACATGCTAACGCTTTCTGGTTTATACACAGGTGTGAAATGATAATTCACATTTTTCGTTTGCTCTTGAATTCTTTTGCACTTGCATTTAATCCAAATTGAGTTGTGATTATCGTGCACCTCTGAAATACGCAAAGCTCCCTTGATATATCCATACTGGGAATCTTGATGAAAACTACATGGGCAACAAGAAAATGTTGCCTTATTTCGACGTTATTTGTCATAATTCATGAGTAATTTGTCTGGTCTCAATCATTGCGATTGTTGTCTTAAAATATATATTTTGCTTCTATTGCTTTGAATAGGCATGTTGTTGAAACCGATTCCTGTTTATCACGAAGGCTTCTAAATTGACCATCGTATATCTGTCTGTCGGTTATTTGATTCGAATTTTGTTAACGGTGATAGTATTGAAATCCTTACTTCCCAACACATTTGTAATATTTTTGTTACTAGAACGATCTCCGTCCAGCATTTACACATTTCACTCTATGGTATTACACCAAAGGACATCGTCTAATCAGAATAGAAGAAGATTTTTATATCTGTTTTAAACAAAGTTTATTTGTAATGGTTTGTATATTGCAGGTCGCCACATAAAGACGTAAATTACCAGAAGACAAAAGCCAACCTTCTGAGAGACTCATTCATCCCGAGGTTTAAACCAGACGGGATTCTGTCATGGACTGGAAAGCTATTTATAGCCCACTGCATCAGGTGAGTCATCCAAATTTTAACAACATACTTAAGCCAGCAAAGCCATGATGGTCCCAATCGTATCAACTCGGCAATCCCCGACAGAAGTCGGTAGATATACTTCGTAGGTAGTTCATGAATACACCAGAAATCCTGGATTAATTCGGCTGTTTTCCGGCGGATAACGCACATGATTACAACATGCACGCATGCACTATATATTTATGTAAATACACACAAATTGGTTATATATCACAATTAAATGCTTTTTTCTTTTAATGTCTTTATAAAAGATTATCATATCAACACATCTTTGTTTCATATTTTCTCAATCGTATCTTTTCGGCAATCCGTGGCTTTTGTCGGGGATTGCCGAGTAGATACGATTGCAAACGGACATGCCCTTCGTCAATGGCCTACTTTCAAAATGGCTCCCCATTACCTCCGAGGTTATTTTAAGAAATGGCCAAGGTGTTCCGAATGGCATGGTCCAGAATAGGCAAACTATTTTCGGCATCTGCATAATGAATCCTTGTCAGCTTGATGCTAGAACGATGTCTGTCTTCTGTGTGATGTCTGTCTTCTGTGTGATGTCTGTCTTCTGTGTGATGTCTGTCTTCTGTGTAACTTTAACAATACTACTGGTACTTCTTTAAATAGGATATCGAGGTAAAGTCTAACGTGTTAACATCTAACTAGTTCAAGTTTATCTGCAGGATTCAACGCAATAAATTTTGATGACTAATGAAGAGAGAAATAAAAGATTGGCATGTTCAGATTTTGCAAAATGTCCAAATCAACAGTTTTCAATTCAATAGATTTAAGGGTATCGCAACTGTTTATGTTCAATTAAAAGGTTTGGGAAAGCAGACGACACATAAATACATTTTTTTTAGAAAATTACCCGGCATCCTAAGGGTTAAACCATTTCTAAACTCATGAATGAATGGTTCAATTCTTTTTCTCCTTTCAGACATGATCCTAATAACCGATTCAGTATCAAACGTTGCCAGTCATCTCTCGTCGATTCCGTCAAGTAAGTATCGTTAACAGCTAAGTTAACAAACGGGTTTACATCAAAATACGGTGATAAACAGTACCCTTAGAATACAAGCTCCGTCGCTGCAAGTGTGAAATTGCACTTGATAAGTTTCAAGGGCAGGCCTTTTATAATGTAGAATGTTACAGATTAAGACATTATATCATTTGGAATAAGACGGCTTTGCTCTAATAAGAAGAGTTTTGTGGAGAAATTGCTTCTATTTTGTATACATAGACTACAAGCAGATGACAAGACCTTCTTTAACACGTTGGAAAGCATATAGATTTATCTAATTCTTGTTCGATGTGTGCAGAATGGTACGGTAAACATGTGTACGGTCACGTGCTTCTCCTTAAGCAGCCATGTTGTATGACTGTGACAGTGATTTTCTACAACGTGACACTCGCCACTTGTATGATACAACATTTAGAGCCATATCGCATGGTATTCCGTAGACACTCGCTTGAAAAGTTCTTTCATGCCCATTTTTTTTCAACATCTATAAACATTTGATACATCAATTAAGCGAATGTCCACCATCATGTCTGGCTTTGACCAGAAGTAATTCGTAAAACATGGGCAAAAGGGTGAACATAGTCCTTAGTACCAACACATAAGTTTATTGCATCCCAAAATAGATTTAAAACGAGAATGTTGCCAAAAAACTACCAAACTGTGTAAATTGAGTTATAGTTATAATAAAACTATATTTTAAAAGATAGAAGAACACTATATGATCAATACTTTTCTAACGCGTGGTTAATCTATAATGGATGTTCCCTATTCTTCACAAACTGTTTGGACAACAAAACAGCATCTTTGTTTGCTTTGGAAAATTTTCGAAAAGTACTGAAGTGTACTAAAAATAACTGAACCCACACTTGTTTGAACAAGTCACGTGGTACACACATTATCTAAACCCATTACCAAACGATAACATATTTTAACAGTCTGTTGCAGACGACTTGGAATACATTACGAGCAATTTTTCCTTTTCTCACAATGTTTTCTGCGCTATAAGAAGATTATTTTTCAATTTCATCACATTTTGATATGTCGTCTGCAAACCTTTTCAATTTGGGACATCGAAAACTTGGTGTTTGTTAAAGGGCTAAACAAAACTTGTTATTTCATTCCAGATGGTTTAAAGGTTTAAATGAACCTTCTTTGATCAATCAGACGGATCCATCGCCGTTCTCAGAGTTTCTCCACGGAAACCAAAACATAGCCTCTTCCGGCGCAACAACCACTTCCGGTACAACATCAACATCCGGTTTAGCATCTACCTCCGGTATAACAACCACTTCCGGCGCAATCCACACATCTGGTACAATAGGCAGTTCCGGTACAGAATCAAGCACTCCGGGCAGCAGACTTCACGCCATGGAAAGTAGCCCACCTACCAAGCCTTCCAGCAAGCTACCAACTAGAATTCGAAGCCAAGGGATGGTCAATAGACTATCCTCCCAGTTGCCCATAAGGCGTACACCGCAGCATACGGCTGCATGAAAATATACATTATTATTGATGTTCTTATGCCTTCATGGATTGTTATCAATGCGTTACTTTTGCATCCTATAAAACAGTTAAAGATATTTAAATATATTTAATATATAAACGGTACATATCGATTTGTTGGTAATTTTATTCCCGCTTCTTTTGCATAATTGGTTGAGTGATACTCGTCGAGTATTTTTCTATATTTTATCAAAAGCGTCAAGTTATACCACCGCCTTACCCCCTTCCACGAAAGAAAAGAGTCGTTATGATTTCTATCCGTGATACGCTATGTATAGCATTGATGTAGGCTATGTGAAGTACTTGAGTGGAACCTGGGAGCATTGATATTTGTACTGTCGCCGAAATGTAATTGAAAACCCGTTAAAAGTGCGTTTAAAGCAATTTTCTTCCGAACAAAAGATAGAGCTTTTTTTCGTACTAGTTCTCGATCTTCAATATTAAAATTTCTCTTCTGTTATGCTTATCGCAAACTTATGGTTGTGCGTCGAACTCTGATACTGAGGGTTTCGGGATCGACTTTCATAAACATCGAGGTGGAAACGCCGGGACCAACCAACGGTGCGGGTACTGGTCTTATTTCTAGAAAGCGGTCATCGACAGGGAACTTTATAAACTTTTAGCTTCCTTCACAATCGATGTATGATAAACAAGTTTACTAAAGTTATGAATAAAACAAGAGCCTGAAATCGATGCATGAAAAGGAAATGAAATTCCTATTTTAAAAGCATGATTGGTCACTTGGCCCTTATATAAGCTTAAACCGTAGAATGATGGGTAATAAAAAAAGATTTTTGTGTTGTCTGTTTTCCAAAACCTTGAATAACTGCTTAATTTTGTTGAAGAAAGATACTCCGAGTTGTAAATAGGTTAGATCACAGCCAAGCCGCCAAATGTTCAACCTGTTTGCATAAGCATTAAGTCGGTTCAAGCATTATAAGGGTTAAGGCAAAAACTGTTCGTGTGATCCGGGAGTCTATTCGGCTTGCAAATCCTCAAACTCTGAAAAGCAAACATTTTTCGTAAGATTATATCTTCAATTTTATACAACATGTCGCATACTAACGATGGGCGAATCATCTTTCTGGTTTGTCACTGTTTCTTTTATCACTGAAGTGCTTTATTCAGTCGTTGACACTATGTCGCTTGTAAGAGCGGAAATGTCACACAGCCTTTCTGAGAATGGGATCAAATAATAGAAGCATGGAGCTACATTGAGCAGAACCAAAACGTTGACTCTTTAAGAAAGCTAGTTTTACGAAATATTTATTGCTATAAAGTTGTTGCAACCACATGTAACACACTTATGCAATCTGATCTTTGTGGTGAAAATACATGTGCTTGTATTGGGTATTTCTTAATACATTGCATTTAACGTAAAGGGTTGCCTCCTCTGACTTAACCCTTTACCAAACGCCAAATTGTCGACTGTCCCAAATTAAAAGACTTTGCAGACGACATTTCAAAATGTGATGAAACTGAAACCATACGATCTTGTCACACCCGGTCGTTTTTAATTCGTTTCAGGAGGTGGCAAAATATTATTTTGATTTACTTGTCCATAAATGCCAAGTATGCTAAGTACTACACTTGTTCGTAAATTGGTTATATAGTAGATTTCAGTAGAGAAAGTTCACATGTCCGCATCGGATAATCTGAGCAATGCGGACAAATGATTTTGCCTGCTTTTGTCAAAAACATGCCTATCAATCAAAGCCAGACGCTTTCCAGAAAAGAGGGTTAATGTTATTGATCTATCAACTATCTAAAGGATATATTGGGGGCAATTCATAGGCTGTTACTGGTTTTTTTGAAGCATTCCGACGAATATACATCTATATAATCAATACATTTAGCATAAGTGAAAGCTATTTGTCTGTAGGTTGTAACTAGTTATATTTAATGTCCTGATTTGGCCGAAAATCATGGATAAGAGTGACTATATGTGAATATAGATAATACAGCTTTTTGATAAGGATCGATGTTTGGCTGTTTGCATGGTGTGTTTTTCATTGATTTAGATTACTTTCCACGTGTACATGCCTATGTACATCAGGGTACCGTTTTACTAAACGATTTACGCTTAAGATTTGCGTAAGTCTAAAACAACAGTTCCTCTTTTATCAATATTGGGCTAAGCAATATTGCAAAGTAACACATCATTGGAAACGTCTCTCCGAGATGCTTCCAATGACGTGTCACATTGCAATATTGTACTTTAATTGAAGATACTATTCATGTCTATCAATTATGACTTACGCAAATATTTTCCGTAAGTTGTTTAGTAAAACGGTACCCAGGTATGTACACCATATAATGCTTAAGAAACCTCTGTACCAAATAAACCTGCACATCACAAACAATTACTCATTTCTGTTACAATTTCTTTCCCAATTTATCACAGATTATATGCATCATTGTTCTTTGTGATTGTGACCTGCTGTTGTTTTTAACTTAACCCTTAGAATGCTGTGTAATTTTCTAGAAAATATGTTTTTGTGTCGTCCGCTTTCCAAAACCTTAATGTCTGCTTATTGATGGTGAGGAGAGATGCTCAGAGTAGCAAACAGGTTATATCACGCGCCAGACTGCAATTTACTTGGCGGCTGGCGTGGATATAACCTGTTTGTTTTCTCATGATATCGGTTCTAGCACTGTTCGGAATAAATAAAAAAAAAATCCCGAAATCCATTAGGGAAAGTTGTTGAGGATATTGTTAAGGATTATAGTCTTGATTTGCATGATAGCCTTTGGGTGGGGAGAATTTTGCCTTTACTGTCATGTCTGATTGCCGGGCCTTATAATTCACCATGTTTGTTCATCTCTCTGGAGGTTATCGCCAGTCTATGTCAGTCCTCGCAGGATATGTCAAACGACCATAACCACAAGTGTATTACAGGTAGAAGATTATGCATCATGAAACTGCTCTAGTTGCAATTTTATGGTTAGTAAAAATAAAAAACAAAAACGGGCGACATAGCAGTCGTTCTGAGGTAGAGCGTAGGTCTTTTGTAACGAGGGTCCCGGGTTATAATTCCCGTTAAGCGAGGGGAAACTTCGCGGGACTAACCCACAAATCGGTGCGAGTACTGGTTTAGTATCCAGGAAGCAATCATCGTGAGTGGCTTCGGACAAGCTTTAGGCTTCTTTCGCAATCGATATAAAACAATAAGGTATATTATTGTTTCATGTTGATTGGGAACTCCTTTATTTGCTGGAAGCCATACATTATATCCCCTCCTATATCAATGGGATACTTTTTTCCCGAAACGCTGAGGCAAACTGATGAGTTATGCACACATATATTTTGATTCATATATCAAGGTTACTAACAAAGCCACATAATTCTGTCTTTGATTTTTCGTAAAATGATGTAGTTTTGCGCTGAGAACATCGTTGTTAACCCTTATAGTGATTGGACCGACGTCATGCTTATGCAAGCGGGTTAAATCACAGGCAAGCCGCCAAGTTAATTGGCAACTGGCCTGTGATCTGACATGTTTGCTACTCTGTGTATCCCCATTAAAATTAAGCAGATATCTAAGATTTTGGAAAGCAGACGACACAAAAATCCTTTTTTAGAAAATGACCTAGCATTCTAAGTGTTGTGTTTTGCGTTGACGTTGCAATCTCATTAGTTCCTGAAGGGAATAGATTTAAAGTGCCTTCTTATTCTTTATGACTCATTTAATGGGCATATATAGTAAAACATTTCAGCATACATTTACATGTAACCCCTCGACTCGTCACCAACATAGTTAAATGAACTATTAACCCTTAGAATGCTTGGTAATTTTTTCTTAAAAAAATATTTTTGTGTCATCAACTTTCTAAAATCTTAGATATCTGCTTAATTTTGTTAAGGAAAGACACCAAGAGTAGAAAACATGTTAAATAAATTTGCGGCTGGCCTGGATCAAACCTGTTTGCATAAGCATGCATGGAGTTAGTTCCAGCACTAGAAGACTTTAAGCTTCCTGACGAATGATTGTATATCTGGGAGTCAGAACAAATAAATCGGACCATGTTGGGGAACAAGGCAATTTCTATTAAACAATGAAACTAATGTGTAATTATTTATGAAGGACTGTTGTCCCGAAATAGAGCTTTGGCCTCGTTACATGAAGGGTATGGGGAGTGAGATTTCTTAGTTTAGTTGTTAACATAATACAAAACCGATGTGATATTAATAAGTTTAAACTTATGTGCCAAATATGAAGTTTTCTTCATATCAAAATCGTGCCGCATATTAACGTGAAAAATCTCAGTTTCCCAGCTTTGACGTTAACAGGAAACCAACGTCGTTAAGGAACGTCGTTACCATCGACGTCAAAGACGTCACTACGTCGATTGTTCTTCATAGAAACGACACGCCATTTTATCGCTCTCCAGAATTTTATCAGTTTAATGATGTTTGATTAATAGATACCATGGGTAAACGTTTTAAGAAACGTTTTTCGAGTTTATGCTGTTGTAGAGTCAAGGTGTCCGATGCCTCAGACCTCGAGGTAAGTTTGATTATCTATTAATATCATGATATAGGCTACAAGAATTGTTTAAATTGTAGAACTTATTTTACCATATACCTTTTATTATTGTATGTAATTTCGAATGTTATATTTATTTACATTTTTGTTTACTTGTTCATTTGCTTATTTGATGTACATGTCCGTATTATTGTTTTTGTCACACACGCCATAATACATTAACAAGTTAAGACATTATTCCCTTCAACTTTATATCATAAACGGCTGAAAACACTTAAATTTCGAGATGGCTTTAAATAATTTGCTAATCAATACACTTTGACGAAGTAGTGAATAGAGTGAATTTTCTTTTTTTTAAGTATCAAGGCCACCGTTTTCAGCAATCTAAGTTGAATTACCGCAAAATTTCACTAGTCTGTGTTATTTCGGTTAAAACCTGTTCTCCTTATGTTGATCAGGAACTCGCCACATTCGTTATGTTAACCCTTAGAATGTTGGCTAATTTTCTAAAAAAATGTTTGCGTCGTCTGCTTTCCAAAACCTTAAGTATCTGCTTAATTTTGGTGAGGAAAAATTCTTAGAGTAGCAAACAGGTTAGATTCTAGGACAGCCGGCCCGGATGTTACCTATTTGCATAAGCACAATGTCGGTTCCAGCGCTATAAGGGTTAAACTCCATACCCAAAGTGCCATGGAAGGAAGTAATTACTATCAGTTATGATCTTAGATATGCGATCTAATTTCCCACATCTCAATAAAACATGGAAAAACGTCCATGCGACTTGAAGAACTTGCATATTCACCGCAATAATGGTCCATAGAACTCAGACTAGACTTCAAAAATAGTATGGCTCTATAGTAGACAAATATCAATTTCCCGTAGATATAAATAGCAATTATAAATTGGTTTGTGTTATGCAGCATCTTAAACAATTAACCGTTTTAGCGAAATATCGAGTACCAATCCATGTATTTCGTCACAAGTATCATTATACCATATCATTCGACTTGATTACTGGTTCTACAGTGTACCCCAGTGTATGGTTTTTAAAATATTTACAAAAGATTTCCCGTTTTGGCACAATGGATTCTATTTTTTTCTGATAGACAGATTACATTTTACACTTAACCCTTAGAAGTCTAGGTAATTTTCTAAAAATAAATTTGTGTGTTGTCTACTTTCCAAAACATTATATATACCTGCTTAATTGAGGAAAGATACCCAGATAGCAAACAGGTAAGATCACAGGCTAGTCGCAAATTCGCTTGGCGGCTGGCCTGGAATCAATCTGCTTGCATAAGCATGAAGTCGGTTCAAGCACTATAAAGGTTACATTCCATATGTGGGGATGGATAGACAATAACCTCTATTGTCCACCAGGGACAAATAATCATCTATAAAGACAATAAGGGGATACATATAAGGCATATTATTAAGACATTTTTTTTCAATGCCATTTTACTTTAATCTGTACGGATTTTTGGCTTGAACATGCAAAACTATCCAGGTTTTAATAAAGAGTGTAAATTGGAACTCGTCGTATCGTCTAAGCTATTCGTATATATATGTTTTACAAACACAGGTAAAAGACGTCAAAGGTAAAACATCAAAGCAAAGAACATGCAAACCTGCAGTTTCCACGGCTGACGCAAACCCTTGCTTTTTGACACAAACGGAAAGGCGACTAGTGAAGGAAAATATGTTCATAAAGAAATTGGAAAATTTCCATGAGTTCCTTGACCAAAGTGTGGACGATCTTGGTTGCAAGTTTAAAGGATTCGTTAGAATGGATAAAGCTATCCTTCAAAAATACATCGAAGTTATGGGCGACTTCGGTATAGCACAAGAAAGTGCACATACACCCAACAAAGTAGAAGATGATGTGAAAAGGAAGGAAATAGTTAACGAAATACAATTAAAGGACTTTAACAATGTATTATCGGAAGATATCCGACGCGAAACAAAGGCGCTCCTTTTTGACATTAAAAAACGAAACAACGACCACGAAAAGAGATTTGTCGATGGACTCCAGGGACACAATCTGTCAACAAATGCCAGTGTGCCGTTTGTTGATGCCGAAATGGACACCGTTGAAGCTTTTAGCCGATACACGTTAACCTATTCTCCACTTAAATACAGAGAGTTGACTCCCAGGATAGACGCTGTTAACTACTTCCCCCAAACATCCCCACCCATTAGTGATTACAAGAAGACAGGAAGTTGTAACTTAAACATTAACAACCCCGACGATGTTTTCAGGCACACAGAGTATAAGCCGACTAATCCAAACATGGACACTGTCGTTACTCTGCCAGTAAAGTATAAAACACATCAAACAATTGAATGTGCTAGGTACATGCCCAAGAGAGGGATTGAATTCTATAACCCATCATCTAGTCAAAGAAACACAGTAGCATGGGACGCAACTTTTACATTGTATTCAACCCATGATGGAATCCTGAGCACTGCCGTCACTCTGCCAGTAAAGAATGAAGCACAGGGAACATTTGAGTGTGTTAGGTACATGCCACAAGAACAACAAACACTTGAGTTTGCTAGGTACATACCAAAAGCACAACACACACTTGAGTGTGCCAGGCACATGACACAGAGAGAGATTGGATTCTATAAGCCATCAGCTAGTCAAGAAAACAAATCAGCATGGGTTCATACAATTCTCGATAGAATCGCCAACAATTACACAGTTACGGTGGTCCGAATAGAGAATGAAGAGTTTCATCTTCCGGTCAGCACATCCGGTCAGCAGTCATGCTTCCAGGGACCAGTATGGGTATTCAGCTTAACACCGAAAACTCAGATTCTCCAAAGTGACAAACATCAGGAGTTGATGTCGACAATGGGCAACAAGAAGCACGTGATTACCGTGTGTGTTAGCCAAAATTGGGCTCGTCTGTTAGCCAAATGTGGATTAATTAAAGGAGAGGCACAGGCCATTTTGAACCAAGATGTATCTTTCCGGATCAAGAATCCATCAATATCGACACTGCTCTCTACATCAGCCAGTGTAGCTCATAAATTCCAAGAGTTTATCATAAGGCGACCAACAATCATGCAAGTAGAAACATATCAGGATCGCCAACGCAATCATGTCTTCCAAACTGGGAAACAGACAGACCGAGTGTTTTCACTCGCAACAGTTAAGGTTGCAACAGTGTTCACCTATGATGAGCCAATAATCCCTATTGCAGTGCCAATCAGAGTCTATAAAATCTTATCCCAGAAACAGGCATCCCGCCAAATCAACGGACCAAGCAGTATCGTTCACAAAGCGATCTCGAATGAGGATTCCACTGATGCTGTCGCTGATTTGTTGGTTCCACTCATACACTCAACAAACCACAAGAAGCACAAAAGAAAGAAACTTAAGTCTCTGGTGACGATTTCAAATGTTCGGTCCTTGAAGGAATTGTGCCAAATTGTAAGAGACAAAATAACATCACCTAAACCTAGGCAATCTGCGAACATGGGGAAGCAGTGTTTGGCAAATCCGGGACATACTGTCCAAGAAGCCAGTAAGGACTTATCAGCCAATGTTGCCGACAGCAATACTAAAGCAGACGAACATTGTGGTGACGGGGATCAACAGGGATCTGGCGGGTCTCCAAAATTGATAAACGAAAACACCTCGACATGTGTGCTGATCAAAACGGATGCATCTCCTAAACGTGAGGGACGACAAAAGCCAAAGGAATCTCCTAGGTTGTGCCAATCTTTCGAAAAACCAAGATTAAAGGCCCCCTCCAGAATAATTGAATGTCCTGCAGTGTCTGGTATTCCTCATGCAGAACGATGCCCCATAACAGACAAATATCCGGAAACCTTTCGACAATCTGATAAGTCTCCCCGACCTGAGACAGCTCCTGTTGGACTGGAACCTTCTAGATCTCATAGCAAGGGTCAAGCTCTGGCGAATGTAAAGGTAAGTTCGTTCAACATTGTATAGTTATCTTGTCAGTTAGATATGTATTGCAGTCGATTTGAAATATCTTTGTAGCATGCATTTTACACAACACACACATATATGCCCATAAAGGTGATTGTATCAAGACCGTATACTGATTGTTTTGTTAGCTTCAATAATTGATGTGATTGCTACAATATCATCGACCTGGATCATTCTCGGTCTGAGCACGTTGTCTTCTGAAAATCAAGGATTATGGTCAGACTTTGAAATGGAATATGTTGAGGACAGTGATCCAGGGGTAGAGCGTCGGCTTCTGGATACGAGGGTTGTGGGTTTGAATCTCGTGAGAAGCAGGAGTTTCCTTGCTAACTATCATTAATCTACATTCGGCGAGGGAACTGGTAATGTATCCAGGAAGCAGAAGCGAGAGTTATTAATGTAATTTGTACGAACTCGTTTCAAAACCGAGGTAAAATGAATAAGTTTAAACTAAACTAAATGAAACCTATTTTCCATTTTTGCAAGATTTTATATAAAGGTTATCGTTTGTCTATATGTCTATTTTAGGGCAAGTTTTTCAATACCTTATAATAAAGCTTAAATATGTAGCATATATTTTTTTGCCTTTATACACATACATCGTTATTGCTGTTTGGTCTTACAAACGTCTCTTTTTTTATTTTTGCAGGATGAATCTATGCAAGACATCTCAAAACTTGTTTCATTGAAGACGAAGTAAGTTTGAACCATTTCTATTATTATGTCAATTACTTGTTAAATGTTCTCGGGTTGTTTTACTACGATAGATGTAACAATTCGGTATAATGACGTAGCGTTTGAATTAAACCTTGAAGAAATAAACCCTGTAATGCATTATATGGTTGAACAATATTGAAGTGTTATGCAGAGGCATAGAATTTAATATTTTCGTTTGAAATTTTGTAAGACCAACTCGTCCGTGAATGTGTCTGTGATTCTGATAATCTGGTAATACTGTACTCTATCGATATAGGATTACCAGTCTTTGAGACTAGGTGCTCTGTAGGATTCCCTCACAGTCTGATCCAATCAACTATTTACATACGTGAACCAAGGTACCCAAAAAAGGAAGGATCGATATATGCTTTTAAATGTTATCTTTTAATTCCATATAGATTACCAGAAGTTAAAGAGGACTTATCAAAGGCGCACCATTTCGTCCATAACAAAAGACCCATGCTGAGCTTGAAATATTTGATGGGAAAAGGGTACGTGTTTTTGTTCATTTATATACATGTGACATCTTACCAATACAATCACGTGTGTTTGTGTGTGTGATGGGGGGTGTTGGTAGGGTGGGTGCCGATGTGTTTGGTGTGAGTGGGGATTGGTGCGGATTGGTGTTTATATGAGAATCAGTTTCGATGGTGTACACATCTATATTCTGTGTATGGTGTAGGGTTACATGGGTGTGAGTTGGGTGTGCTGGGTATAGGAATGGGTTGATGCATCAAGCTGGTTTCTCCTGCTTAACTTGTTTTCCAATATATAGTATTTTTTTTCAAGACAAACAATTACATGTTTTGTTCAGGTGTCTTATATCGCATTCTCTGTATTGGTTAACGAGTCAGTAAAGTAATCCATTAAACATAACTATTCGATACCTTTTTATTTTTCATAGATTCCATTTTGAAGAGATCCATGCCAAGTTTCTCAGTATCAATTTACTGCATATCCTGAGGTTCCTGTTAGACCGCCGTATAATACACGCCGATATCTGTCCGGACAAAATAGTCTTCAACAACAAAGGATATCCGTGCCTGGTGAGTTACTTTCTTTAGTCGTGTGAGTTAAAGAATTGTGACGTTATTATTATCGTTCATTAGTCATGTGAGTAAGGGAATTGTGACATTAATATTATCGTTCATTAGTCGTGTGAATAAGAGAATTGTGACATTAATATCATCGTTCATTAGTCGTGTGAGTTAAAGAATTGTGACGTTATTATTATCGTTCATTAGTCGTGTGAATAAGAGAATTGTGACATTAATATTATCGTTCATTAGTCGTGTGAGTTAAAGAATTGTGACGTTATTATTATCGTTCATTAGTCGTGTGAATAAGAGAATTGTGACATTAATATTATCGTTCATTAGTCGTGTGAGTAAGGGAATTGTGACATTAATATTATCGTTCATTAGTCGTGTGAATAAGGGAATTGTGACATTAATATCATCGTTCATTAGTCGTGTGAGTTAGGGAATTGTGACAATAATATTATCGTTCATTAGTCTTGTGAGTAAGGGAATTGTGACATTAATATTATCGTTCATTAGTCGTGTGAGTAAGGGAATTGTGACATTAATATTATCGTTCATTAGTCGTGTGAATAAGGGAATTGTGACATTAATATTATCGTTCATTAGTCGTGTGAATAAGGGAATTTTGACATTAATATTATCGTTCATTAGTCGTGTGAGTAAGGGAATTGTGACATTAATATTATCGTTCATTAGTCGTGTGAATAAGGGAATTGTGACATTAATATTATCGTTCATTAGTCGTGTGAATAAGGGAATTGTGACATTAATATCATCGTTCATTAGTCGTGTGAGTAAGGGAATTGTGACATTAATATCATCGTTCATTAGTCGTGTGAGTAAGGGAAATAGGAAATAAATTTTGAGATCGTCACAACTTAAAAAAGAAATAATCATTATTATAAGACTGACTAATCGCTATGATGTTGAGGTAGAGTTAAAATATAAAAATTAAATGAAATCGTTTAACTTAAGAATCACGTATAAATTGGAACCACATAAACTTAACTAAAGTAAAGAAATTAGTCGTGTGAGTTATGGAATTGTGACATTTTTAGTATTGCTATTCTATCTTCTCCAAGTTGTGATGTTCTCAAAGAACAATATTTCTTAATGACATTTCTTACTTTATGACTTAACTGTCTCTTTGATTTTTTATCTATTGAAAAAAAAGCTTTTTTGCCTCGTGTCAACGAAATTTTTTATTGTAACTTTGGTTTCTTTTCTTCAAATAATTGATGTAACTGTTACAGCCATATAACTTAACAACACTTTTGCAAAGTGTAAAGAGGGATGACCGCAACCCTCTAACACCATAGGCGTGGCAAATAAAGGTTAGAAAAAGTGGAAATGACTTTTCCTACAGGTGCCTTTCACATCCGTATTCAACCTATGAATGTACACGATTTGAGAAAGAAAATAGAATTTCCAATTCTCGGTTTCGTATATTTCAGACTGGTTACGAGAAATCTGAGATTATTGGTGGCTGCAGAAGAGATTCTAAATTCGAAATACCAAAGATTGAATTCTGCAGTCCTGAGCAATTTTGTAAAAAAGACAAGATAACAGAAGCTACAGACGTTTTCTCAATGGGAGTTCTCGTTTTTAGGATGTTGTACGGCAGGTAAGATATATATATTGGTGATCTTGCTATTGAAAAATGATTATCCATGTGTCAAATCAGTTTATCTTGCAGTACACAAATAAAAATGCTTATGTTGTCCGGTCTTCATAAGATAATATTGCTATAAAATGTTTATGCCTTTCTTTGGCACTCAATTTCTTATGCATTGCATTAATTTCGAAAAAGGTTATGAGCATGGTTCACAACATGTAATATATACGGATCGCCTGAACTTTCTACGCTTACATGCAGGTTAAGCAAATATTGATGAATATCGACGCCAGGTCATAGCTGTCGGAAGTAATTTGTCTGGAATAAATCATTGTGATTAATCATGAATCAGCATGTAATAAAATTCGAATTCTTTCAGTGTTAATAGATTCGATTTTTCTTCTTTCCGGTATATCTGTGTTAGATAAGCGTTTAGAACAAAAGTCGGCAGTTAACTATAAAACTAAGCTTAGGACCTAGTCTAGTCCGATTAGAGGGGGTTGGGGTTGATAGCTGTATCAAACAATGTATATTCATAATTGTCTTGTATATTGCAGGTCGCCACATAAAGACGTGAATTACCAGAAGACAAAAGCCAACCTTCTAAGAGACTCATTCATCCCGAGGTTTAAACCAGACGGTATTCTGTCATGGACCGGGAAGCTATTTATAGCCCACTGCATCAGGTGAGCTATCCAAATGTTAACAACATACTTCAAATTCAATTTAAACATCTTATATTCGGTCACGTCTTAATTTGTTATACATATGAGTATAGTCATACAATAACAAAGCATTCATTTACATAAACAATAAAGGGCGTAGTAAAACCACATGATTTAACAAGTGGTAAAGAAATGAAACTGTTTTCGGCGGCTGCATAATGTATAGTTGTGAGTCAGCCTGACAATTTTTGTGTTAGTTTAACAATAGAACTAATACTTATTAAGGTGCGATATTAAGCCAAAGTCTGTCATGTTAACATCTAAGTATTTCAATTTTATCTGCAGGATTAAACGCAATAAACTTTGATGATTATTGAAGAGAATATAAAAAGGTTTGCATGTCCAGAATTTGCAAAATGTCCATATCAAAATTCTTCAATGGAATAGATTTTAAGGTATTGTCGCTTGTTACATTCAATTTAATGATATATTCAAACAATTTGTGCGATATCATTTGTTACAATTATTTAACTTATTATTGAAAAGACAATTTAAACCCTTTTAAGACTCGTAGGTTAATGTACCTTTCCTTTTGCTGTTTTCAGGCATGATCCTAATAACCGATTCAGTATCAAACGTTGCCAGTCATCTCTTGTCGATTCCGTCAAGTAAGTATAATTAATAGTTTATCAACCAACCATACGGGTACGAGCCAAGTCGGCGCAGAAGTGAAATTGCACTTGATAAGTTATAAAGGCAGGCCAATTATGAGGCTTATATAGTTCATATATTGTACGCAGCGCAATCGGGAAAAAAAATGAATGGGGGCACTTGTTTGAACAAGTCATGTAATACACACAAACTGGGAAGCAACTCAAAATGAGACCTTGACTTTCAAACCCGTGAAACGTTTAACAATTTAACGATTTTTTTTTTTTGACAGTTCGGGACTCACCTATTGATATCATGAATTGTTAACAACCTGTTAATTGTCATCAATTTTACTCATTTAAAAAGCATTATTCGACCTAGTTTCCGTCACACTTACTCTTCAAAAGGATGTTTAATGTACTATGGGTCTCAATTTCAATTGTACTAAAAATCCCTAGAATGTTATTGTATATAAGCACTATTATCACTTTAATGGCATGAAGCTCTCTGATTTAGACAGTCTGTCAGTATCGAGTTCATTATTCTTGAAATCATCATTATTTTAACCTATTACCAAACAATGACGAAATTTGACCAATTCTACCAGACTTATCTGGAAAACATTGTGGGGAAGGAGAATTGCTCTAAATGAGCAATTTCTCATTTTTTATCAATGTTTTCTACCCTATCAGAAGATGATCTTTCAATTTCATCACATTTTGAAATGTCATCTGCAAACCTTTTCAATTTTGGACAGTCATAAATTTGGCGTTTGGTTTAGGGTTAAACAAAGCATGTTATCTCATTTCAGATGGTTTAAAGGGTTAGATGAGCCCGCTTTGATCAATCAGACGGAACTATCGCCGTTCTCAGAGTTTCTCCATCGAAACCAAAAACCAGCCGCTTCTGGTACAACCACCACTTCCGGTGAAACAGCCGCTTCCGGTTCAACCACCACTTCCGGTGAAACAGCCACTTCTGTAACAACAACCACCTCCGGTATAACACACATTTCCGGTACAATAGGCACTCCCTGTACAGAATCCTGCACTCCGGCCAGCAAACTTCAAGCCATGGAAAAAAGAGAACCTACCAAGCCTTCGACCAAGCTACCAACTAGAATTCGAAGCCAAGAGATGGTCAATAGACTATCCTCCCAGCTGCCCATAAGGCGTACACCACAGCATACGGCTGCATGAAAATATTTATTATCGTTGATGTTCTTATGCCTTCATGAATTTGTTATCAATGCGTTACATTTGCATCCTATAAAACAGTTAAAGATATTAAAATATATTTAATTTATAAACGGTACATATCGGTTTGTTGTTAATATTATTCCCGCTTCTCTTGTATAAGTGGTTGAGAGATTTCGTCGAGTACGTAGCGATATTGGGTCGACAGCGTCAAGTTGTATACCACCGACCCACCCCGTTCGAAAAAAGAAAAACGAGGGCCGCAATGGTATCCATACGTGATACGCTTATTTTAGCATTGCGGTAGGAAGGCTATTAGGAAAGTACCTGCTTGGGACCTTGGAGCAGTTTTTGGGTATTTGTACTAACGCCGAAATGTTATTGAAGCCCCGTTGAAAAATGCGGTTTAAAGCATGTTTCCTTGGAACAAAAGATGGAGCTTATTTGGTACTTGTTCTCGCTATTATTCCTCGCATCGAAATTTCTTTTCTCTTCAGCAATGCTTAACGCCAACTTATGGTACTGTGTCGGACTCTTATATTGAGGGTCTCGGGTTCGATTACCATAAGCGCCGAGGTGAAAATGCCGAAACTAACCAACGATGCGGGACGACAAGTGGCCTTCAATCCAGGAAGCAGTTATCGAGAGTGAAATATAAGCTTCTAGCTTCCTTCACAATCGATGTATGATAAACAAGTTTACTAAAGTTATAAATAAAACAGAAGCCTGAAATCGATGCATGAAAAGGAAATGAAATTCCTTTTTTAAAAGCATGATTGGACACTTGGCCCTTACATAAGCTTAAACCGTAGAATGATGGGTAATAAAAAAAAAATTTGTGATGTCTGTTTTCCAAAACCTTGAATAACTGCTTATTTTTTTTTGAGGAAAGATACTCCAAGTAGTAAATGGGTTAGATCACAGCCCTGCCGCCAATTTTCCAACCTGTTTACATAAGCATTAAGTCGGTTCAAGCACTATAAGGGTTAAGGCAAAAACTGTTCGTGTGATCCGGGAGTCTATTCGGCTTGCAATTCCTCAAACTCTGAAAAACAAACATTCTTATAAGAATATACCCTCAATGGTTATACAATATGTCGCGCACTTACGATGGTCGAATCATATTTCTGTTTTGTCACTGTTTCTTTTATCATTGAAGTGCTTTATACAGTCGATGAGACTATGTCGCTTGTAAGAGCGGAAATGTCACACAGCCTTTCTCAGAATGGGATCAAACCATAGAAGCATGCAGCGGCATCAAAACAATCACTGTAAGCCTCTGTCTAGTTTGTTACGTCCGCATTTCAAATGGAAAGATATTTACGAAATTGTTATTGCAATTAGGTCATTGCAACCACATGCATTAAACCTAGGCATTCTAATAAGGTTCTTAGTGGTGCAAATACATGTACTTGTATCGGATATTTCTTAATGTGTTGCATTTAACGAAAAGGGTTGCCTCGTCTGATTTAACCCTTTACCAAACGCCAAATTTTCGACTGTCCCAAATTAAAAGAGTTTGCAGACGACATTTCAAAATGTGATGAAATTGAAACCATACGATCTTGTCACACCCGGTTGTTTTTATTTCGTTTCAGGGGGTGGCAAAATATAATTTTGATTTACTTGTCCATAAAGTTGCCAAGTATGCTAAGTACTGCACTTGTTCGTATAGTGGTTATATAGCAGATTTCAGTAGAAAAAGTTCACTTGTCCGCATCGAACAATCTGGGCAATACGGGTAATTGATTTTGCCATCCCTGTTTTTGTCAATAACATGTCTATCAATCAAACCCGGACGCTTTCCAGAAAATGAGGTTAATGTAATTGATCTATTTACTATCAAAATGATATATTGGGGACAACTCATAGGCTGTGACTGTCCTTTTTGAAGCACCCCAACGAATAAATCTATGTAATAAATACATTTAGCATTAAGATGAAGATGCGTGTCTATTGATTGAAAGTTGTAATAGTCAATGTTTTTCTTTGGCCGATAAAATGATTGATGATAATTCAAAATTGCTGATATCAGACCAGAAGATATATGTATGAATAGCGGATATCATATATCGACGGGCTTAAAACTGAATGAAAACTGAACAGAACAATTGCTTAATTATCTTTCTGTCAAAACATTTCATATATCTTCTGCGTTTTAAACTGGGAATATTGAAGTAATGTTCAAACTGTCGGTCAACACCTAAGCAGAACTGTATGGTGCTTTATATTCGCGGTTCCAATATTTCGCGTTTTCTTTAAGGTTCCTTAAATATTTCGCAATGGTTGCAGGTGCGGCGAAAATTAAAACCTATCACCAAAGATTGTCGATATCAACATAAGTACACGAAATAGACATCACATGTAAAATACACAGAATGTTGTTGTTGGAAAGCGCTGTTGGTAGAAATCATTATGAGTTTAATCAAGTGGTCGTTCCCTCGAAGCATGGCCAATACATTAGTAATACAATAGTCTTTGACAAACATACCTTTCCGGACAATCATAACAAAAGACTTCGTGATATAGGACTAATGGATCCGGGCACCAAGATCTATTGTAATGTGTGGGTCAATTCTCCAATAAACCACCGTACAAAGCAAAGCACATCTAGTGATATCTGGTCCACGGGAAAGGGGTTCCAGCTTCGGCTTAACCGAACTACAATAAACTTGCAAAAGATGTCTAGATCAGAGACGTATTTCTCTGTCCAATTGCTGTATTGCCATTTACGCCCTACATCGTGGATAAACATTAGAATCGTCTCGATGTGACGATTGTAAAGAATACCAACAAAATAGCGTTTGTCTTATCGTCTTTTAAAAAAATGCGTGACCTCCATATCTGGATATTTAGAATGAATCTTCTGGAATTCCGAAAATGTGCCAAATTCGACGTACTCAACAGACTTAAATAATAGAGAACTAGAGTAATAATAATACAATCCAAAATTGTCGCCCCGATACCACATAATTCACAAGACGTTTCATGAATGTGCTTTATGAATAATATACATGTATGTTGAGTGATGTGTACTCTAATTACTTTTGCAAATCTATATGTGGTTTTAACAGAGACTTCAATTTACAAGACAAAAGTATAAGGATACTCGAAAGTCAAACGGAGTTCCATGATAGCGTATAATAAACTGCCGGACATTCCATCCGTAAAATCGAGGAACTTGATGGAAAGGGAGTTATTGTATGTGTGTTTAAATACTTCTTTGCATACAATCAAGATAATTAAAGGCGTAGGTAGAAGACCGTTGGTATCCAAAGATTGCTTTGTGAAAGGACAAAGAAAGGTCAAAGGGGGCGCGAAGGAACTCAATTTGGCCTAATTTTTTATGTTTAATAGTCGTTTAATATGCGACTGACTGAAATATCTTTTTAGAGTAGGTCAGTATTTTCATAGTGTTCCACGATATCTGTAAAAATACAATGTATACACTAGGTTTGGTCCATTGTTTGCCCTGGAAATCTAGCCTAGAGTTAATCAATCATAGCAGGAATCGATCTCTTTCAGCGTTTAATAGGTGGTCTATTACGTTTTCAAATAAAACAACCACTCACTTAGACGGACTGTCACGTTGTTATGCATACTACCTATCAAACAATTGTAATTGTACATGTATGTGTTTGCTTGCCTAGATTGCCGTACATAATACGAAATTATCAATCTTTTACGATTCATGACAACTATTAACAGTGATATTGAAATATTCAATATTGAATACATAGGAAAAAAAGAGGGATAATGGACAGGAAACACATCTCAATACTAGGTAAGTTTCGATCATTCTGCTTTAGGATTTTGAAAAAACTAAAACTTCTTTTCAATATATGATACATTTTTATGATGATCATGTCAACGTAAATTGCATTTTAGTTTTTGAATTAAAGTATCGCAACATTTTACAGAAAAATACAAAAAAATCTATAAACATAGAAACGCATTTGAAATTCCAAAAAAAGATATACAGAATATATTTTCTGACATCTTATTCTTCTATAGATGAAACACAGCCGGAGAAGATTGGTTTACATGATTTAACTCCTAGAATCCCAACAACCACACCACCTTTCACTGGGGAAAATAACGAGGCGGTTCTCGATGGGGAACCGGTGGAGAAAGTTCACCAGGATAAACCGTTTGTGTCGTCATGGAAACGCTGGGCCAGCGAAACAACACTTCACGGCGTAAAGGTGATATCGGATAGAAATGAAAGTAAATTTAAAAGGTAAATACCGTCTGTCTTTGCAGCCGCTTCGTTCACTCTTTTCGTGGGGGCTCTTTTGGTAAATAGCATCACCGCCAGCATTTCAAGCCCCACAATGTCATCTTCTGAGACAGCATCAGGGGCTGTTGATATTTTAAGAAGTTGTATGTCTGGTGATGCATTCCAAATTAAAATGGTGATTTCTTTCCGATTCTGTTGAATACAGATACAGTGTTTCAATGTTCACGAAAAGCAAACCCGAAGATCCATCCTTTCAATATTTTCTTTCTGCAATTCAGTGGGTAGGAATGCAACAAAAATGCTGAGCATGGCCACATGCAATCCATATACAGCACCCTGAATATAGGCTTGCTAGAGTGATAGTCAGAACTACTACATCTTAGGCTGATATTATAATGCATACATCATTGCGGACCCAGCCCATTGCATCATTTTGCATGACTGCATGGTTCTAGGCATGTTGTGTCAATATCCACAATGTGATATTTGCAATCTAAAGAGCCTTCAAAAAAGAGCCTTTGGTCATCGTAGGTGGATGGTTTGTAATCATTGAAGACAACGAGAATGAAGGTGTCAAAGCGACGTTTTGCTCTCATTTCTTCCAGTTCGAGAGAGGTAAAGTTGTTGTCGGTGAGACCATGTCTGTGTTTCTTTGAGAGTCCTTCCAGACTATATGCTTTGTACACACCTAGCACAGTGTCAATTCTGTTAATAGTGTGTAACTGTGCATCTGGACCTATGGAATAAACAATACATTAACACAGCATTGAAAGACTGTAACTTGGAACAATGCAAACCTTTGACCCAAGAATTTGACCAGTGTCGCGCAATCAATAACTTTGCAGTTCGGACATATGCCGAGTATCATATATCTTTATTTTCTGCTGGTAAGGGGGCCAGGCATGGTTCTCATAACAGAAAAATGATAAGATCTCCGTCTCTGTTTTGACAGGAAATGTACATTCTTAAAAAAAAAGCTCTTTGTCTGTTTCCAATGTTTGTACACTGTCCTTCACTTTGATGCTTTCAAAGTGTGCTTGCTCTGAAACAACCGCTATTTTGTAATAGGGTCATAGATTGACATTTTGTCTTTCAAGATGGGGTTTTACACACACTCTCTGTATTGTGACAGTCCTCTCGCCTCAGCATATTGCAATTTTTGAAAAGATTCGTCATTGACTATGACTTTAGGATCATCATTAACTATGACTTTAGGACCAATAGCCATGAGTTAGTTTGGTGTTCCTGTGAAAGGATTACCAAGAACCCAAAATATGCAAAACAACCCTTCACTTCCCTCGTTAAGCTCTTATGTATGGATAAAGTCTGGTCAGGATACTTTTCTGTTTGTTTTTTTTTCTCGGTCATTGCTTAAAGGCCACATAAAAGGAGACGAGAACAAATAAATTACTGAAAAAATATATGGAGATCTTTTACTATTTATAAAAGTCATGAGAATTGATTTACGAATGCATTAAGACCCTATTAAACAGACTCCTTAAAGATAAGATGTTTTGTGCTTGAATAATAGTTGTCTCCAATTCAATCATGTTTATCAACAAACTGTTTGTTAACATATTCAAAATAACAAATTCTGATTGGTCGGTGTAAATATTTGTGTATCAACTGACAAGGTCGGAGGTAAAGAATCAGTCAATCGGGATTAATAAACTGGCTAATATGGGTTATTTCTCGTAGGCTTTCGCGTTTAAGTTGTGCTGATGTTTGTTTTTTTGGTAATAACTATTTGAATCCGACCAAAGGATTATCAAATGATATAGTTTTTTTATGAGCCTTTAAAGGAGAATGCATCTGGCGTAGGTGCAGCATAACTGTTCAACGCTTTAGTGTTTCTGTAATTCAAAGAAAACCGACCATCACCTTAAAGGTCAGCACTTAATTGCTCATGTATTTGATCGTGATCCATTGCGATTTGACTTCACAAAAGCACCTCTACAGAAGTGTTTGTAGGTATTCTGGCTTGTCAGAGACAAGTTCTTTTTATTTTCTGCATGTACGGACATCCCTCTTGCGTAATTGATGTGATCTAACAGGTCTGGCAGCAATTTTTCAAGAGCTTCTTTGTACAGAGACAATGCACTGTGCTGACATAAACTTTAAGGACGTTCTCGGTAGTTTTATCTCCGTACTTCATTTGCAAATCCAAGGGGGATATTAATCGGTTACCGAAGAGATACTTGCATAGTAGTCGGATAAAGTTTTTATTCGGATGAAATTTACTGTATGCAATTCCTTTTGAAGAATAATCATATTATCCATAAAACTATAAAAAGGTTTTTAACATTGATATATATCCCTCACGCAAATTAAGCCCACGGCTTCTTTTTTTCAAGTTTCAAGTTACTTTAACCGTTTTTATAAATGTTTTTAAATACGGTTACCATGGAAACTTTTTACAGAAAAACTAACTCGTCAACATAAACTTTTTTTTTGCATTTTGTATTTCAAGATTAAATTTTACTTCACATACTGAAAAATAAGAAAATTCTATGAAAGGAATTCTTTTTAAATATCTTCATTTATGTGTAATATATATATATCAATTTTCATTGTTTTTTGTCATATATAAAAATTTGAAAGAGTGATTTGGATTACAAAAATTGTTCAGATTGTAATAACTTGAATTAACATTGAATAATTAAGTATTGCATGTATGATTTCATGTTTTTTGTGTTAATGAACCTTCCAGAAATTATTCTATTACCTTTGAAGATGGTATGGTCATTTTGACATTTTTGCCCCAAACGGTTACCATGGAAACTGTCATTTTTCGAAAAAACTAACTCGTCGACCGGCATTTTTCTTTTTATATTTAAATTCACAATAAAGTTTTAGATAACATATCAAAAATTTAGAAAATTCTATATAAGGATTATCTTTTAATAAAACTGTAGAACATGTCCTTAATTAACAAATGCATCGCCATCGCCATGGTTTATGCCCAACTGCGAATTGGGGAGTGCTTGTTTGTATGCTTTCCCACTATTCTTCAAATGCTACAGGTGATTCAACAGCCGTTTCTCAGTAAATTTTTAAGCATTCGATTTAAGAATGTGGAATGATTCAAGCATCACTTGGTGTATCCATTGAGCTCTTGAAACATGATCATCCTGATCTTTTAGTACATGTTCCACCCTTCCAGTTGTGATTATCTCAAGCAAAACATTAATACAACCACTTCCACCCAGCGAATTTCCTATTGTATTCACGAAAGACATTTTCGTGTGTAGATCACTCACTATTATCAAATATTTATCGACACCGTATGTGTCTGGCTATTAGCACTAAACTTTCTTATTGGCAAGAATACAAGGGTGTTGATCATCAGTTAAGACAGCGATTTGTTGTGGGTTCTTCAGATTACAAGCTTCTCTGATTATGTTCATCCCATGCTTCTCCATTGCTGGAGTATGCGCTGCCTCTCTAGATAAACAACGGCAAGGAAGCCGACTTTGCTGCTTGTCTTGAGTCTTCCTTTAGTAAGCCAGCACAAAATTCGGACCTTAAAATGGTGTCTGTTCTGCAAACTGCTTCGCAGTCATTTTCCGCTTTACATTTTACATATTCAAACCATTGCTTTTCTATATATTCCGTTTCCACAAAGTCCTCTTCTGGCTTAGGTGTACAGCCATACACAACCACAGGTACTGGAATAGCAGTTTGTGCAACATCAGTGTAACTACCTGGAAGTGGTCTCTCTACCTTAGAACTTGTCTGGGCGGTTGTGTCGGGGCAGGTGCTTTGATGGCTGTTATCTTCTTCAAATCTGTGTTGTGTGAGGAATAAAGCTTTGCCATGAAATGACGCAATGGATCAATCCGATGATGGATTATGATCATGATCAATATTATCAAGATTCTCTAGAGTAAAAATGCCATTTGACAAATATGGTGCATACACTGCTTTTAATTTGATAATGATAAATGACAGCATCGGTATGTCAGTGGAAACGTCCATTACTCTACGATAGGACACAGACATACCTTTGTCAGGCAAATTACAAAGAATGCTCTAAACATTTTCTAGACATTACTATCGGTTACACTAAAAATGAAGAAAGACTAAAAATGGCAAACTATTTTCCATTCAAGTACCCCCATTTAGGCATCAATTATTGCTCAATGAAGGGCTTCGTAGATACGCCTTTCATTTTTTTAAACTACAAAACCTTGCATATTATAAAAGCATGTTAAATGTGCTGCTGTAAACATTAAATGTAACTATAACACTATATACATATTATTGTTTACTTCGTACCTTATATAGATGTGTTCTTCAATTAATGTTTACTTTCTCCGATAGAATACTCCGTCTAATATTTCTCGCTGCGTTCCTCGGACTGCTCGCCTTTATCTGCTACGACCAGACAACGCGCTATTTCCAGTATAACACCGTTACCAAGGAGACGATTATCTTCGAGAAGGAGATGGAGTTTCCTGCGGTGACCCTGTGTAACCATGAGATCATCCACGCCTCCACAAAACTGGACCCACAGGAAGAACAGGCACTAAGGTTCCTGTACAGCTGGCCGAGACAAGAAGATAAGAGCTGGATACTTGATCTCGTGAAGGGAAGTATAAGGGTACTCCTAAGTAGGGACACTTTGAAGGCCAGCGATATATTAGATCTGTGTTATTTTGGACGCAACAAGGTGGACTGTTTAGAGGAGTTCAGGGAACTACGCACTGAGTACGGAAACTGTTTTACGTTTAACACGAACGATACGAATAATCGGTATACCTCGTCAATTGTCGGCAGTGAATATGGGTTCAGCTTTGTAGGTCACGTTAACCAAGGCCTCTTTAAGCTGTCTCACGACGGCTCCGTGGGGTTTAAGGTACGTGTTATCACAGAGATCTGTATATAGTTGTGGTAGAGTAAGAGCTTTGTAATATAATAACATGGGTTGCGTCTACAATATCTGACTACCACCTGTAACAAGTCGTCTACTTCTCCCCCAACCAACAACATATTTACAACATTCTTCCAGATATTGAAAGAAATGCGTTTTTTCTATCAAATAACACCCTCCGATGACAGTATCTTACTCATTGCCTCATTTACTACCTATACGTCAATATCCAGTCACATTGGAATTAAAAATCAGTTCAATCACAAACCTCTATTCGGTTTTGCGTTTCAGATGTTGTATTGGAGAGTTGTAACCCTTGTTATTGTATTATATAGCTCTGAGCCTAGCATAACTACAGATCCATGTTCGTGTTACGGTATATCTGTCTTTAATATTGATTGGCAGGGCATTGTTATTATTGTTTGAATATCTGTGGGAGGTTTCAACCGAAATCAACTCTTAAGGACCATTTGTCAGACTTATCTGGTTGACACTTTTCGCCTTACATTGGAATAATTATAAGGACCGTATAAAGCCATGCTTATATCACTAAGGTATTGTGAGATTGACTCATTTCTGTTTGTGCCTAATCAAAACTTGAGTTATTTACCATCTTCAGGCATACTTTTGCATTGAACGTGTTATCCATAATTAACTGTTAAACAATGCCGATGCTTGTTAGCTACTTGTATGTTCATTGTACAAAGCAAATCGTCGTATTTAAAAGTATGCTGTTTGTGTTTCAGTTACTCGTCCACCCGCGTAATGAACACCCGGATATGACGAAAGCAATGACACTGAGTCCCGGCTTTACACATTACATTGCAATCTCGAAACACGAGGTTTGACACGGGGTTTTCTTTACGCATGACTTTATAATAGTTGATTAGTGGTTGCTCGTAATTTAGTTTAAAACATGTCCGCATTTTGGCACGAAATGGTTTCTTGTATAAACAGCTCCAGGTACATGGGTATAACGAAAGTGGGGGATGCACAGGTACCAGATACAATATTCTATAGCAATTGATAGCATAGTTAGACCCTCATAAAGGAAGCATCCATTTTTTTAAGATCATCCTTATTTGCATGGCGTTAATGGTATGGTTTTCATGACACAACATGATGCGTAATGGCATTGATTTTTTCTTTTAGATTATTTTCAGCCTGTTTATATAAATAAATAGTTGATGAAAGGATTTTTTTCTAATACGTTTTGAAGAGGTTAATATTTTTGTCTTGACTCGGCAATCCAATAATGCTTGATTGCTTTTGTCTTCTAACAAGCCACGAAATTGTAAGTGTAGCTGTTAAACCAAAGTGTCCATGTATGTTAATTTAAAAAAAAACCTGCTTGATCAATTTAAGTTCCTATTTATAGAACGTGTACCTCCCAACGCCCGTACAAGCGTTCGACACGGAAGAATGTGTGGAGACGGACTCGTCTGGATTTATCTCACCCCTGAAGTTCTTCCGTCCCTACTCTACGTCGATGTGTCTACAGGAGTGTCAGATGCTCTCTGTTAACGCGACGTGTGGATGTATAGGCCCGTTCTTTAATCCGGCGGAGAGCCAGGCGGAAACTACAGTGTCACAATCTAGAGAGAGTGACGTAACAGGTTCGTTATAATTCTAAAAGTATCCAGTTGTGGTAGCGCGGTTGCGTCTACAGTGTACGCTTTTCTGATGACACACACACAACATAATTCTTTTTAAACTAAAATCGATTGAATAAATTAGGTTTTATTTAACCTTTCTCCATACCTTTGCTGAAGTAACATAAAGCATCCATTGTCTGGCCATTGCTCCTGTATCTAAAGCAACAATTACATTATTTTAAGATAGTCTAGAGTCTGCACCAATAGACTCTGAAATATAGAACGAAATACAGTAATTAACGTTGTTATAATATTTGGTAATAATATTTTGATAACTTGATACTGATGTACAGAAAAAAAGGCTAGGCAAGTAACTCTCGCTCAAAATCTACATAATGAACATACTGTTTCATGCGTGGGTCTTGTCAAATATAGTCTATGATGCCAGCACTTGTCTAACTTAGTTTTGAAGTCATTAAGATTGATTGCATCAACCACCCAGTCTGAAAATATGTTCCGATCATCCTCTACTCGCAATCCGAATGAGTATATCCAGATGTTTAGTCGGCTTCTTTTTTTCCATCAGCTTTCGAGTATGGCCTTTTGTCCTTTCATCTTTATACGGGGATAAGAGCTTGTCCTGGTCCAGTCTATCATTGCCTGTGACGTCTTTGTAGACTTGGATCATTATCCCTCCCTGCCTACGGTAGTACAGTGATGGGAGCTTTCATTGACTTCGTGCAAAGTTGTGCTGCTCTCCTCTCTACTCTCTCCATCCGGTCGGTATCACGTGTATACGGGGTGCATTACCGTATTCGAGAATTGTGCGAACCATGGTGGTATATAATTTCTTGATACCCTCGTCAGCTTGGCTAAAAGGTTTGTTTGATGGAGCCTAATGTTCTTTTAGCTTTCCCCGAAGTAGTGCTGGTGTGTTGGTGAAATGTTTGTTTGCTAACTACTTGCAAACCAATGTCTTTCTCCAAATCGGTGACTTCCAATCTTTCATCCTGACCCGCATTGTTTTCTTATGCTGTATGTGTGCTTACGGTTATTCTGTCCGAGGTGCATGATATGTGGGATATATTGAATGTACGAGGAAACTACCATAAAGCAAAACTGTTCTTTAAGTATAACAAGTGCACAGGTAATCTTGCATGACTTTAACAATATGGGTAAATAAATGACCTCCTAAAATGAACCTATGTAAATGAATAATAATTGTTCATCAAGCAATTCTAGTCTTATTTAAGTAGAAATGGTCGCTCTTTTACCTTAACATTTGTACTGCGGACACGGGTCAAACTGAATTATCTCAAACACATTGTTATCCGCTAGTTGCTCTTATGTGAGAATTTACGCTTTACTTAAACTCAATGGTTAGTTTGTCACCGTGGTAATATTTTCAAATTGATAATCATAAAACCAAAATTTGCTGTTAAGATATATTTAACGATGTCATATTTTTTCCATCTTCATCTAGTCGATCAGTTCGCTGAATGCACTCCGAAGGAATACATAACATGTCACGAAGACGCTATTGGTAAGTAGGTCCCTGTATCTCTGCGATAAAAACTTAAGTAGTATGAAAGCAAATATAGGCAGCCTATGAAATATATACAATTTGCTTAACTTTTATACATGTGATTGTTTAATTTTAAGTTCATAACACAATGTCACTACAATGAAATCTACTTATATAAAAAAGGTTCCGCAATCATTAATGAGTGTTGACTGTTAATGCCATCTAGTTCTACCTATATTAACTCTTATCGTGGATGATCCAGATATCAGTGACCATTAAAAGGCAACCCTCCGGATTGGCGCGTACAAGTTGAGTTAAATATCAACACAAATTGTTTGAATCAGCTTGTATGAAATCAAATTCCGAGAAAACAATATTAAACAATTATACATTCTTAGATAAGGTTTTAAGTAGACACAATAATCATATTACAATTAACCCATAATCCATTATCATTACCAATTATTCCAGTAGAAAGTCTTTACTGTCTCATTTGTCTTTCTTTGTATTCATGGATAAAGAAGTAGATATGTCCAACAACAAACTATCTTTAGTTTAGATGAACTGTATATGTCTTTCAACTATTTTAAAGTGAAATTGAAATTTGCTATGCGACTATAATAGCTTCACACGACCATTCCACGTATGATATCAAGGCAAGGCTGGACTCTTTAGAGTTTTTGGGACGGCACGCTTCCCAATTGTGTTATTTATCGAGTTCTAAGTTCCGATGTACATTGCGTACTGTAAAACCGCTTTAATCTCATTGAGATGTGCGAGATGTGTGTCATTTGCCTAAAATCAGTGAGGGTATTTTGATTTTCATTAAATGTAGTCTACCGGTTGCCCTTAGGCATGCCAATAGCTCTATCCGACTTACAACCCTTGCGGACAAATGAGTTGGGGGCTTGTCCGCCATCATTATAACCCGGACATCGCAACATGACTGATTAAATTGTTGACACGATGTTTAAGACCTTAAAAGAATAATCGTTTGAGGTTGATATTAACGTTCGAAGCTAGTTACAAAGCACTCGCCTTGATAGGAGTATATCAATGGATTATGATGGTTCTATCGTTCAACATTATAAGTATCAATATCACGCCTACCTAAACAACGTGAACAAAACCACAATTCGCTCAATATTCATTACAGCCACGTTTTCATCAAAAAACCTCGTACAGCATTGTTACTGTCCTATACCCTGTAAAACCGTGACCTACAAGACACAGGCATCGATGGCGATGTACCCAAGTTTGCTTACCGCCACAGATAAATATCCGGATACAGACCTTGATGATATCAGGTACAGTAAATCATGTATTAAAGGTAGAGGTAGGGATTTATAGTCTCATATTTATGCTAGGCATATTCAGGCGACTCTTACAATTATGTATTGAATGAACGCCATGCTTGGACAAAGACGACGCTTTTGTTAGTATCAGTCGATTCTTCATACTTGGCGTTAGTGATGGTTAGAGTTCAATAAAAACAGGTTTTGCAATGAAACTGCTTCTTTTGATATGGTCGTTGCAAAACTGCTTTCTATCTTACATGGGTGGATGTTTTGGTGATACTTATATTTTTTTATGGTGAAGAGAGGAGCTGGGACGGTTTTTTGTGTTGTCTTCATCCGTCATTACTGAAATAGCAGAGGGATCTGTTGAATCACCCTAGACAAATCGAAAGTTAAACGAATCGTTTTTACAGCGACAGCTTAACAGTTATTTCATATTATTGTTTTACAGACAGAATTACCTCCAAGTACGAATATACTTTAACAACAAGATCGTGACGACAAATACACAGATGCTGGAGTACGAATTTGCAGACCTTCTCGGTAATTCCTATTTTAGACTGTTTTAGGTTTCGAGTTAACAAAACTTCTACTCGAATGAAGAAGCACAACCGGTTAGGCCTATTGAAAAGAGACATAACAAAGAAATGTGTTCGAACTTGGAACCTCGAGCTTTTAATATATGCAGTGCTAAATCATATAGGACACTTAAATAGCGACTTTAGGGCTTCATTGGGTACGTCTTTCAGCTAACTTGTGAATTGTCGACGGTTTTTACTAGATACATGTCGTTAAATGGCGTCCCACACCACAGGGGTGACAGAATCAAGTGTCCGTATTGCCCAGCTTGTCCAAAAGCCTTGGCGGACAAGTGAATTTTTACCGAAATATACTATGTAACCATTATACGGACATAATATTTCGCATTCATGGACAAATACATCAAAATCATATTGAACCGTTTCTGCCATCATTAATTAAACTTTGTATAAAAGTGTCAGTGATTTTGTGTGTAGAAATCCAATCAACCAACGGGGAATGTTGGTGGATCTGGCTTGTTTCGGCGATAATATACAATCTGAAAATAAATGTGGGTAATGAAAATTTGTCAGTGAGACATTAACGTTTCTGCTACAACTAGAATAAGACAAGGCCACTTCGACCTTTATCATCAGTACCATGAATTGAACGTAACTTTAAGGCGAACCTTGCCAAAACTTCAATTTATTCACGAAACATGTTGTACGTGTATGAGTTATTTTGATTTCCCTTTACATGAGCTTGTCTCTGGCTGGCATTTCGTTATGACATTACGGCCTGATGTTGCTGATTCGTTATATATAATCCTATCTTTTTTCAGGCTCTTATGGCGGGTATTTAGGACTGGCGTTAGGGGCGAGTATGCTGACACTCATAGAACTTCTGGAGCAGATCATCGTTAGCTGTGTAGAGTGTTATAACAGTAGAAACAAAATCAAGCCGGCAAACTAACGTTTCATCTTACAAATGCAACATCTAATCGCATCAACTGGTCCACAAAGGAGTAACATGGCCTTAGCCAGCTTATGAATGTACAGTCTAACTTGTGTTAAGCAGCCACCCTTTTAAGCAGCCAACCTGCCTTAAACAGCCACTACAGAAAGTCCCATTGTTAGATTTATATTGTAAATCAATTTGTGTTAAGCAGCCAACCTGTCTTAAACAGCCAATTTACTCTGTCCCATAGGCTGGCCTCTTAACACAAGTTGGACTGTATATCATAAGCTAACCATAACAATTAATACTTCCTTTCCAGTTGAAGGCGATGACAAGAGTAATGTTTTAGATGTAGTCAAATTGATAGATACAAACACAACCAATCAACTATCGACATAGCGAATAGAGGACATAGGAACCTCACATTAAAACGACTGCATGAATAGGAATCTCTGGACCCTCTGTCACAAAATGAAGAATATTTAATCATAGTCATTTGGCCTTAAGTGAGCAGTCTTGAACGATGCGAAAGGCTTCTATAAATTCCAATTTACACATTTCGCGGTGGCTCTATTCGAAATATAGGTCGTCATCGACACAACGTTAACAGAGTGAGGTTTTGTGACTTTCGATGGGAGTCACACTTCTTTGTAAAAAATAGATAAATAAAACCTAGATATTAAGGTATTTTAACCCCATACTCACAACCAAATTACTTTGACATATAGTGTCTCCAACGATTTGTTAATTTACTGACTTAAGAAAAAAATTGAAATTCATTTTGAAATTGAAATTGTCAACATTCTCTTCTTAAACAGTCCCTACTTTTACCGTCAATCCCAGTTTGTAAACATACAAGATCTCCGAAAGGCTATGATGTTCACACTTCGTCACCTTACTTGTTTTGCAATGTAAGTTAAAAGCCTTTAAACAATGATTAAATTGTCTTTTTCTTTCTTTTCTTTTTTATAATGCATAATATAACCAAATGCTGTAATTCTTTATTTCTTTTTATTTGTATCAGCATATCAGTAAAGTTGAAAGATAAATCTATGTATGTTGTCGAAATAGACATTCCTCCTCATTGATCATTTAGAAACAAACTAGTTCATGACCCAACACCACTTAGAACTGTATTGACATGTACCATTATTGCCTGCCAAACATGGGCGGAACTCTCAGAATCAACGGACGGGGAATGAGACGAAACACAGCGTGAATGAGACCGCCAATATGCCGGAAAGGATTCACGAATGGCGTATTTACCCTGTTAGCGCCTTTCTCGGTCGCCTTCATGTCACGAATAACAATTCATATATATCTTAAGCTATATATAACAATTTATACTTCCATTCCAGTTAAAGGCCATGACAAGAGTAATGTTTTAGATGAAGTATAGGACATAGGGACCTCACATTAAAACGACTGCATGAATAGGAATCTCTGGAAGCTATCTTTATAAAGCAGAGATACCCTCCGTCACAAAATGAAGAATATTTAATCATAGTCATTTGGCCTTAAGTGAGCAGTCTTGAACGATGCGAAAGGCTTCTATAAATTCCAATTTACACATTTCGCGGTGGCTCTTTTCGAAATAAAGGTCGTCACCGACACAACGTTAACAGAGTGAGGTTTCGTGACTTTCGAAAGGAGTCACACTTCTTAATAAAAAATAGATAAAAAAACCTAGATATTAGGGAATTTAAACCCCTTACTCACAACCAAATCACTTTGACATAAAGTGTCTCTTAATTGGATAAATTGGACCCACGTGGCAAACAGGCCCTAAGATATTTGTACAGCTGGCCAAGACATGAAGATATTAGCTGGATACTGGATGTTGTGAAGGGCAGTCTTAGGGTACTCCTTGATAGGGACACTTTAAGTGTCAACGATGTCTTACCCCTTTGTTATTTAAGACGCATTAAGCTCAGTGCAGGATAACTTCCCTTTGCTACACTTCAGGACCGCATATCTCCTTACCAACTGAAAAGGAAGTTCACTGAGTAGGAGAATTGGTAAACTGTTCAGAGGAGTTTCGTGAACTACACACTGAGTACGGAATCTGTTTTATGTTTAACGCGAACGATATCGGCAATGAGTATGGGTTCATATACTTAAACATAATCGATTAGTGTCAGTTTTCCTACTTGATTACAGAATCAGAATAATTCTATTTGACTTTTACAAATACAGTACGCCGTCATTTTAAAGATACTCTGTCAGAGATGTGTGAAAAGTAATAAAGTCCTTTTTTCTTACAATCCGTGTCCCTAAACCAAAGACTGTTTCAATTCCTTTACTTATAAGGTGCTAAAACCCGGTTACTTCGCTTATTAACGTGAAGTGGGCGCCTGTCTAGTCTTCTTTGGGAAAGCCAGTTTACAAATAAACGGAGGAATTCCTTTTCGCGCCCTTGGCTATTGTCATGTGACAGTTAAAAATATATTTCATATTAATTACCTCCCTTTGATTCTTAATTTTCACATTGAAATTAAAATTACATGAATGAAGTAGGCAAATAAAATTTCCAATCCAACGTGGTTACATACAAATGATCAATTAACAAACCCCGATCGTTGAAGACTACTAAGGGCTGTGGTGCTAATTGACACCAATCTGCCACAATTGCACCATATTTTCAAGTCACAATTCCTTTATTGTTTAGCCGAACGGCGGTCCGTTAACCAGCCATTGGCCACCAGACTGCATTTTAAAATATACCAAAGTAACCATATGTCCTAAATTTCTTGAAGGCATTTGGATTAAGTTCCAACAAGAATATACTGGTTTGTCTTGTTTTTCATAGCTTATAAATTTGATTTACAGGTATTACAGCATTACAGGTAGACGGATTTGTGGGCTATACATTTTTGGACTAAGGGTGCGTCAGCATCTTAGTCCATTGAATTTACATACCACTTTTTGAGGGCCAGTACTTTATCGATACACAAACAGCGGTCTGACACCAATTACTCATTAAACATCCGCCTTCACTGTGCGGACAAATACCTTCTTGGAACTAGGAATATAATCAGGATTTACTCGCTTTGTATTTCTCTATATCATTATAGCTGTTGCTTCATAGGAAATGGTAAAATGTCCAGATGTTCGAAAAACAGACTATTGTTCAGTCTCTGTTCACAGAAATAATGATTGTAATAATGATGGTAAAAGGAGCAGCTGCTTTCCTCAAGATGTTGCCCAAAGAAATTTTCAAATGTATCTTCAATCAACTTGCTTTAAACGCACGTTAGTCCTTCAGCGCTATCAGCACTTTGATTTTACTTTAAATCTTTAATGTTAAGTGCTCTAAAATGTCCTCTCACACCATCGTCGACCAATATTGTTTTGTATTTCTAGTTTAATTCTGATTTATAATCAAATGCATTCGCAATGTTGTTGTATAAGTTTTTCAATACATCAAATCTTCATTTTCAAAGGAAGACTCCTGACGAATACATATACTTTATTCATTATTCGCATGTAGAATATCGTGGTATTAGCTGCAGAGCCTTGCGTTACACTTGGGTACACAGAACTCATTTACTTATCTAATGTCACTTTCTTTCATCTCGATGCTTGGCAACAATACCAAGTAACAAATCATAATATGACTAAGTCAAACAAAATAAAGCTTTTTTTTTATTTTTTTTTATATGGGTTTTACATCACATCAACGTTATTTCAGTTATGTAGCGATGCCCGACTCTTAATTATGGAGGAAGACCCCATACTCAACTGCCCATAAGGGCTGGTCAAGGCGGGTAGAACCATCGGCATTCCGTAAGTCAGTCGGGAGACAGCCTCTCATGAAAATCCATATTCCTCTCAGGATTTGAACCCACGCAGAGAGGGGCCATGTGATTTCAAGTTCTGTACTCTAACCACTAGGCCACGGGACCCATTTTCTTTAATTGCATGTTATGTATTGGATAAGGAACATGGACTGTAAATTACATAGAGAGCAAACTATCTTTTAAATTGTATTGTTTTACTTCTATTGTAACTGACCATAAATACACTTTTTCACTCCGTTTTTCTTTCCAAATTTGACTCGTTATATCAGTTTGACAACACTTATAACCAACCCATTCTTTCACAGGACCCTTCCTTTATCGAGCTTCTTTGTAACTTTTCCATTTTGAAAAGCAAGGCTCATGTTAATTGAAGGAACTAAATTAAAGCTAGTTCTGTATTATCAATTGGTTTTCTTTTCGCCATAAAATGCAATAAATGTGTTTCATGCGAAGAAACGAATTCTTTTTGCCCTAATACCGGTTGACAACTTGTGAAAACAGAACGACATTCAGCCACAGCCAGTTCGTTTTAAATTTCAAAGTATATGCAGGATCTATTCGTTGACATCGAGATTGGTCAAAACTATGCACTGCTCAAAGGTCTTTCCCATCCATTATAGTCTGTAATAATCCGAACATCAGATAAAATAGGATCATTTAAACATAAAACTAACGATAGGTATCATGATTAAGAATTACATGAAGTCAAGACCGGAAGTAAAAGAGCCCCATCAATTTAATTTGTTAATATTGCGGACCCCTTTGCCCAACTTTTGCGTATGCGCACTGAAATGTGATAACCCCTTGTTAACATGTAACGCATTGTTAAATTGTCAACGTTTCACGTTTGGCACGTACTTGACCAAATGCAAACGACACAATATAGCGTGAAATGTTGTTTACATAACGTTATACATGCAGACAAATAAAGAACTAATAAAAGTATATACCCCTCTATATTTAAGAAGAGTGTAAATTACGATAAGAGAGTGTGCAAATATTATAGCTAAAGACCACACCTCGCCTTTTTAACAGACACTGATAGAAAAGAAATGATGATGTTTACAGCAAGTACTCACCATTGACCAAAATACTGCAACAGATGGTGGATGACATCTCAAAACTGAGCATTCAATGCATTGAGGCAGAGTTGTCATATTTAGAACATCCACAACCAATTAGACAGAAATCAGACTCCTGGAACAATCATGGCGCATAAGACTATCGGCCAAGATAACAGATATGTCAAGCCAGAGACACCGAAGAGAGAATATTGTCCAGGGGCGTAGCTAAGACATTAAGTAAGAGTGCGCAGGATCAGTGGGGTGTGGTCTGGGGGCACACTCCCCCAAAAGAGTATTTCATTTCCTATGCTCCATCTGGTGCAAACTTATGATGTTTCGAACAATGAGATACATGTATACATAAACAGACGGGGAAAGAAAAAGCATAAAATTGATATAGACGCTAAATGCAGATTTTAAGATTTTCATTTTCTGTGAACATCGTATACGCAGGTGCGCACTCTGCGTACAGGTAGCTACGCGCCTGCTGTCTGAACAGGGTGCAAGCAATATCATTGCCTTCACAAATGGTGCCTGCAGAGGAAATCCTCGGTCGTGTGGGGCATGAGCCCGCATCCTCATGCCTGACCAAAAGAGACCGGACTTTCTCAAAACAGCCAGTTTCCTCTACACTGGGAATTGGTGGCTATCAAGATGACACTTCGCTTTTCCTTGAAGAAAGAAAAAACGACCTCTACGCGACATATTTGTTTTTTATTTGACAGTCAGTCATCACTGCAGCCAAGAAGCTGTTCTTATCAAGTGACAACGGCACTGGGAAACATCAAACAAGGGATGTTTACATACAGACCACAAGTTTTGGACAAAAGTCGCCGACTTTATAACAGTCTCAAACCAAAATATTCTGCTACAGTTTCAGAGTGACCATATAAACCACTCACACAAAAAAGCTTAGAGAGGATTATTATTGGGCTAGCTGTGCGCTCGCTTGCTGATCAATATCTGAAGGTGAAGAAAGAGAAAAATATAAAACTTGTGTTTACGCGTTCGAAATTCCAAGCCTGTCATTATTGTTATATAATTATGCATAGGCGTAGGAGCGTTTTCAACATTGGGGGGGCCAACTTCAGATGAGGACCGGTCTAAGAATAAATGTTCCTAAATTTTTTCATGACTATTCATGCATGTACAAATTCAATAACATTATAAGAATTAAAAGAAAGCGTATGAAAACATGTATCTTTAATAAAAAAAAAAAAAAAAAAAAAAAAAAGGATATGCCAGGTCTCGATCTCACGCGGAAATCAATTGTGTTCAACTAAACAAAAAGTAGCGGCGACCAGACTGTCACAGCCACGGATCCAGATGTTTGAGATTTAACAGTTAAAAATAATATACAGTTTGACACCTTTTAAAGAACATGTTTTACACCACTGTTTCCGTCGATCAAAACTTCCCGGGTATTTTAGTGAGCTGAGTTTTCATTGGATAAACCCGATGTGTTCAGATTGCCATTTGCGATGATGACGTCAAAAAGATTTTGGTTATTGTTCGTAACAAAAGGCGAATTGGAATTACATAGAGCACACAAATACACATTTATTTTTATTCTGCTGTTAAATTTCGTTTCTTTCATTTTTCTATACAAATATCTTCATTTGCCACTGTGAATATTGGGGGGGCCAAAGTATACTCTGGCCCCCCAAGTCTGGATATTGGGGGGGCCGGGCCCCCCCTGGCCCCCCCTGCTCCTACGCCTATGTTATGGTCCAATTAATCAGAGACATAGATAACATTATCTATGTCTTTGAATTAATGAAAAGAAATTGTTGCTTTTATATAGGCCTAACAAAAGATGAGTTACCTCGTTACCAAACAATGACGACATTTGACCAAAATTTGCTGAAGACTCCAGAAAACATTGCGGGAAAAGGAGAAATTGCTCTCAACGAGCAAAGTGTCCTTTTCCTACAATGTTTTCTGTCCTATCTGTTTTTAAATTTCATTCGTCTGCAAACGCTTTCACTTTGGGACAGTCGAAAATTTGGCATTTGGTAAAGGGTTAAAATATAATATATTCGGAGCAATGATCTTAAACCAGCGGTGGTTCTTTTTTCTTTTTAAGTCTTCGGAAACAACCTATTTTGAAAAAAGAGACATGCAAGTACAGAAACGTATACATCGGTCACCACTAAGTCGCAGTTGATGTTTTTCTCCGCAATATACTTTTGTCCCGTATGGTCCAATCGAATCTTTCGTTAGAACGCGGTTTGGCTGTACGTTCTTTTAGTTGCCCGGATTTAGTCAGTCCTTACATCACTATGTTGCAATGTGGATTAACTGCATACTGTTGAGGAAACGTCATTAAAGAGTCACAAGTATGAGAAAACGACAATAAAATGAAGCTAGTGAGTCGAGATATCGATAAAAATGGCTGCGGGTAAGTGTCGTTCATATCCAAATACGAGTTCAGCACTCGGACCCGCATCCTTTCGTTCTCGATCATTTCTAGTCACTGTCATTCAGCAATATGGTGTAAGTTTTCACTAAATCTGCTTCTCATTCGAGACAACCGTGTAGGCCCATCTTAATGACACATAATGCAGGGTTCTCTCTGGCTAAAATTTTCTTTGCGCCAACACTTGCGCCAAATTGAAAAAGTTGGAGCCAAATTCAATAAGTTGGAGCCAAAATAGTCTTTTGTAGAAGGGGAAATCCTTCATTAGGGTCACCTACGGTTCTAAAGAGGTTCTCAAGTTTTCGTTTGTTCTATCTATTTCTACATGCTGTTCTATGGATTAAATCCTCTCTCACACTCAACATTTGAAACAGGACATATCAATTACATTACTTTCACCTTGGCGTCATATTATAACCAACCATTTCCTGTCCTCCAGGCCTCCTTGTCAGATGTTTATTTGATTTTTAGTGGGAGGCATATTCAACGACTGAGAAGATAGATTTATAGTCACTCTTGTGTTGGATCAGAATTAAGTGTCACTTAAGAACGGGGATTTTATATACCAAAACTTCAGGAAATAAAAGAGTTTCATTTCTTTGTCAATCAACACAACTGACTTCGTCGATGTTTGATGTCAACTTCTTTAAAAGGAGCGCGAGGGCAAACATTTTGATTGAAAAGCAATTAAAGTAATCAAAGTCATAATTTCCATATAATTGAAGTTGTAAAGGCTGGCGAATGACTAAATGGTGTACACAAGAAAGTGTCACCTTCAACAAACTTGACAATCAACAGATAATGAACTGAACAAGTGTGAAAACGGGATTATCCTGTATCGGAAATCGCATTTGATAAACAAGCTGGTTCCCGAGTTCTAATTCAAAGTACTGTGATTACGGGAACCATCGATACATGGTTCTCGGCTCTACAGTAAAAAATCGATATTGACTCGAGATCGGCAACCATGCGGTAAACAAACATCAAATTCTCGCGGAAAATAGTCGGCGCCAAGCACTTTCGCCAAATTTGTTTTCTTGCGCCAATTTCTTGATTTTGTCGCCAATGGCGCCATTTGCGAAGGCCAGCGTGAACCCTGCATAATGTCATTCACTTTTCTATTCAAATCATTAGTGAAATCCTTAAGAAAATGAGACCCAGGGAGACATTCAATAAACTATGTAGTGTACGAAGGAAACACCCTTCCATAAAAATGACATAGCGGAAGAAATACCCTTTTACATTTTGCAAACATGGAAGAAACACCCTTGCTAGTTTTGCATATATAGATTAAATGTGTCAATTATATTAATGTAGTTCAGATTTCTGGTCTCGAAGGCTATTGCTATATTGTCTGATGCCTTCGAGTCCAGAGTCAATCATGATTTTCAGTTAGATTTCTCTGCATAGAAATTCAGGGTTAAAACACAAGAAAATTTATTTTCCACAGGAGTGTCGTCCTCATTCCTGAAGAGCCAGAAGATATGTGGCATGCATATAATCTTGTCTGTGTTGATGATGAGTTGCGGTCAACAACTATAAGGTAATGGGTGATTTTTGTTTCTTATTTACATTCACACTCTTAAAAATGAATTGAGTGAATTTTCCCCTTAATCCTTAGATTGCTGGGTAATTAAAAATAGATATTTGCAATGTCTGCTTTCAAAAGCCATAAATATCTGCTTAATTTAGATGAGGAAAGATACTAAGAGTAGCAAACAGGTTAGATCACAGGCTAGCCACCAATTTACTTGGTGGCTGGCTTTGGTCCAACCTGTTTGAATAAACTTGAAGTCAGTTCCAGCACCATAAGGATTAAGCTCATGCACTACAGATTAAAAATTTTACTTGTAACATGTTTTACTAAAATGATTCATAGAAATAATTTTTCTTTTGCATTAACAAGACACCCTTCTACTATAAGAGATATTATTTTCTTTATTCATGTATCAAACATCTCATCAAATCAGTTGATTTTCAGATCTATGTCTTAAAGCGGTTAAATTGACAATATGACTTCTAAAGTCAAAATATCAAACTGGAACATATGTATGAATTTCAATGACTATAATCAATGCTTCTTTATTTTCTATTTCAGAAAAATTCAAAATGAATCTGCTACTGGCAGTGTCAGTGTCAACAAAGTGCGAACGACATTAACTATCCGAATTGAGACAATAGACTTTGATACTCAAGGATGCGTCCTCCGTGTAAAAGGCAGGAATGTCACAGAGAACCAGTATGTCAAGGTTTGTACGAGACCCGAATTCTTTGGAAACAGTGTTGGAGGAGTTGACAGACATCAGCTATTATGATTATCCAATACAGACGATGCTTAACCCTTATAGTGCTGGAACTGACTTCATGCATAATTATGCAAACAGGTTAGATCCAAGCCAGCTGCCAAGTAAAATGGCACTGGCCTGTGATATAACATGTTTGCTATCCTGAGTATCTTTCCTCATTAAAATTAGGCAGATATTTAAGGTTTTGGAAAGCAGAAGACACAAAAAACTATTTTTAGAATATAACCCAGCATTCTAAGTGTTAAAATGTCTGGAATTATCAGTCATTTTTTGTGGAAATTTGTTAATAATCCTACAGCTGATGAATACATTTTGTACAGCATGTTAATTTGCATATAATTTTTTTAGTTGACCATATAAGTTGCAGAAGGAAATTACGTTCTTCAGATTTTTCTTTAAATATCACTATTTCATCACTGGAATCAATGATCATGAATAAAGAAGTGTATTAGTCCATATAGTCATTTTGCCAGATATGGGGTATACCCATATAAACCAAATGTTGGCTTCTTAGGCATTCTTCTGTCTAAGAAATTAAGGAGGAAATAGCAATATGCTCTTGATACTGTACATCAGCTGAACTTTTTGAAAATTGAATGAAAACCTCACCTATTTGTACATTTTGAGAATTAAGAGCAAAACAATTTTGTTTCACATTCAAGAAGAATTTGATCTAGTCTTTTGTTAAACCCTTGATTTTTTGTATTTCAGATGGGTGCATATCATACATTAGATTTGGAACTCAACAGAAAATTCACACTGGGTAAACACGAATGGGATTCTGTGGCTTTGGAAAGAATAGGTATTTAAATTCTAATCTTTGGTTGTTTTTTTTAAAAACATTTATGATAGTGATGACGTTTTGATAATGAGTTTTTGAATCTTTGAAAACAAAGCAGAAGTTGTTTGTCCTAAGCAAAATCTGCTTTTATCGCTGTTGATACCAATTTTTTTGATAAAATAAAATTGTTTATAAACTGAAGCTAAGTTCAAAGATCACGGCTTAAGGTTGCTTTGGTGTGTAAGTCATTAAACTGACAGTACTGGCCAAAACCACCTTGTACTTTTATAGATCATAGCAAATAACTAAAATTGTAGTAAAACTGCAGGAAAGTGTGTGGATTTGTGATTGTTCATTCTATAGTAAATCTACACAGGGTGTCATTGGGTGGAAGATTAAGAGCAGGGATCAGTAAAATGCCAGTTTTGTCGGTTTTAGACCGATTAAGGTTGTACTGGATCTATTGCAAGTTGAGATTTGATGAAAAAATCTGTTTGGGTATTAGACAGCCACACACCTAATAATATCTCCAGAATCAGTAAATTAATCTGTTAATTGTTATCCCTGTGTCAAACAATGCTTGAGGTGGTGATAAACGGAGACTATATGAATTTCGTATTATCTATTTGCTAATTGACACATGTTTTATCATCTTATTAAAATGGAAGAGTTTGCAACCTCCTTGGATGTAAAGAAACCTTGTACAGGAAAACAGAAATGAATGGTACAAACAATTTCATATTATGTCCATTTTTCAGAGCTTGCATGTGACCCTACCCAGCATGCCGATCTGGCTGCCATAGTGATGCAAGAGGGGCTGGCCCATCTCTGTCTGATCACACCCAACATGACCCTTGTACGTGCCAAACTAGAAACAAATATACCACGCAAACGGAAAGGCAGCTGCTCACAACATGACAAGGTGAGGAAGCGGTGAACATTTCTAAGTAGTTTTGGCATCAGTTAAACCTTATAGTGCTTGAACCGACTTCATGCTTATGCAAACAGGTTGGATCCAGGCTAGCCACCAAGTTAATTGGTGGCTGGCCTGTGATCTAGCCTGTTTGCTACTCTGAGTATCTTTCCTCAGCAAAATTAAGCAGATATCTAAGGTTTGGTAAAGCAGACAAAAAAATATATTTTACCTAGATAAATTTACCTAGCATTCTAAGGGTTGATTTTTAAAAGCTTCCAATGGAAACAATCATTAAAAATTATCTAATGGTTATTGTGAAAGAGAGAAATTTTTATGAGCAATTTTTGGATATTGTAGCAATGGTTTGTAATGTTTTCTACAACATGTTTTATTTCATTGAGTAAATTGGCGGCTGGCCTGTGATCTAACCTGTTTGCTACCCTGAGTATCTTTCCTCTGGAGAATTAAGCAGATATTTTACAAAATTGTCCAGCATTCTAAGGTTAAATGGTTTTCTTACATCTGTGAACAAATAGCTTCAAGATCTTTACCTTTGGTTTTTTAGGGTCTCACAAGATTTTATGATCAGATTATCCAAGCAGTGATGCGACACGTGAATTTTGATGGTAAGTGTAGATCGCTTCTTTCTTTTTGTTTAGTTTTTTTGTTTGATTTGTTTAATATAGATAATGAAGGAAGCTTAATTAAGCCTATCAATGTCACTCTTGATGACTACTTCCCTGATACTGCACCAGTACTCGAGCCGATTTGTGGGTTTGTCCTGGCAATTTTCACCTCGCTGAGAGCGATTCAAACCTGGGACCTTTGGTACAAGAGGCAAATGCTCTACCACTGTTTTTGTAATTGTTAGTGGTTTCTATTTTAATTTTAATGAAAAGGGTGTTGTCTAAATGTTCAGTGAAACCATCCTTTGTTAAAAAGCTTGATTAACGATTGATCATACCATTTTTATGAAGACAGTTTATACATCATTTCATGTAAACGATGAAAAAAAACCATTGGATTGACTGAAGACAGACCTCCTTTCAATGTCAGGTGTGAGCTATCATAGCGAAATGAGAAGTTGTTTGCTAATTATAGAGTTGTGATTTTTAATCTTTGACAGCTTATTTTTCTCTTTTCAGTCGTGAAGTGTGTACTTGTAGCTAGTCCAGGTTTTGTCAAAGTAAGTTTATTTCATCTTTATGCTCATTTATAAACATAATTGAAAGCAACAACAGATGAAAACTCATTCAAAAATGATGTGGGGTTGGAACCATTTTGACTAATAGAGAAGTTGTTCATCAATCCGTTGCTCATTAGCTTTAATTTAGAAAAGTATTCCACCTTATAAATCAATTCTTCCAGCATGAGTTAATCCAGGTTTATAACTGCAATGATACAATTTTGCCTGTTGAATCATACAATCTTTATATTAAGTTATTGTGTCTGTGTTTGCTTTATACTTGCTTTGCTCTAAAGTAAAAAGATTATTTGATATATTTTCCATACCTTGGGCACTCTAGATCAAATTTGAGTTATTATTTCAAACTTGTCAAAGGTGTTGCTCATTGACTGTATTTATGTATTTACTGAATTGTTTTCTGTGTATATTTTCAGGACCAGTTTTGTGAATATATGTTTCAACAAGCTGTTAAATTAGATTATAAAATCCTCATAGACAATAAATCCAAGTTTGTTTTGTGTCATTCTTCATCAGGATTTAAACACTCTTTAAAAGGTAAGTCAATAGTGAAGGGTCCTGTGTTGCCCAGTGGTTAAGGTGGCAGACTTAGAATTTTGGGGTTCCGGGTTCGAGCCCAACCTACACCTGGTTTCGTGGGAATGACCTTTGGCATGTCACTTCAGAGCCATAGCCTAATACTGGTGGATCCAGGAGAGCTGATACAAATCTAAACAAATGTTGATACAGCGTTATATGATACAAACAAAGTCAATGGCACACTATGTTATGAAGAATCAATGACTAGACCCTCTAAAAAGGTGTCCCATTGGGCGGAAAAAATTACTACATGGTTCTTTTTTTTTTCTTAAATATGCATTGAAAACCATGACTCATACATGCCAGGAAAATTCAAGATCATTCATTCTTTTCTGTCTAGTCTAGTCTGCAACCCTTTGTTGGGTTTTAGTGCATTTGAATGTTCAAGTATCTCAATAACTACTGCATGAAATGGATTTGAATTTAACATTCTGATAGGCATGGCTTCATTGACGATAAATGAAATTTTGTCAGAACTGTTTATTGAGTGAGATAGTAACTTTTGTTATATTGAACAGATTGAGTTGATTCTAGTCAGCCTTGTTACCCTGTGGTAATATTTGCTTATCAACACAAGGTTTATTCTCAATATGAGCATAATTTTGGTGTTTATAAGAAGTTTCACAGCTGATTTAATGATGGTTCTATGAAGAAGTGACTGATAAACAGGTTTGGTCATACTTAATGCCATGTTAAAGCACAATGACACAAAAGGATGCTCATTTAACCCTTATATTGCTGGAACCGAATTCATGCTTATGCAAACAGGTTGAATCAAGGCCAGCCACCAAGAAAAAATGGTGGCTGGTCTGTGATCTAACCTGTTTGCTACTCTGAGTATCTTTCCTCATCAAAATTAAGCAGGTATTTAAGGTTTTGGAAACGCAGACAATACAAAAATCAATTTTTAGAAAATTACACAGTATTATAAGTGTGAATTATGAAGGCTTCCAAAATCAAGATAGTTGATCACAAACAGTTCCTTCATTTTTTTAAAAAGGCTTTATTCCAAATTTCACTATGTTTGTCTGCGTATAGCTTCAATTTGATCTTTAATGAAAAGGTTTTTTAAAAAAAATGACTAGATTTCTAGTCTGAATGGTTAATCATTGATTTGAATTTGATTGCAGAACTTCTTCAAGATCCCTCCCTTTCTGTGAAACTTGCGGACACAAAAGCCACTGGTGAAATGAAAGCTTTAGATGACTTTTATCAGATGCTGCAAAATGACCCAAATAGAGCATTCTATGGGTATGTGTTTTTGGGATGTAAACATCTCTTATCTTATTGCAACATTTAACATAAAAGTATTTATATTTCGAATTATTATGAAATATGTTTCAATAAGAATGTCTGCTGTCTATAAAATCTGTATTTCAATAATCAAATATTTTTTGTGCAATAAATGATTGTCGCAAGAAAATGTGGTAAGTCTGTAACAGGGGAGGAGCGCCAGCCTCTTGTACAGAGAGTTAGGCCTCTTGTACTGAGGGTTCTTGGTTCGAATCCTTGTTAGGTGAAAATTGCTGGGACTAACCCATAAATCAGTGCACATACTGGTGTAGTATCCAGAACGCAGTCACTGAGAGTGACTTTGAATAAGCTTTCTTCATAGTCAATGTAAAACAATAGGTAAATTATAAAAGCGCAAACCAAATCAAAATCATTCATCATTCAATTTCTTTAAAACCCAACAAGATACGACATGTCTCTTTCACAGTTGTCAGAGCTGGAAAGTTAGTGTTGTTCTGCAATAAAAAGTATATAACTACACAATCCACATTGTACCTTTCATTAGCCTACACATAAAGCACTACAATTTTTAATTCTCTTTGTTAGATGAGTAGTATATATTGATGTGTTGGTTTTCTACTCAAAGGAAATATATCAAAATGGATATGTATAATGCACAGTTTATGTGAGTATGTCTTAAGAGAAATAGTTTTGCCATTATATACAATATACAAGCAAAGGAATGCCGACTTTTAATGATCAATTGTCAATTTATGATAAAGAACTAGAAATGATTAAAAATATTTTGGTGAAAGGTTAATTTACTCAGATGTTTTTTAAGCATTTCTATGATAAACGGTTAACAACAAAACAATGGTATCTTAAATAAGATGCAATAAAATTACTGATGTAAACTGCTCTTTTTTTATCTATTGCAGGATCAAACCTATTGAAAAAGCAGCGGAACAGCAAGCTATAGAAGTTTTATTAGTCACAGATGAATTATTTAGGTTTGTTAGATTAATTTAATTGTACCAGTTATTGACCACATTTGAATATGCCTCAAGTTTTTCTGTTAAGTGAACAAGTGCACTCACTACCTTAAGTTAGATTTTCTGATTAATAAAGATATCGGCAAATGCCAATACTGTATAACAAAAATTTTAAAATGTCACTGTAATTTGAGTAGTTATTTTTTTTTAGATATTTCAAATTGGATGTTCTGAAAAAGATTTTCTATTTTTTTTTCAGATCCAATGATGTTAAACAACGAAAGCGCTATGTGAAGTTGGTGGATACTGTTAGAGATGCTGGGGGAGATGTTAAGATTTTTTCAAGTTTACATGTATCAGGCGAGCGTAAGTATATCGCTTCCCGGTCAATTAGTACTCAAGCCAATTTGTAACCAGCCAAATTTGGTAGATTCGTACCCCCATTTATGTCAATTTGTACCCATCCTAATTTTGAAGATTTGATTCGTACCCATCCTATATTTCAGTATGAATTATTGAACATAGTAAAAAAAAAATGGCATATATCCTTTAGACTTTGAGCTCTTAGGCACGGATGCATAAGTTAGCTATCCATAGGCAATTTTCGTAAATAAAAAGCCATATAAATGAATTGATTTCCAAATGGGTTTTAGCCAATCACAACATGTCTGTCTCAATTCGTTTCTAAAGTTATTTATCAATTAAATAATAGGATCATTAAGCACATAGTTTATAAGAAAGAAGGGCTTTCGACATGAAAAAATTGACTATTGAAATCGACTTCTTTTTGTGTCACTGTCACATAATTTATACAAATATTTTGCTCTATGTGCATTACAACCAATTCATAAGGGAAAATGGGCAAGGTGTTTGACACTACATAATTCTAAAACATAACCCATATTATATTCATAAGGAAAAATAATTACCAGAATTCCTCTTGGCTTTTACATTATAGGATTAATTGTTGTTTAAAAAAAAAGAGTACCTTTTGTTTTAAAATAATGTAGGAAAGTGAAAAAAGTGAAGGAAAGTCAATACTGTTATGTAATGGATTTCACAGGAAAAGTACCTCTCTCTCTCAAATTCCTGTATAAATAACTGCCAAAAGGAAGGCAAATGTAACTTAGGTCTCCCCTTCAATTTATCATTTGAAATCTGCATTATTAGTAGGGATGGGAACGAATAGTGAAATCACTATTCGAATATTCGACTAGAACTATTCGAATATATTCGAATATTTGATTTTAGAATTTGTTTTGATGTCCGAATGTCTGCATGTCCGAATACTAGTACACTAGTCCTCTGTTCAAACCTTTTGTGTATAGCCGATATCTGTATACATGTACGTGCATGCAATATCTTGCCATTCAAGTGGTTCAGTAGGTTGGATGTTGTATTCTTGAATACAAAGTCCTGGTTACACAGGTTACAGGTCGCCTTCGACTTGTCGGCAGAACGAGTAAAGTAATTCCAGACATGTGATGGAGACATTGTGATGTTTATCGAATAGATGTAGAAATTAGAATGAATATAAGTTTGACAAATTATTCTGAAGAGAAATATACTTTCTAACACATTATTTGATTGGTCTTCATGCATATGCAATCATGATTACGATTGGTTATTGAAAGAATAATTGTTTAATTTCACGACAAACAAGTTACGTGATTGGTTGACACTGACAATTGTCAATTAGCGTGATTGACTTGTTTTGGATAATAAGGAGCAAGTGCAGATCATTAAGGTGTTAGATTTAGCGGCTTAAAATCGACTATTTTCACACTTAGGAATTAATCGTTTTGCAAACTGTCAAAAGATGTGGTAGTTTGTCACAGGTGTTTTACTGTGTGACATACGTTGTAAAAACATCGTAACTGCACCTGGGAGCTAGGCACGTTCTTTGATATGTGGGATCAGTTTAGAGAAAGAAAATGAAAATAAAACAACATTATTTTTGATTAAATTTATGGTAAACATACAGTAATATGGGTTCATTAAAATCGAATATTCGAATACTATTTTGCTATTCGAATATTCGACCCGCTATTCGAATATTCTAATATTCGAATATTCGTTCCCATCCCTAATTATTAGACAAAGGTTTAAAGCCGTTTTTTTTTCTTTCTTTTTTTTTTTGTAGAGTTAGGCCAGTTGTCGGGTGTTGCTGGTATATTGCGCTTTCCAATGGACGACTCAGATTCAGAAGAAGATTGAAGATTAATTTCATTACCAGCTTTAACCCGACCAACATGGCCAACAATTCTACTGGCGTGGATTTGTTTGAGCTTCATCTACTAGAACAGAGGACTGTCATTGTTTTGGCTTTAACCCTTTCTCCTAAATTGGATTTTGTGACATGTTCAAAGTGAAATCAACAGTAGAATTTGATATTCAGTGTGAAAAATAACTTTTCCGTTGTGGTATTGGCTGGAAATCTTAGTTGAATAAGGAAAAGGGCTCATAACAGTGTTTTCATTGGTCACAAGTATTGCTCTGGTTGTCCACTACAGGTGCATTAAATTCATGTTTCTATATATAAAGAAAAGGGTTAACATGAATTGATATACCGAGATGTACCATCTGTTTACATTGCCATATGAAATCAGATGTCCAATGGGTTGCGGAAATTTCTAAAAGGTGATTTGTTAATTTTTAATATTTTACTTTTAAACACTTTCCCTACCCAAGAGCTTATTTGAAGGTATAAAATGACATCTGAAAATGTGGAAAAAGATGAATTTGAACTCTTGTTTATCCATGTGGTTTCAATGTTTGCCAGTTGAGCAGATTGGTGACGCTTTCCTTCTTTGGATACGTTATGGTTCCTTCAGTCTACAAAAAAATTGAAAAGGATTGATGTAATCTAATGAAGTAAAAACTTGCCAGGTTATTGCTAGAAACATTATTTTTTTCTCTACAAGGAAATGAAATGGCTGTTTGTGATCACTTGCCTTTCATGTATTCCATTGATTAAAATAACTATCATTGAACTACTTTGTTAACTTGCTTGTTATAAGAAACTTATTTTTAAGGCTGCTGAAGATACATTCTTAGAAAATAAACGTTTTAGCTCTTTATATGATGACATTAAAGAAATCTAAACAGTCTCAATATGTTAGCATTTTTTGGCTTTTCTTATCTTATACACTGTACCACCAATATGAATATGTCCTCAAATTATCACATATTTAAAGGAATATGAAATCTTGATTTCCATAACAAACTCCTCCTTTATTGTCATTATCTTCTAGAATCAACCAAAACAGGGCTTTCATTGAAATTTGAAGTAACAGATCCAGTTGAGATTTAATGATTCAGCCAGACAACCAACCCTCTTTTATCAAACTATGACTGTGCATGAAGTAACAGATTCACAAGGGATTTTAACTGATGGTTTGCATTGGCAATCCGTTCATAATGAAAACCATGAGAAGGTTGTAATGAAAACACTAAAGATTTGAAATAAGTTTAACCTTTCTCAATGCAGAGAACTATGATATACCTTCTTAGTTCTTACTTAGTTCCTATTCTGTTAATTTTCCAAATGGGTTTATTTCCTTAATCCGTCTGGACAAAGTGCACCATAAAATCAGCCAGCATGAATGCTTATTTGGGGTTATTTCAATAGCACTACATGACTGTCCTGCTTGCCTTTTGAATTTTGTTTGTTTTATTGGGCATTTACATCACATCAACATTATTTCAGTTATACAGAATACTTGGCTCATAATCAATGAAGGAGGACCCCAAGCTTTACTGCCCTTTAGGGCTAGTGAAGTTAAGAACCATCATCAGCATTTCCTAGCCAGCAGGTAGACTCATTAAAATATCTGTAGTGGGATTTGAACCTGCACAAAGACCTATGATTCCAAGTTCTTTACTTTCACCACCAGGCCACAGAGCCCTCATGATTTGAATTTCGCCATTTTCAGGATCATTCTTTACAGTAGCTATCAATGTATCTTTTTAATTTAAGACACTTCTACAGTCAAAATGTATGGAAGAGAGGTATTAAGTGAAGACATGCAATTTTGGTACATGAGAAAGTGTTTTGGATTTAATCATTGAAGGGTTTTCTCCATCTTTTCAAAATAAAACTTTTACAATAAAAAGAAAAGGCAGGTTTATGTAGGTTACATACAACCAGATTATTGATATGCTTTACAAACCCATTCATAATGGCATGGTTTACATATAGGACATTAATCTTGCATATAAAGGAAATCATTGTTGCCCTTTCTGTTGGTCAACTATGATCTAAAAATTAGAATGATTCTTAGGTGAGGGGCGATTTCATATACTGTGGAATTTGGCATGCACATACCTTATTTTGGTTTCTCAATATCACCAAAATAGCAAAGGGAGTCGTAACTGGTCAACAGATTTATGTGAGCTTACAAGGTAGAAATTGGTTGAGACAGTTATATAGAGCTAGCAAGGTAGAACTTGTTTGAAACAATTACGTGCAGCTTGCAAGGTGGAAAGTTGTGGAGACAATTATGTGCAGCTAGCAAGGTGGAAATTTGTTGAGACAGTTATGTGCAGCTAGCAAGGTAGAAATTTGTTGAGACAGTTATGTGCATCTAGCAAGGTAGAACTTGTTTGAGACAATTATGTGCAGCTAGCAAGGTAGAAATTTGTTGAGACAGTTATGTGCAGCTAGCAAGGTAGAAATTTGTTGAGACAGTTATGTGCAGCTAGCAAGGTAGAACTTGTTTGAGACAATTATGTGCAGCTAGCAAGGTAGAAATTTGTTGAGACAGTTATGTGCAGCTAGCAAGGTGGAAATTTGTTGAGACAGTTATGTGCAGCTAGCAAGGTAGACATTTTTTGAGACAGTTATGTGCAGCTAGCAAGGTAGAAATTTGTTGAGACAGTTATGTGCAGCTAGCAAGGTAGAACTTGTTTGAAACAATTACGTGCAGCTTGCAAGGTGGAAAGTTGTGGAGACAGTTATGTGCAGCTAGCAAGGTAGAACTTGTTTGAGACAATTATGTGCAGCTAGCAAGGTGGAAATTTGTTGAGACAGTTATGTGCAGCTAGCAAGGTAGAACTTGTTTGAGACAATTATGTGCAGCTAGCAAGGTAGAAATTTGTTTGAGACAATTATGTGCAGCTAGCAAGGTAGAAATTTGTTGAGACAGTTATGTGCAGCTAGCAAGGTAGAACTTGTTTGAGACAATTATGTGCAGCTAGCAAGGTAGAAATTTGTTGAGACAGTTATGTGCAGCTAGCAAGGTAGAACTTGTTTGAGACAATTATGTGCAGCTAGCAAGGTAGAAATTTTTGAGACAGTTATGTGCAGCTAGCAAGGTAGAACTTGTTTGAGACAATTATGTGCAGCTAGCAAGGTAGAAATTTGTTGAGACAGTTATGTGCAGCTAGCAAGGTAGAACTTGTTTGAGACAATTATGTGCAGCTAGCAAGGTAGAAATTTGTTGAGACAGTTATGTGCAGCTAGCAAGGTGGAAATTTGTTGAGACAGTTATGTGCAGCTAGCAAGGTAGACAATTTTTGAGACAGTTATGTGCAGCTAGCAAGGTAGAAATTTGTTGAGACAGTTATGTGCAGCTAGCAAGGTAGAAATTGGTTGAGACAGTTATGTGCATCTAGCAAGGTAGAAATTGGTTGAGACAGTTATGTGCAGCTAGCAAGGTAGAAATTGGTTTAGACAGTTATGTGCAGCTAGCAAGGTAGAACTTGTTTGAGACAATTATGTGCATCTAGCAAGGTACAAGGTAGAACTTGTTTGAGACAGTTATGTGCAGCTAGCAAGGTGGAAATTTGTTGAGACAGTTATGTGCAGCTAGCAAGGTAGAAATTTGTTGAGACAGTTATGTGCAGCTAGCAAGGTAGAAATTTGTTGAGACAGTTATGTGCAGCTAGCAAGGTAGAAATGTGTTGAGACAGTTATGTGCAGCTAGCAAGGTAGAACTTGTTTGAGACAGTTATGTGCAGCTAGCAAGGTAGAACTTGTTGAGACAGTTATGTGCAGCTAGCAAGGTAGAAGAGACTATGTGCAGCTAGCAAGGTAGAGACAATTATGTGCAGCTAGCAAGGTAGAAATTTGTTGAGACAGTTATGTGCAGCTAGCAAGGTAGAACTTGTTTGAGACAATTATGTGCAGCTAGCAAGGTAGAAATTTGTTGAGACAGTTATGTGCAGCTAGCAAGGTAGAACTTGTTTGAGACAGTTATGTGCAGCTAGCAAGGTAGAACTTGTTTGAGACAATTATGTGCAGCTAGCAAGGTAGAAATTTGCTGAGACAGTTATGTGCAGCTAGCAAGGTAGAACTTGTTAGAGACAATTATGTGCAGCTAGCAAGGTAGAAACTTGTTGAGACAGTTGTGTGCAGCTAGCAAGGTAGAAATTGTTTGAGACAATTATGTGCAGCTAGCAAGGTAGAACTTGTTTGAGACAATTATGTGCAGCTAGTAAGGTAGAACTTGTTTGAGACAATTATGTGCAGTTAGCAAGGTAGAACTTGTTTGAGACAATTATGTGCAGTTAGCAAGGTAGAACTTGTTTGAGACAATTATGTGCAGCTAACAAGGTAGAACTTGTTCGAGACAATTATGTGCAGTTAGCAAGGTAGAACTTGTTTGAGACAATTATGTGCAGTTAGCAAGGTAGAACTTGTTTGAGACAATTATGTGCAGCTAGCAAGGTAGAACTTGTTTGAGACAATTATGTGCAGTTAGCAAGGTAGAAATTGTTTGAAACAATTATGTGCAGCTAGCAAGGTGGAAATTTGTTGAGACAGTTATGTTAAGCTAGGGAGGTAGGTAGGGGAGTATATAATTAAAAATCCAAGTTTTCCATAAAAATACTGAATGGCCTACTGTTCATTGTTTTTGCTATTATTTTTTTGTGCTCATTTACACTTAAATTGTGAGTTCTAGAATAATTGAAAACTAACCGAAAGGTACTTTAAATTCCCTTTTACAGAGGAATTTAGACTGTAAAACGTTCACATAATGCTTTAAGAAGAGTGAATATTTTAAGGTTTGTTTATCGATAATTATCGATAAAACTAGGTCAGCCGAGAAACATTTGGAACCAATTAACCCCCAAAAATTCTCCAGTTTGAATGTTCATGTTATTAATATTTGATGAACGACAGTATTTTTATGTATTTCGCATGATTTTTCTAACCAGGTGATCGGCACTCATTAATCTGATTGCTACTTGCTATTTCAGATGTACCTTGAATGTAAACAATGAAGTTAAATTTGTGGGCACCACATTTGTGAAAAAAGCACTTTGAAAAATAGATAATAACTAGTGCAGTCGTTATATTGTCATGATCCTGAGGTTTTTATCACTATGTTTCAACATATTCTATCATAATTCATATTACCCAGTTTTGCACTTTTTCCGAGCGCTAGTATGCTTTTAAATGAAAACAGGTTTTATTTCCATGTTTTGTGAAATGGCTCCTTAAAGGGACTACCTCACAGATTTTGTTCTGTAACAAATGCTTTCAATATGATTTAACAACAATCCTTGTCACAAAGTAATGATTATTAAGATTTCTTTTTAATAAAGAGGCTGAAAACCTGTGTTTTCACAGATCAGTTTTACACCAAGCATTAGTGCCTTTCATTAAGGGTACTATATGTTAAATCTGTTATAGTCATGGGTTTTTCTCGGAGACACTTTGCTAGTCTCATGTGATAAAAGTGTCAACCCATTATGTAGTCTGGGTACCAGAGCTTGATTATTTTGCAGGGCAGGAACAAGAGATCATTGTTTACACAATACAGTGTGTTAACACTAATGAATCTTCAGAACAGATGTGCTATATATATTTACCGAACAGTTAGGAAGTGTTGAGAAGCATATCTATATTCAAGTTTCATGTAACATTATAGATCAGCAGGCTTTTTCATAACTGCTAACTTGTAGAGTAAATGACCCCCAATTCCTGGATATGACACCTTAAAAGTAATATTTCCCATTCATAATTCCATATATAAGGGGACATAAGTCCCCCAGATTAGCATAAATCAAAAGGTTAAGCAAAACCTCTGGATCTGTGATGTCATTTTGTCCACAGACAGCATTTTATTTTGAAATGATTAAAATCTCAATCAGTGAGTTGGTCACTTTAAACCCTTGTTTAATAAGGATAGCATTGAGGAGGCCTAACAAACTTTCACACAAACATTGTTTTGTAATATTTTAATTCATAACAAGATCCAGGTGGTACAATTTTCTACCTGAAGAACAATACATGATAAATGATAACGACAAACAAGGAACCATTCGAGATAAAGTTCCAGCTGCACAAGTTTCAAGGATTAATAATAATCATTCATGTAGCAACCAAATATTACATTTGTTTCTATAGAATAACACCTTCTGTTGCTGTATAATTACAGGGCCTTTTTCTTTAAATTGGGAAGAGGCCTAGGCCTGTTCATTCTGGGAAAATGTGTCAATGAAATTGCTGAATTGAGAAACCAAAAAGCTGTTATCATTTGAATTTTAGGGAAAACTGCATGATATAAAAGAGATTTCCAATTGGGAAGGTGCCATTATTGAACCCCTGCTATGTAATGACAAAAAGCTTTGTATTGTATGAACTTTATTCTACAAAATGTGACTTTGTCTTGAGAAATAATCTAGAGCTAGTTTTATATCCATTCCTACAGGACACTACGGCTGGTCTAAATTGTGAGTAATATCACAATTATGTAAAATTTAAAGAAAAGGAATCTTTGAAACAATGCCAGGAAAGCATTCAACAAAAGATGAATTGCTTTAGAAATTGTACAGTTAGTCACAAATGTATTCTAATTCACCAGAAACCAGAGGGATAACTCCAAACAGTTAAAGGTTGTTAACAATGACCAGCCTTAATATCTTTCATTCCTTGAAAGTATAAAAACCATTAGGCATGTTTCAATAAACGATCTCTTGAGACATTCTTATCAGGTGAAAACCTTATAGTTTGAATTAAAAAAATAATCAAAACAACAAGCTATTGCATAAAAGGAGAGAAAAGTTAATAAACATACAAGAAACACAATGTTTCTGTTGTTGACTTTTTAAAAAGTCAACATAACTCATATATAATAACTAAAACTGCAATAATCTTCAAAATAAAGACAAAATAGGAAAATAGCCTCCCTCCCTTTCTTAAAAAAAACCCGCAAAAAACAAATTTTGGCCTTAATCTTTAACAAATATCCGTGTTTTTAAAAAACCAAACAAAAAAAACTTAACAAAAAGCACAAATTGATCCTACTCAATGAAATATAATACTGTTGCTTAATGTTTCCCACCATGTTTCCAAGAAAACAGAAATAAACAGTGCAGACCCTTTTTATGTTCTACACAAATTGCAATTATTCACGTATTAAATTTCAAGTAAGTTTATTTTTAAAGTACTGCATTATTTGATGCACCGCTTCTTTCTTTCCCGCCATGTGTGTGAGACTGAATGTCACTGTTCCTTCGTCTTTTCTAATCATTAACTTGATAAGCGCCAAGCACTCCTCCGCTTCATCAAATGACTCCATCTTCTCAAACTGGGAATGAGGCACACGCTTTTTACTCCCGCCTTTGTCATTTGCACTCTGTTCCTTCCAAAACTGCTTGATTATCTCGTCCCTAGACTTCAACTCATTATTGTCAATTTCTGACTTCACAGACTTATCTTCCTCATGATTAACAAAACCTTTAACACTAGCCTCCTCTGTTACCCGAGTTTGGTTAGATTCTAATATCACTTTTTGGTCTGACATTTCAACATTGCTACCTGTAATTTGTTTGTCTTGTGTTTTTATTCCTGATTTATCTTTGTCAGCAAATTGTGCATTTTCTATATGAGGATGAGTGTTTTTTTCTTGACTTGTACTATATGTCTCCTTTTCTTTTACATCTGAAACAATTTGAACAATGGGGTTATGCAACTTTTCTTTCGAACTATGGTCACCACTGTTGTTTGGAGTTATAATTCCTTTAGTCTCATCACAAGAATATGTTACTTTACTGCTATCCTTGTTGTTCTCTGTTTTACACTTTTTGACATTTGCTTCAGCAGAGGATTCTTCATATTTACGCTTTAAACACACATTTACATCCATACTACCATCAGATGTAACATTACATGTTTCTTTTCTCTTTATATTTTCAATGTTTTTCAGTTCTTTTATACTATTGGTTTCATTTGATTTTTTTGTTTTTTCCAAACTCAAACTATCCTTGCAGTCAATGTTGTTGTTTTCAGACACACCAATTATTGAATTTAATTGAACAGGCTCTGAATCCTCGTTGTCCATTTCATCACTTTTTGGTTGGCAGTCAATGTGTGTTGAACTGGTGTCAGCATTATCTGACTCATCGCTTCTGTTCATTGTGGCAAATTTTTCTTTTCTTCGTTTCCTTCTCTGATGAGACCAGGTATTTTCTTTCGCTTGCAGAATGAGGTAGGTGTAAAATTTGCCGCTATGCTTCACATGGTAGTTTATCTACAAAATAAGAATACCGACAATCATACGCCATTGCTGCAGTTAGTCACTTAAAAATGTTCTAACACTTTAAATATCTAAAGCATTTTTGTCACAATTCTTTTTAACTATTCTTCAAAACAAAGGCATGAGAAGTTGCCAGCAACCCAACAAAATGATGAAAGAGAGGAATGAATATTCTTTGATACCTTGATGTATTAATGTCAAGCCACTGATTGCTGTTTTACATAAACAAAATGGTTTAATGGTGAGAGACAAATAAATCACTTCAAATTGACTTCAGTTAATGAAAGAAAAATAAAAGGCAAACAACGTTCTTAAATACCTGACACTTGTTTACTAAGTTATTTAATATCTAATAACTGAGCAGGCCACAAATGAGGATATAGAAACATATCAAATTTCAATTAACCTTTTCTCAAACAAATTAATAGCAAAAGTTCACCAAATATATTAAGCACTTACTAGGAAAAACAGTTTGTATACTAAAAACTTCATAATTTTTTGTTGTTGGGGTTTTTGGCTTACAGCGCCATAGGCAACTTTAGTCCACATATTGTGGTATATTACCTATAACAGTTATACCACCATATTTCAACTAAAGTTACATACGGCGGTAAAGCAAACAGTCATCAAATGTCAACTACGGCCGTGAAAGGGTTAAAAGAAGATTTTACATATAAACCTCAGGTTTATCATCTCATGACACTCTGGATTTAGACCTATAAAATAATTCATTGTATGATAAATGCATTACCTAATTAGCTAAATCTTTCTTTCCAAGTTGTCTTAGCTTTTTTGTTTGTTTGTTTAGATGGGGTTAAACACTATCTCGACAATTTTTCAGTCATGTTATGGCTTTCCTTGGTTCACCAGTTCTAGACTAGGGCTCTGCAGTGTCTTGCCAAAAGACACTTCCACAAAACCAGAAGTCCAGGACCCCCTGAGTTCCAATACCACCATCTTAAACACTGGTCTTTGCAGACTCCTCCCATGCAAGACTCTTCTTAGCTACTAAATAAAAATCATCATTTATTTACCATTGTCTAGACTGTTCAGCCTAAGTCTTATTTTTCAGGGAAGAACAACTTCGTATCTTCAAGCAGGAAAAACCAGGCCTTTAAACAATGAGCTATGTTTAGTCTTATAAAGCAGTGTTATTTTACATTGTTGTCAATGAGGTATGCACAGTTAACAATTTCTGATTCTCTATGATTGATTATATTCTTGTACTTGTAGTAGAAGCTAAGGGACATACCTTCAACTGCTCTATTTCTGTTCGTACAAACTCTGTAAAAGCCTGCACAGTGTAATCTGTCACGGCCTTTACACCTCTGAAAACCTCAAACGTAGTGGATACTATAGGCTTCTTAAGTTCCTTAAACGAGGATTTCTGAAAAGGTATGGATTTGAATCTGTATCTTCTCTGTGGAAATCAACCTATTCAAATAATTTGCATAATTATGATTGCCCAAAACAATATTCTTCATGACAAAGATACTCTGATAAATTTACCTCCATTTTAGGAAAGTGTTCATGTTGCTATTTCACATCACATGAACAGATTTTACTTATTCAATATTTTTGATATTAACCATAATTGTATGCCTTTGAATTACAACCCAAAAAGGACATGTCATGTCTATTCATGAAACTACAATAGCACCTTACAAACATAACTTTTATAAAGGATTCCTAACTTTAAGCAGACATGGCATAAATGATGTTTATTTAAGAAATGCTATCAAGTAAAATATGTACAAGATGTATAAGTTATTCAAAACTATGGGTGACCAAAACATTCAAACTGGTATTATTTCTTTTGTTGTAAATGGATTATTTGCATTAAATAGGTTGATAGCATGAACTCACAGGAAACTCCAGACTTTCATCAAATGTCCAAGCTATTCCCCATCTCATAGTCCTGCCTTGACAAAACTCTGTTGAGGAAAACTTGGATATCTGAAATAGCATACAATACAATTAAACTAACATTGTTACCGACTTTGGTGAAGTTCTGTAAAATGATTAATTCCAGGTCTATTTGTGCAATAATGTTAACATGACCCAGTGGTTTGTCTGACATAATATTTTCACTGGGACCACTTAACATGGATAAGATAGACTGCTTTAGGCAGGATTAAGTTTGTATGGAAGGAAATTTTCATGTAAGAGGTTATTGTTGCATGGTGATCTTCATTGAAGCCTTATAAATTGAATATAGATTTTTCCTCTGATAATACTCTGTTATAACCTGAAAATCAAGAAAATACTGAAATAATGATGATTTAATGTCCAACATTAACAACAATCAACCAAAAAGAATAACATGTTTAAAGCTAACAAGAGCTATCAAGAAGACAGTATGCTCAACTATTTGATTATGTTGGAGAGGGATGTAGGTCAGTGAAATATTACAAGTACAAAAGGCCACATAATTTCCTTGAATTCAAAAGTAGATTTGAGACTTGGTCAGGGACCTTGAATTATGATTCTGAACATGTGTGAAGTATCAACCCAGTCCATACAGTATTTGATGAGATACAAACTTGCGTGTAAAAATTTAACCAATGTGTGATGCCCGGGCAAGTAGTATAGCTCTCCTTATTCTTGAATTATTTTTTTTATATGGGTTTTACATCACATCAACATTATTTCAGTTATGTAGCGATGCCCGACTCTTGATGATGGAGGAAGACCCCATAATCAACTGCCCATAAGGGCTGGTTATGGCGGGTAGAACCAGCGGCATTCCGTCAGTCAGTTGGGAAACTGCCTCTCATGAAAATCCATATACATACCTCTCAGGATTTGAACCCACGCAGAGAGGGGCCATGTTATTTCAAGTTCTGTACTCTAACCACTAGGCCACGGAGGCCCCTATTCTTGAAACAGTTGAGCTACAAATGAATGGGAAGTTTAATAGCAGCTTGGCAAAAAAAGGCACCAAAATTATGTTACACATTTGAACATTCTATCTACGTTACAGTCTTCCATTATGATAAAGAATTGCTGCCTGAATGATCCGAGTTTCTATTTGGAAAAATTATATAAATTTACCTTTTTCTTAATCAACTGGTCTTTAATCAATGAAAGACTCATTTTCTTTCCCAGCATACTCGTATAGACCCTGAAATAAATCAGATGGAATAATTGAATTTGTTTGAGTGATGTTCAACGCTGTATCAATAATTTTTCAGTTATGTAACAGCTTTCCTGGATCCACCAGTACTAGGCTAGGCCTCTGAAAGGACTTGCCAAAGGTCACTACCATGAAACCAGACGTTTTGGTCAGGCTCAAACCTGGGAGCCCTGAGTTCTAAGTCTGCCACCTTAACCACTGCATTACGGAATAATTGAAACCTTTCCTTCTATGGGCACCTCAACAACAATATTTCTGTCATTTAAAGGTGGCAGTTATCATATAACTATTTATGCTACCTAAGTGATCTAGTTATAAGGTTTAGTGAAAAATTGTTATCCAAAGATCATGTGGCATTGACAAAAGTAGCAAGAAAGGATCAAGCCAATGGCTTAAATTCTAAAGGCTACCAAACAAAACTTAGTTGACTCCAATTTGAACAGATTGATGGTCAAGTTTGAAATAGAATTAGGAGTCAGTTTGAAGAGTTTGTATGTCAAACCCTTTGCCACATTGACAAGTGCAACACAGAAAAATATAGTTTATCACTTGTGGATTTATATCATAGGTCAACATAAATGAATAAGCAGATGATATAAGAGATGATTTTGACAAATTAAAATCCCACTCTAAAAAGATTTGAACACATTGTGACATATTGAGTTATTGGCAGTATTGCCCATAAAACACATTATGTTTTTACAGGTGTTATCGGTTATAGAACCTGCAATGTAGTCCCAATTTGCCCACAAGTTGTACCAATGAGTTAATGTCAAGCAGAATGTATGGTAATATCTGTGACAAGTTAACTAATTTCCTTGGCAAAAATTAAACCAAATGAGCAAGACCAGTATCATAAAGTATGGATATAAGATTTGATATTTTTTAACTTTTACATTATTTTGACAAAAGAAAACAATTCTTGCCAAGAACAATATTTTCTTATCTAACAGTGCTTTCTAAAACCTTCTGTAGCTTCATCAAACTGAGTACATGTCAGAACAGATTAACCCACAGAATGCTGGGTAATTTTCTAAAAATAAATGTTTGTGTCATCTGCTTTCCAAAACCTTAAATATCTGCCTAATTTTGTTGAGGGAAGATACTCAGGGTACCAAACAGGTAAGATCACAGGCCTGCCGCCAACCTACTTGGCGGCTGGCCTTGATCTAACCTGTTTGCATAAGTATGAAGTTAGTTTCAGCACTATAAGGGATAAGGTTTTAACATTGGTGCAATAACATTGAGATGCCTTCACTGTTGTAAAGTACATATAAATAATATCAATACCTTATTTTATCTTTCAATATCAAAGATTCTTCGATCATCTGGCAGACAAATCGCACCTCTCCTCCCCATGCTATACTCTCCCTTTCACAGGCTGTAGACACAGACTTGGGGTCCGGCCTGTCGTCACTCCGTGTAGACGAGATACCCTGCGCCTCAAGATGGTCCGAGAAGAACGGTGGATTACACATACTGAAGTCATACATACAGTTATCCTCCACCACTCCTACCAGCAACTTGTCCTCCTCAACCTTTTTGACTGAAATTCAATTAGATTTATAATGAGTAATAGTTGAAACCATTCAATATATATATATATATACATGTATATATATCAGTATTCAGGAATCATTCTGAGCTGCTGTTATCAGGGTTAATGAGATACAAACTTGCATGTAAAAACTTAACCAAGGGTGTGATGTCGACACTCATGTTAGTAGTATAGCTCTCCTAATTCTTCAAATAGTCAAGCTTAAAAGGACATAATTGGTTTCGTAACTGCCTCACTCTCTACAGCAAAGCATCACTCAATAAGAACAAGATGTAACCTCTGCGTTAAAGAGCTTACTATTTAGCTCAGTGGTTATGGTCTTGGACTCTCACCTCGGCGAACTGGGATCGAATCCGCAAAGGGAACTATAAATCCATAGTGGATTTTTTTTAGCTATGTTTTGTTGCGGAAATTGTTCAAAAGAAATTTCACTTTGCTTGAAATGTAAGACAAAGTTAGGGGATTTGGTAAGTGATTTCAAACAGATGTGGAGTTTTCATCTGATCACTGCAGTTGTTGTTGAGATAAAAACTTACATGTAAAAACTAAACCAAGGTGTGATGCTGATGCCCCGGTAGATGTATAGCTCTCAGAAATCAATTCCATTAAATTGTTGAAATGTATCCTTTACTACATCCATCAAGATATTTCATTTTATCAGGGCTGTCATTAATTTTGGAGTAAGAGGCCAACTGTCGGTTTGAGGAGGCCAATCAAGCAAACACTCCAATAAAATTAGTTGTTTTAACTACTTCTTATGACCCCCTTTCATTTCTTTGATATTTGAGATGACCAAATAGTCATTTGAAGCGGTCAAATTGGCAAGCTCTTAATGACAACCCTGATTAATGACACATATAATTGAAATATCTAGCTTTTTGCTATGAAAGTTGTTTAAATCCTTTTTTATTTCACTGTAAATAGCCTTTGTTTCTTGAAATTGTTTAAATGGCAAACGAAAAAGCTGGGTTTTTTTATTGTTGTTTTTGAAGCATGCATGATTTTAGATGTTTCAATATAAATGTTACCTTTCACAGACCTCTGTAATTCAATATGAAAATGCTGTCATGGACAAGTGAACTTACTTTTGATTTTATCTTGCAGTTGATTCTTTTCCACATTTTGTGTAGCAAACTTTATGTTTTGGTCATCAATGTCTGAGGCCAGGAACTCCCAACCATTTTTCTTACATCCCAGCAGGGGATAAATACAGCTTGCCCCAGTACCTACAACAAAACAATCACATAACTTCTCAAAGTAACCTTTTTGTCAAATGTCAAAAATCTAGAGTAGAAGGAATATATTGAGTACCAGTATATACCATAGTGACAAAAGAAATCTATTTTTTTTTTCAAATATCATTCTTTAATAGCTAAAGATCAAGGGTTCTGCGTGGCTTAGTGGTTAAGGTGGTGGGAACTTGGGGGTCCCTTCCAGGGTTCGAGTCCCCCTGATACCTCTGCTGTTACAAAACTGAAACATTGTTGGCACGGCAAGGCACTGGCAAAGAGGACCCTTTTGGGACCTGAGTCAGAAATAGTCTTATCTTAACATAATATTTAACAAGCTGCAATTTTCTAAGGATCCTCTTACCTATATCAAGCCCTCTGGCGTGTGATTTATTGCCGATGATATCCTCCAACCAAAGGATATAGTTGAGTCTCTGAGGCACTGTGGGTATCAGTCTATCAACAGGAAGAGTCACTAGCAGCCCAAAGTCATCCTCTAACAAAGCCCTCGTTAAGGCCCGTAGCGACTCTGGCTCCTTGAACTCCAGAATTACTTTACCGTTAAGATTCTGGGTGACCCGTTCTCTAAAGTAATCATACTTGAGGGCTAGCTGCTTAAAGTCTGGCTTTCTAGTTTTGTATACATTTCTTGGGTGCATGTACTTGTTCAAAGCCATTTTTGTATGAACAAGTCAACCCTGCTACTTTCTGGAAACCCTAGAAAAATAAATTGAACTATCTAATTAATTTTGATTTGTAGAAAAGAAAACAGTTTGCCCCCTCTCACCTCATTATATATTGTCACTGCAACATGACAGAGCTATTTACATTCTGCCTTTGTGTCTTTGGGTAGGAGGAGTAAGGTAAATAATGTTTTAATAATGGAATTGATTCACAAATCACTTATTGTCTTTTGAATCTTAACCCTTATAATGCAGGAACCAACTTCATGCTTATGCAAACAGGTTATCTCACAGGCCGGCCGCAAAGTGAATCGTTTGCAAGTATGATGTGACGGGAGATATAACCTGATGCAAGAATTTCTCAATATTTCCCTATCGCGTCAAATTAGTTTGACTACTACTCTGAGTATCTTTTTTTCATCAAAATTAAGATATCAAAGGTTTTGGAAAGCAGACCACACAAAAATCTATTCTTAGAAAATTACCCAGTATTTTAAGGGTATAGACAATAGTTTTGACCTAGGTGAAGCAATAGAAGTCAGGGTTCTAAAATATCTAGTCTAGCAGATGGATTTTAGACTAAGCGTACCATAGCCTAAGTGTACCATTTTCGGTCTTACGGTACCACATATAAAATGTATAGTGGGGTTTGATAAGGTGTAATGCGCGATAGTTGGTGCTATTAGTGCATTTGCTTAAATTTAATTACATTCAAGTATAATACTGTCATTATATTTTATTGGTTTCTTTTTCTAGTTATTTGTAAGATTAATTTAGTTGAAAAAAAAGACTTTTCATATAATATTTTAGTTTTTTATCAATGTGAGAAGTATATACATGTAGTAGAACAGCGACACATACACAAGAAACTCTTACTGATAATGTCTAAACTACTGGTTGCCTTCAGGTGAATCAGTTTGTTTAGGTCACTGGTGTAAGTGATTATATCTATGTATTTTAAATACATATTTCCGTTATTTACTGAGGCAGCTTAGTACTGAAAAAGAACAGTAGTTTACTACTGATGAAGTGTTTCGTTTTTTTAATATGGGCATAACCGAAGCTATCTGTAATTCATTGGTGGCTTCGTCAAAGTCAATTCGATTAATATATCTTCAGCTTGAATGATAGATTAGTAAGCTTTGCAAAGTCTGCACGTTTGTAGTTCCAAACTTTTCTGTCACAGTGGGAAGCACAAGGATGGTATATCATTATCGTGTTGATCAGGGAAAATGACGACTACGACACCTCACTGTGTGATTTTATAGACAATAACCATATCTGGCATTATTAGTTTTACAGTCTGGGGGATATGCCATGGTGTAACAGTTATGCTCCTTGTGAACGTATTTCAGTTGTCATTGGCCCGAGTTGTATTGTTGTCTCATCCAACCCAGATAAGTAATGAGCTTGGTATTTGTTTTAAATCTCATTTGGTATTCAGGTTGTTTGGTGAATGTTTGACCAGTTCTATATAATTACCAAATGTTGCATTACGGCATTCAATGTTGATTGAGCAACGGGTATTAGCGAGTTTGGCAATCAACTATGCATCATTGATTTTGCGGTTTGATTATGTACGTAACAACTGCACTTTAACATGTATAATACATATTTGATAATAAACTACCGTAATTCTAACACTTAAAACAAAACATTATTATAAATAAATAATGATTCTATATATACAGTCAACTCGACAGTTTCGGATCATCGACAGTTATGGATCATCGTATGTTTGTTGTCAAATTTCTATGAATGCAAAGAAATTCTGGCCTTAAAAACTTAACAGTCATTCAGCATATTCATTAAGCTCTTGACAAAACCAATATGACATTTCCACGTCTGGTAAAGCGATCACAATCAATTTGGAACGGTTAATTGAGACCGAGACAAGTCACCGGAAGTTGACCTAACTTCAACGATATTTTTTTTTCGGCGATTTAGACGCTCATTTAAAAAGATAATATGCACTAAACATTGATATCATTTGAAATAAAAATTATAATAGATTGTATTTATGCAGAATTTTCTCGCTTAAACGGGTCTGGGATTGTAAAATTGCATGATGAATGAAGGCAGGTGAACTCGACAGTTTCGGATCACCTATTTAATTTTATAGGGGTCGTCTCAACATTACTTCCGGTCATTCTCGTACCCTCTTTAAAGGAAAAAGTAAAATAATTCTTTAAAGGGAAATCGCACAAGCCATGTGTTAGATGAAAATAAAGTATTAAATGATGATATTATTTTCTATTCTTATTGTCTCTTTGTGAAATTAACCCTTTTTACCATAAATGATATGACAATTAACGTGATTCGGAACTGTCACATTTGATCCGAAACTGTCGCGATGACCCCGATCTTGTTTTCTTCAAAAACTGAAAAATGGTAAATACAAGCGGTAAATCATTGGTATGAATGGACAGAGGAATAATTTTTCATTAAATTCATATGTTGATTTCTACAGTAAATTGGTTAATACAAGAAAAAACAATCTTTTATCTATTAGTGATCCGGAACTGTCGAGTTGACTGTATTTATGTATGGTATGTTAGGTTCTGGTACAGTGGTACGCTTGTGCTCGAAAATGGTTAGATACGATGTTGTAACGTCTTGTGGCTGATGTCTGGTCCCCAAATAGGACACGGTAGTAACAGTACTTCTAGAAAATGGTATGCTAAGACCTGGTATGCCAAGGCAACGGTTAAGAGAACTTTCTCCATGATCCCCCATTCTATCATTAATCCTCCGACTCTGTTATTGGGGCAACTTTGTATTTTTGCCAAATTATTGGCGAGGAATCACCTCCTCTGCCCACCAACGTGACAAAGGCAAGGCACCACTGTTTTGGACTTGTGATGTATTCTACTATACATGTCCACAGAGTATTAACACTATTGTCTTATAGGTTGATATATACATTTCATAGCTCTTTATAGTACCATACCTGTATACTTGTAGAGGAGTCTGAGAGTAGATGCGAAACAATAAACATAGAATATATACACTTGTATTGAGTTATTATATTCCGCCCACCAAATACGTGACATGGTGTCAGAAGTTAATTGGAACTTTTTTGAATTTTTGTGAAAAGTACCAAGAAATTCAAAATGGACAATATGAACAATTCATCTGGAAGTACACCCAGAATGGACTGGGAAAGTGCAGATTTGGAAGGGACATGGACTAGTTTCAAACAACATATTGGATTTATGTTTACTGGACCATTAAAATCCAAATCGGAAGAAGATAAATGTTCATATTTGATGTTGTGGGCTGGTGAAAAAGGAAGGAATTTGTATTCAACTTGGGCGTTAAGTGCTGACGAGAAGAAATCTCTAGATGTCCATTATGCCAAGTTTGAGGAATATGTAAAGCCACGTACAAATGTGATTTACTATAGATACAAGTTTCATTCCAAAGTACAACATGATTCAGAATCATTTGACACATTTGTAGCAGAATTGCAGATCCTTGCCAGAGACTGTAACTTCGCTGACAAAGAAGAGATGGTACGGGATAGGATTGTGATTGGAATAAAAAGTACAAAAATAAGAGAAAAATTGATTAGTCAAGGTTCGGACTTAACTCTGCAAAATACACTGGACATAGCAAGACTCCATGAACAATCAGCTATACAGGCAAAATCTATGTCTGATGAAAAAATTGATATAGTTAAGAAGAAAACATCTTCATCGAAGAAGAAAACTAGATTTCCAAAGAAGAACTTTCAATCCTGTACAAACTGTGGTCTTGACTCCACACATGCAATATGTCCTGCAAAAGGGAAGAAATGTTTGAAGTGTGAAAAGATGAATCATTTTGCTCGCGTCTGCAGATCCAAAAAACAGAGAGGTGTGAATGTGTGCAACACACAATCAAATAGTTCGGAAGAGGAGGTTGATTTAATTCATATGTCGTCAGTTGCAACTGAGCTGAATTCAATTCGAAAGGACTGGATGGAAGATATTTTAGTTCAAAACCAGAAAGTGAATTTCCAATTAGACACTGGGGCAATGTGTAATGTTATTAGTCTCGAATTGGCGAAGAAATTGGGTGTTGCAAAGAAAATACACAAGAGTAGCGTTCCTTTAAAGTCATACTCTGGACACAAAATCAATGCTAAAGGTGTTGTGACAGTAGACTGTGAGTATAAGGATAGGATTTATGTCTTAAAGTTCTACGTCGTTGACATGAAATCCAAACCATTGTTAGGTGTTGACTCTTGTGAGGAACTGGGTCTTATAAAAAGGATACACAGTGTTTCCGGAAAGATTCCAGCTGACATTCAACAAGAATATTCAAATCTGTTTGAAGGAATAGGTTGCATGCCAGGTAAATACAGAATTAAGATTGATTCTAAAGCAAGCCCTGTAGTACATGCTCCTAGAAAGGTACCTCTCTTGTTGAAGAAGAAAATCAAAGAAGAGTTGAAACGGATGGAAAAGTTGGGAGTCATTGAGAAGCAATCAGAACCAACACCGTGGGTCAATTCTATGGTAGCTGTCGTAAAGGCAAATGGACAAGTAAGAATTTGTATAGACCCGAGAGATCTGAATAAAGCTGTTCTTAGAGAACACCATCCATTGAAGACAGTAGAAGACGTTATTGAGCAGATTCCCGAAGCGTCAGTTTTCTCAAAACTCGACTGCACATCTTCATTCTGGCAAATTCAATTAGATGACGAAAGTTCAAAGTTATGTACTTTCAATACTCCGCATGGACGATATTCATTCAAAAGGCTTCCTTTTGGAATTATCTCCGCAAGTGAAATCTACCAAAGAAAAATCTCAGAACTGATAGCCAATATCGAAGGATGTGACGCAATTATAGATGACATAATTGTGTGGGGAAGAACCATGAAGGAACATGATGAAAGGCTCAAACGTGTACTGGATGTTATGCAAGAAAACAACCTCAAGTTAAAACCAGAAAAGTGCGAATTCAGACAAGACGAAGTTTCGTACGTTGGACACGTCTTGACCGGATCTGGGGTTAAGCCTGACAAAGAGAAGATCAGAGCTGTAATGGAGATGCCCAGACCAACAAGCGTCAAGGAATTGCAAAGTTTTCTAGGATTCATACAATACCTTGGAAAATTTCTGGACAACTTATCGGAAGTAAGTGCTCCGTTAAGAACATTATTAGAGAAGCAAGTTTCATGGCACTGGGATCATGAACAGGAGAAGAGTTTCCAACAACTCAAAACACTAGTTACGAATGCACCTGTGTTAAGCTACTACGATCCGAAAAAGGAATTGACATTAACAGTCGATGCGTCAAGCAAGGGACTCGGATGTGCGTTGAAACAGGAAGGTAGATACATTGCTTTTTCCTCAAGAGCATTAACACAGAGTCAAAAGAATTATTCGCAGATAGAGAAAGAAGGGTTAGCAATTGCGTTTGGTGTGAAGAAATTTCATCAATATATCTTCGGACGAAGAGTAATTGTTGAAAGTGATCATAGGCCACTTCAAAGCATTTGGAGAAAACCAATACACCAAGCACCGCCGAGGTTACAAAGATTACTTCTTTCACTGCAGTCATATGATCTAGATGTTACCTACACGCCAGGGAAAACACTTGTTGTTGCTGACACATTAAGTAGATCATTTTTGAAAGAGTCAAAGGAAGAATTGGTTCCCGACATAGCTGTCAACGAAATCAATTTAGTTCAGTATCTTCCTATTACACCATACAGGTATAAAGAATTGCAAAATTGCACGAAAGATGACACAACACTTCAAGAATTAAGGACGATTATTGAAGTAGGTTGGCCAGACAAAATGTCAGACTGTTCACAGAAAGTTAGGCAGTACTGGAATGTGAGGGATGAACTTTCGTGTATTGACGGAATTTTGTTTAAAAGTCACAAGATAGTTATTCCGGAATCGATGCGTACATACATGCTAAATATCATTCACAGGTCTCATCTAGGTATAGTGAAATGCAAGAGTTTAGCAAGAGATGTTGTATTTTGGCCGAGTATGTCCAAGGACATTGAGACATTAATTGCAAAATGTGAAATTTGTGCAAAATACTCGCGTGCAAATCCGCGTGAACCGCTGATGGAAACTGAGATGCCAGACAGACCATGGTCGATCATTTCAAGCGATGTTTTTGAATTGAATGGTCACTATTACTTACTTACAGTGGATCATTACTCAAAATGGCCAGAAATATCGCACATGAACAATTTGAAATCAAGTACAACAATCGGTTTTCTGAAAGGACAATTTGCGAGATTCGGAATTCCACAGAAACTGATAACTGACAATGGTACAAATTTTGCGAGTGAACATTTCAAAAGATTCGTACAAGAATACAATTTTGTACACGTGACTACAAGTCCACATTATCCTCGTTCAAACGGACAGGTGGAGAGAACAGTGCAAACTGTGAAAAGGATGATGAAAAAAGCAGAGGATCCATACAAAGCTCTTATGGATTACAAGAATGCACAAATCGAAGGTATTAATATGTCACCGTCACAATTGTTTTTGGGCAGAAAACTTATGACAGACATACCTTGTACATCGAATCAATTAAAGGTGAAGGGACAATCTTCAAACATCATGAAAAGAGTAAAACAAAGAAAACTAAAACAGAAGATCTATCATGATAAATATGCAGGCTCAGAACTCAAATCTTTCAATCCTGGAGATAAGATAGTTTTCCGTCATGAGAATAAATGGGTTCCTGGACAAGTTTTATCCAAACATGATACTCCGCGTTCATACAATATTGAGTCAAACTCTGGTGCTCAATATAGGAGAAACAGACATCATCTGAAACCAACTAAGATCAGCGTGGACAAACCATTAATGGATGATCAACCGATAATTGAATCGAATCAATCCAGAGATCAAATAGACAACCAACTACCCAACAACCAACTACCAACAGATAAGGGTGAATACCGTTCAAGATCGGGAAGATTGGTGAAACCACCAGAAAGGTTTGGTGAATTTGTGAAGTGAATGGTTCATAATAATAACCATATAATCAGTGTATTCATATAATCAGTGTGATTGTGTATAATTGGATTTTATAATCAGTACAATACAAGTATTCAGTTTAAAGAAAAGTGTTACGAAAATCAGTTATTCATATTCACTATGCTGGATTTACACTGTGCTGTTTACTAAGTTGTAGTGTACGGTAATCAACCAAATTTCTGATTAATTGTCTAAAATTCCAAAGTATCACTGTTTCATTTCAATGTGAGCAGATGTCTGATTAGAAACATTAGGACTTCATGATAACTCCATTGTTTTATAGTATTCTGTCAGATAAAGAGTCACTAGCAATTTAATCTGTAACCTAGAGACACTAAACCAACGACCTAAGGTTAACGAGCTCATAAACACTAAAGAGACACTATCCAGATGTTTACACTCCGTGAGAATCCTGCTGGACATTACTATCAATTCCTGAGTGTCAGATTAGAATTTCATTCATTATTTTGTGTATAGGAATTTCATTCAGATTTAAACATTTAATTAGATTTTAATTTTGATTTTTAATTTGAAGGGAAGGATGTGATGTATTCTACTATACATGTCCACAGAGTATTAACACTATTGTCTTATAGGTTGATATATACATTTCATAGCTCTTTATAGTACCATACCTGTATACTTGTAGAGGAGTCTGAGAGTAGATGCGAAACAATAAACATAGAATATATACACTTGTATTGAGTTATTATATTCCGCCCACCAAATACGTGACAGGACTGATCAAGATGAGAGAGCGTAGAAAAGCCAGCAACTTGATTGACAAATACACCACACTGGTTAAGTTAAGATAATTTTGTGGTAATGGCTATATGTAAATAGAGTCTTCATATAGCCTCCCCCTAAAAACTCTCATACGAACCCCTTCGATTCGTGGGTGCTTATCCTCATTCCTTGTTTCCTTTGATTTCGAACCTTCGTCTCAATTCGACCCCTTAACAAAAGAGGAACTAAACCAGCCAATGTTATCAACTTCGTGCTGAAATATCATCATTTTGATGACTCAATGGCTGTGGGTCAAAGACCCATCCCCGGTGCACTCATTGTCTGATCTGAACATCATTTGGAAAATACGTTTTGGCGACGTTTTGTCAACATGATCCCACCTTTGTAGCAGTCGACGTAAATTGAATTCCCAAACGAAATTTGTAATTGACATTCGCAAAAGAAATTTTCTAAGATATGAAAACATTTAAAGGAATTGGCTCCACGTCCTCAGCATGTACAAACATTATCAAAAGAGAGAAAACAATTAGTTTCATTACCAAAGTTCTTCGTTTCAATTTCATACAAAACTCATTTTAGTAGCATGCGACCAAATCAATTGTGATTGGTTGTTTGAAATGTTACAATCAATTTCATTGGATAAAAGTTGAAACGGTGTACTGTTCAAAACACAATGCATAAAATCTAAACATAAAAGGTCAGAGACCGCTAACTTTGGCCCTTCTGTATTCTATATATAAAACATCCATTTTTGACCCTTCACAGTACCTTCCATGACAATACTCATTGTTTACTATTCATATTCAAAGATAATCCTTGTTGTTTCAGTATTCCACACGGGCGACAGTGGTACAGTGGTAGAGCGCCGGGCTACTGTACCGAGGGTCCCGGGTTCGAATCCCCGTTAGGCGAGGTGAGAATTGCCGGGGCTAGCCCTCAAACCGGCGCGATTACTGGTGTATTCTCCAGGACGCAGTCATCCTCCTTCACAATCGATGTAAAACAAATTGGAAAACAAACAAACAAACAAACTCCGTAACCTATTAGAATTTCATGAACAAAAAAATCGCAACCAACAATGCTGGGGTCAGGGAAGGGTGTCTTCCTTATCGCTTAGCGCTTCGCCTTTTGCGAAAGAAGTTCAGGAAAAAAAGCAACAAACCAAATGTTTAAAACATGGCAACACCTACAAAAGACCAATAACAGTCAAAAAGACTCCCCTCTTCTGTTCTAAAAGCATATAATTGACACACAAAGTAACATTCTAAATTTTCATGAACTATTTTTTACTTTGTAAATCATCAGTAGTCTGTAACCAAAAGAAAAGGATCAAAATATTTTTTCGGTGGGTTTAAACCAAGCCCGGAATATTTGCCTGTCCGGATGATCCAGACGTCGACATTCTCACAAAAATCTTTCGTTATCGAATTGATGAAACGTCATAGTAGTTTAACTACATGTTGCGAAGGGCGGCGATTACTCAAGGTGTCATATTTTGGTGAAAACGAAGCATTTGTAGCAGGTGGTTATCCAATTAAAGACATGCACATTGGATCAGTTGTTGACAAACGAATACAGATGCATATTTCAATCTCCCAACCAATGGCCGACCTTCTTTTGACATACCAAGCTAGCCATGCCACGCTACCTTTCTTTTGACATGCCAAGCTAGCCACATCACGTTACCCCTCTTTCGACATGCAACACTAGCCAGGTCACGCCGACCCTCTTTTGACATGCCAAGCTAGCCATGTCACGCTATGTACATATCCTTTGACATGCCGCGCTAACCATACCAAGCTACATCTCTTTTGACATATCACTCTAGCCCTGTCATACTTCCCTATTTTAGACATGCCAAACTAGCCATGTCAGGTTATCCCTCTTTTTACATGCCTCGCTAGCCATACCATCGACCCCTCCTTAACATGTAGCGCTAGCCATGACACGCTATCCCTGTTTTGATATGTCGCGCTAGCCTTGTCACGAGACCCTCTTTTGACATGCCACGCTAGCGATGCCACGCTACCTCTCTTTTGACATGTCATGCTAGCCATGTCACACTATCCCTCTTTTGGCATGCCACGCTAGACATGTCATGTTATTCTTCTTTTGACATGCAACGCTAGCCATGTCACGATATCCATCTTTTGACATGCCACGCTAGTCATGCCACGCTATCACTCTTTTGACATGCCTCGCTAGCCATACCACATGACACCTCCTTTGACAAACCACACTAGCCATGTCACACAACCGCTCCTTAACATGACACGCTAGCCATGACACGCTATCCTTGTTTTGATATGTCGCGCTAGCCTTGTCACGATATCCCTCTTTTGACATGCCACGCTAGCGATGCCAAGCTACCTCTCTTTTGGCATGCCACGCTAGACATGTCACGGTATTCTTCTTTTGATATGCCACGATAGCCATGTCACGTTATCCCTCTTTTGACATGCCACGCTAGTCATGTCACGTTATCCCTCTTTTGACATGCCACGCTATCCATGTCACACTATCCTTCTTTTGGCATGCCACGCTAGACATGTCACGTTATTCTTCTTTTGATATACCACGATAGCCATGTCACGATATTCCTCTTTTGACATGCCACGCTAGTCATGCCACGCTATCCCTCTTTTGACATGCCACGCTAGTTATGTCACGCTATCCCTCTTTTGACATGCCACGCTAGCCATGTCACGCTATCCCTCTTTTGACATACCACGCTAGCCATGTCACGCTTACCCTTTTTTGACACATCACCATTCCCTTCTCTTGACATGTCAATGTTTGCCTCTCTCTCTCGAACTCACAATCCTCGCTTCTTGAGAACATTGCTCTTACCACTGAGCTATGAAGGCAGATATTAATTTGCTCGTTGATTTAGATATAAGAACTATTATATAAATTGAAAAATTAGTAAAAGTCCATGTTTTGAAGAAAAATATCAATTCCAATAGTGAAAGCCGAACCCACGACCTCTGACTTGATGACGCGTTGCTCTAACAACTAAGCTATTAGGACAGATGTTGAATACCTTGTTGATTTACGTGTAAGAATATAATACATTGTAAATTAAGTAATATTTAATGTCCAGAACAAAAAGTCCATTTACGTCAGCGAGTATCGAACCTACTCCCCCTGTCTTGATAACACATTGCTCTAACAACTGAGCTACGCTGGCATGTGCTCATACGCTCGTTGACTTACTCAAAATGATATAATTAATTAAAAAGAAAGAAATATTTAACGTTCAGAAGAAAGTGATCTTTTTCCACCAATATAAATTGAACTCACAATCTCTGTTTTGATAACACATTGATCTAACCATAGAGCTATAGGGATAGACGTTTATAACCTTATTGATGTATGTATAAGACATTAAAACTTATTAATACCATCACTAATCAACACAAGAAGCATTATGTCTAATTGTGTTAAATGAGAGAAGAACTCATCACCCTTCACGACTCTCTCAGAGATTTGTGTTATGGGAGTAATAAGCGTTAACAAATTTATATTGACAATCAATGTCACTAAACCAAAGACTTTTTTCAATTTCTATACTTCTAAACCCGTGTAGGCCATTCAATATAGGATTCGACCGGGACAAAATTGCAAAATAATTGTTATGAATAAAATAGGAAAGACTTATATATCGTTAAAAATAAAAATATTTTTAATAATTTCAAATGTTTTAAGTGTTGCAAAAGTAATATAATAACAACAACTTCATGAAGGCCTATCCACATCAACTAATTCATATCTCTTTTATCTGACTATATGCTGTGATTTGCGCCGGTGGGAAGATAACCTATTGGCCATTCCTTTGGTTCCAATCTTAGTTGGTAGCTTGCTGGCTGGCTTGGAAGATGCTCTATTCGCCATAGCTTGCAGATTGCTAGCTTGCGTACCAGATGTTGTGCCTGTTAAACAGGAAAAGCCTGTTATACCGGAAGCGTTTGTTGCACCGGAAGTGGTTGTTGTATCGGAAGTTATTGTCGTACCGGAATGAGTTGTACCAGAAGTGGTTGTTGTACCGGAAGTGGCTGTGTTTTGGTTTCCTTGGTGACACTCTGAGAACGGTGATGGATCCGCCTGATTGATCAACGCAAGTTCATCTAGCCCTTTAAACCATCTGAAATGAGATAACAGTAATTGTTAAAAGTAATCATGGTCCCAATAATCGAAAACGAGATGCATGCATGCTGCTCTGTGTCAAATTATCTACATGGAATGGGTATATACTATCAAAACTATCCATTGCTGTGGTAATCTTTTTTTATATGTCATATATAATGGTGTCTTATTTATTTATCTACTAGTATTTATTTATTTTTCTATTTATCTATTCATTTTATCATTATTATTTATTTCTATTTTACTTTTACTTCTGGTATGTACTCTCTTATTTTAACATACTGGAGTGTGACTTTTACATGCATGTAAACGTTGCATACAGAAAGGGTGACAAAAATACGTTTTGGTCATGATTCGTAGTCCTTTGATAAAAGAAGTTTTTACATAAGTATATACGGACTATCATGAACTATGGCTTTAATATGTGTGCTATGTAGATTGTTAGAACAACATTATCACATTCATACAGCATGCACCATGGCCTTTACAGGGTAAAGATGTGTAAGTACATGTTTTATCCTAAGAATGATTGGTAACTTTCTAAAAATATTTTTTTTGTGTCGTCTGCTTTCCAAAAACCATAAATATCTGCTTAATTTTGATGATGAAAGATACTCAGAGTAGAAAGCAGGTGAGATCACATGCCAGCTGCCAATTTACTTGGCAGCAGACCTGGGTCTAACCTGTTTGCACAAGCATGAAGTCAGTTCCCTTACTATAAGGGTTAATGCACCATTCTATATACACATATTTTTTGTTTTTGAACGTTTTAAAGACTAATTATGTCAATGGCTCCAAGTTTATTTATACAAGCCAATGCTCCTAATCACAAAACTTTCATTATAAGAGCAAAGTTTTGTTTTTCTAAATATGGTACACAGTCTCCAGAAACCTGTCTGAATAGCCTATAACATATCCAGTGCATGTTCACAGTGTTTGCACATTTGCACTGGCGGGCCTGTATTCTTAGCGTAATGCTTTAAACGAATTTATGATTTGACCCTTTGTGTGAATGGTTGTTTGACTGTTAATAATACTTACTTAACGGAATCGACGAGAGATGACTGGCTACGTTTGATACTGAATCGTTGATTAGGATCATGCCTGAAACCAGTAAGAAGAAATGAACCATTAATTCATGTGTTTTTTACATGATTGAAAACGTCTTTTTTATAAGCAGCTGAATGATTGAAATGAATTTCATGTATATTGTCTTAGTGCTTTTTAGCTGGGAATTGGACATACCAGTAAAAATAACCTGAAATGCACAATCTATTGACATCAACGATTTGAATTTCGAAATTTTCCAAAATCAGGACAGGCGAGTCTTTCCAAATTCTCTATACTTGCCAGCTATCATAAATGTGCCTTTACCAGCAGACAAGCTTTTGCTACTAGCAACAACCGACTTTAAAACACGTCTTTGTAAGAGAGTATTCAACCGTATAGTGCTGGAACCAACTTCATGCTCATGCAAACAGGTTGGAGCCAGGAAAGCCGTCAAGTAAGTTGGTGGCTAGCCTGTGATCTAACCTGTTTGCTACCTTATCTTTCGTCAACAAAATTAAGCAGATGTTTAAGGTTTTGGAAAGCAGGCCACAAAAAAATCTACTTTTAGAAAATTACTCAGCATTCTAAAGGTTAGCGCTCCCTTTGCCACAATAAACTACACAAAGAAGTAATAGTTTATAATCTTTGTAATCTTTTATATTACATAAATAGTCTTCCCGTATCAGAATGCCGGCCATACATCAAAACATTAAAGCGTGGTATCTATACCACGTGTGAAATCATGTTTTACTACGTTCAGTATTGGTTATGTATTACTATACTCATATATCAGCCTAGTACTGCTAGTTCATCCAAGGATCATAATAATGCTCTTAAGTGACGTTTGTACATTTAAAGGAATGAGTTCAGACGCGAGCCAATAAAAGATGTTTAAATTGAATTTTTGACGTATGTTGTTAACACTTGGATAGCTTACCTGATGCAATGCGCTATAAATAGCTTCCCGGTCCACGACAGAATCCCGTCTGGTTTAAACCGCGGGATGAATGTGTCTCTTAGAAGGTTGGCTTTAGTCTTCTGGTAATTCACGTCTTTATGTGGCGACCTGCAATATACAAGACAATTATAAAGATTTTTTTTCTTGAGGTGGCTAAATTTGGTTCTGTGAAAAGCAAAAGTTCCCAATTTGTCACGCACCACGGGGAATCATTTTTCAATAGCAAGATCACCAATATATATATCTTACCTGCCGTACAGCATTCTATAGACGAGAACTCCCGTTGAGAACACGTCTGTAGCTTCTGTTATCTCGTCTTTCTTGCAAAATTGTTCTGGGCTGCAGAATTCTATCTTCGGTATTTCGAATTTATAACCTCTTCTGCAGCCACCAATAATCTCAGATTTCTCGTTACCAGTCTGAAATAGATGACACAGATAATTGTATGTTTTCTTCTCAAATCGTCTACATTGGTTGGTTATATAATGAATAAAAAATGAAACATCGGTACAGATAGCACTTTTCCTACTTTTCCTGAATAACAAGATAGTAATTACTTAACTTGTATATTTGTTTTACATCGATTGTGAAGGAACCTTGAAGCTTGTTTTAATCATTCTCGGTAAGTGCTTCCTGGATACTTAACCAGTTATACCACCGATTTTTGGGTAAGTTCAGGGGCAATTTTCACCTTGCCTTATGGGGATCGAACCCGGGACCCTCGGTACCAGAGGCCGATGCTCTAACACTGCCCAATGTCTCACCGTGACGCTTGTCGACTCGTGATGACTGTTAAGGTTCAGGAAAATAATGTGTTAGTGCCACACTGCTTACTTGGATTCTACCACAACACCAGACCGAGTATTCATCTCTATCATAAGATTCTTTTTTTCTTGAAGTTGTGATGTTCTCATAATCCATGTCATAATTCCGATACGACAAATGAAAGTAACTCACCAGACATGGATATCCTTTGTTGTTGAAGACTATTTTTTCCGGACAGATGTCGGCGTGTATAATACGGCGGTCTAGCAGGAACTTCAGGATGTGCAGTAAATTGATACTGAGAAACTTGGCATGGATTTCTTCAAAATGGAATCTATACAAAAAGAGTATCGAATATATGCGTTTAATGGATTGCCTTAATGAATCGTTAACCATAACAGAGAAGGCGATATAGGACATCTGAACAAAACATGTATTAGTTTGTCTTTAAACCTTTATAGAAGTTTTCTAAAAATAGATTTTTGTGTCGTCTGCTTTCCAAAACCTTAAACACTTGCTTATTTTTCATGAAGATAAATACTCAGAGTAGCAAACGAGTTAGATCACAGGCCAGCCGTCAATTTATTTGCATGTTTGCATAAGCATGAAGTCGGTTCCAGCACTTTAAAGGTTAAAATCTGTCTTATAAGACAAGTTACACAGGAGAAATATGCTTGATGTATCAACCCCTTCCCATATCCAACACACCCAAAACGCACCCATGTACCAATACACACACCACTCATCCACACACAGACTATAGATGAGTACACCACCACAACCGATCCACATACAGACACCAAACCCCACCCATCCACACGCACTCCCAACACATCGGCACACACCCGACCAAGCTCCAACCCCACACACATGGATGGGTCAGATACCATATGAACACATAAGTAAAAAAAACACTTACCCTTTTCCCATTAAATATTTGAGGCTCAGCATCGGTCTTTTGTTATGGACGAAGTGATGCGCCTTTGATAAATCCTCTTTAACTTCTGGTAATCTATGTGGAATAAAAAGATAACATTTAAAAGCATATTTCCTTTCTATGGGTACCTTAATTCACGTATTAAAATAGTTAATTGGATCAGACTGTGAACCATACAAAGCACCCAGTCACACATACTTACTTAGTAATCCTATATCGATACAATAAAGTATATCCACATTATCGAAACTACAGGCTTATCTAAGAACGAGTCGGTTTGACAGAATTTCAACCAAAAATATTAACTACTATGCATCTGCATAACACTTCAATGTTTTTAAATCACATAATGCATTACAGGGTTGATTTCTTCAGGGTTTAATTCAAACGTTGCGACAATATACCGAACTGTTACATCTATAGTAGTAATATAACCCGAGAACATTTAACAAATAATTGACATGATAATAGAAATGGTTCAAACTTACTTGGTCTTGAATGATACAAGTTTGGCGATATCTTGCATAGATTCATCCTGAAATTAAGTTAAGGTAAAAAGATTAAAAACGCTTCTTTCAATAATTATGTACAAATACAGAGGCAAAAACAGTATATGCTGCATCAAGCGCTTTTATGTAAACAAAGTGCTAAAGTCTTATTTAAATATTTCAATACTTGCAAATTAAAAATAATATTTTATAGTTTTATTTCATACCTTGATCTTTAGTCGTGAAATCTAACCAACAACGTGTTTGATATGATACCGAGAGGGTGCATGTCGCATATATGTTGGCAACCACAAAATTCATTTGACAATGCCAGCTAATCTAACACACAACTTTCATATTAAATCCATTCATCTTTTTGGACACATCTGTGTATGGTGCGTATAAAGCGTGCTACAAAGATATTGCAAATCGACTCAAGGCAGATCTAACTGACGAGACAAATATTCAATGTTGTAAGAACTCACCTTTACATTCGCCAGAGTTTGTCCCTTGCTATGAGATCTAGAAGGTACCAGTCCATCGGGAGCTGTCTCAGGCCGGGGAAACTTATCAGATTGTCGATTGGTTCCCGGGTGTTTGTCTGCTTTTGGGCATCGTTCTGTATGAGGAATACCAGCCACCACAAGGCATCCGTTTCTTCTGGAGGGGGCCTTTAATCTTGGTTTTTCGAAAGATTTGCTCAATCTCACAAATTCATTAAGCTTGTGTCGTCCATCACTTTTAGGAGATGCATCTGTTTTGATCAGCTGGCTTGTCGAGGTGTTCTCGTTCCTTAATTTTGGAGACCCGCCAGATTCTTTTTGGTCACCGTCACCACAATGTTCGTCTGCTTTAGTATCCCTGTCGGCAACATTGGCTGCTAAGTCCTTACTGGCTTCTTGGTCAGTATGCTCGGGATTTGTCAAACACTGCTTCCCCGTGTTCTCGGATTGCCTAGAGTTAGGTGGTGTTATTTTGTCGCTTACCATTTGGCACAGTTCCTTTAAGGACCGAATATTTGAAATCGTGACCAAAGGTTTGAGCTTCTCCCTTGTATGTCGTGTTGAGCGTATGATTGGAACCAACAAATCAGTGACAGCATCAGTGGAATCCTCATTTGAGATCGCTTTGTGAACGATACTGCTTGGTCCGTTAATTAGGCGGGATGCCTGTTTCTGGGATAAGATTTTATAGATTCTGATTGGCACTGCAATGTGGATTATTGGCTCATCATAGGTGAACACTGTTGCTACCTTAACTGTTGCAAGCGAAAACACTCGATCTGTCAGTTTCCCAGTTTGGAAGACATGATTGCGTTGGCGATCCTGAGATGTTTCTACTTGCATGATAGCTGGTCTCCTTAAGACAAACTCTTGGAACTTATGAGCTACACTGACTGATGCAAAGGGCTGTGTCGGCCTTGACGAATTCTCTATCCGGAAAGGTATATCTTGGTTCAAAATGGCCCGCGCCTCTCCTTTAACTAATCCAGATTGGTCTAGTCCACGGGTCAAGAGTGGCCTTACACAAATGGTGATCACGTGCTTCTTGTTGCACATAGTCGGCATCAACTCCTGATGTTTGTCACTTTGGAGAATCCGAGCTTTCGGTGTAAAGCTAAATACCCATACTGGTCCCTGTAAGCATATCTGCTGTCCGGATGTGCTGACTGGAAGATGAAGACCTTCATTCTCTGCTCGGACCACCGTTACTGTATAATTGTTAGCGATCCAATCGAGAGGTGTATGAACCCACGCTGATTTGTTTTCTTGGTTAGATGCTGAATTATAGAATCCAATCTCTCTCTGTGGCATGTACCTAGCACATTCAAGTATTTGTTGTGCTTCGTAATTTACTGGCAGAGTTACGAAAGTGCCAAGGATTCCACCACGGGTTGAATGTAATGTATAGCCTGCTTCCCACCCTACTGTGTTTTCTTGACTGAATGGTGGATTATAGAATCCAATCTCTCTCTGTGGCGTGTATCTAGCGCACTCAACGACAGTGCCAAGATTTGGTTTAGTCGGCGTATATTCGGTGTACATTAAAACATCACGTGTGTAGTAAATGTTCAAATTACAGATCTCCGTCTTTCCGTAGTTCCTAATGGGTGGTAATGTTTGGAGGAAAGGGATAACAGCGTCTATCCTAGGAGTCAACTCTCTGTATTTAAGTGGAGAATCATATATCGGGTATCGGCTAAAAGCGTCAACGATTTCCATCTCGGCACCTACAAACGGCACGCTAGCATTTGTTGATAGATTGTGTCCCTGAAGTCCATCGGCAAATCTCTTCTCGTGATCCTTGTTTCGTTTTTGAATGTCAAAAAGGAGCGCCTTTGTTTCGCGTCGGATATCCTCCGTTAATACATTGTTAAAGTCCTTTAACTGTATTTCGTTAACCATGTCCTTCCCTTTCACATCATCTTCTACTTTGTTGGGTGTATGTGCACTTTCTTGTGTTATACCGATGTCACTCATTACTTCGATGTACTTTTGAAGGAGGGCTTTATCCATTCTAACTATTCCTTTAAACTTGCAACCAAGGTCGTCAACACTTTGATCGAGGCACTCGTGGAAATTTTCCAATTTCTTTATGAACATATTTTCCTTTATCAATCTTCTCTCCGTCTGTTTCAAACGGAGGCGGTTTGCATCAGCCGCGGAAACTGCAGGTTGGCATGCTCTCTTGATTGATGCTTTATCCTGAACATCTTTAACCTGTTTTTGTAAAACATATATACGAATAGTAAGATCCTTGTCCCGATATTTGGACAAGCTTATAGAGATGCGACGCAGTTGCATCTACACTCTTTATTCAGAAATGAACTATTTAACAGTTAAAGCCCAAAACGATTGTATTTGAAATTATGTGACATTGAAATGATATTTTTTTAAGTGAGCCGTAGTCTCTCTACTCGCTTGTTTTTATGAACTATAGTCACATATATATTCAACCAATATAGCATTGTTACTATTTTGTAGTATAGCTTTTTTACAACGGAATTTAAAAATGGACCACTAATGTCCAATCTGTGTTCTTAGACAAATCACTCTTGATTCTGCTTCCTGGATGCATAACCAATACTCGCGCCTAATGTGGATTAATGAAAGTTCGCAAGGCAGATCCCATTTGTTAAGGGATTCGAACTCAAGACCTTCGTGTCCCGAGGCCGTCGCTCCACCCCTGGACCACTGTCCTCTCTCAGTTTAAAGTCAACATTTGTACAACATGTTTGGACTAAATGATTACATGTTTGTTAACTTTTGCTGCGATTTAAAACCATACTTGCGCTCATTTACACTTAAAATGTGAAAGTTCAAGATCAATTGATGATTAAATTAAAAGACTGTAACACAATCACATGATGCTTTTAAAAGAGTGGATTTTATAAGCTTTGTTTACAATTAGCGATAAAACAAGGTCAGCCGAGAAACGTTGGGAACCAATAAAATCCAAGAAATTTTCCATTTTGAATGTTCACGTTGTTAATATTGGATAAATGACAGTATTTTTATGTGTTTCACCTGATTGTTCAAACTAGGTAATCGCCGTTAGTTAATCCTAGTGCTCCTTGCTATTTTTGATGTTACTCGAATGTAAACAATGAAGTTAAAATGGTGGACACCAAATTTATGAAAATAGCACTTTGAAGAATATATAGTAAATAGTGCAGGCGTTATATTGTCATGATCCTGTGGTTTTTCGCTATGTTTCAACCTATTCTATCATAATTTATAACTCACATTACCCAGTTTTGCAGCTTTTCTGAGTGCTAGTATGCTTTTAAGTTAAACTTTGTTGTGAATGGTGTAAGACCCAAAAACTAACAAACAAATTGTATTTAATATCGTTTCAGTCTGGATATTAACATGTCATTTAAACACTCTACTTGTAGTAATTGTAATATGGATGAAGGAATTGAGGTCGATACTGTATAAAGTGTTTTGATATTTGGAACGTGTCGCTCAAAACAGCTAGATATACAGACTTTTTAGGCTAAATGAGACAGTACTCCAAAAAATGGCTAGAGAGATTTGGTTGGGATTAAGATCAGAAGTTATGTAAGAAATTTCCGGCACATGCCAAGTGCAAATATGTAAGTTTCTCTGTGTTGATGACCAACCTTTGTATGTAGTCAACATTTGGTTTTCATCGATCAGGTTTATATATTTTGCAAGATTAAACAACTTATTTGAGCGCCTTTGAAGTTGCTTTGCAATACGTTCTTTTTTAAAAGCAGGAACTATTCCTTTAAATACGCAAACGCTATTATTCAAATTCTTTTTGATATAATATACAAATACAACCGAAAAAAAGTAAATAAAATCATAATCGAATTGAGTATGGAGAGTATTATCCCTTATATTATAATGAAATTCGATGTTTATGAATAAGAAGCTATAGGAAATCTTTAATCCACAGCTTGTGGTGACTGTGTATGTGTTATAGTGTGTTTCATAAAAATACGGACACTTATCAGGAAATGAAGAAATGAACAAGTCTTCAAGATAAATAAAGTTACGCGAACATGAAACACTTGATAAGTTTAGAATAAGTTTAGAATAAGATAAAATACAATTTGTACATAAGATATGGATACAGTAAATGATATAAATATAACAACAATTACAGTGACATTTAAAAATCCTATTATATATTAATTCTTATTATTTCAAAATTTCGAAAACGATGAAAGAATATTACCAATACCTTTAAAACTATGCATATACATATAACCCTAGTGTTATTTAAAACAAATAATCAGACTTACCTCGAGGTCTGAGGCATCGGACACCTTGACTCTACAACAGCATAAACTCGAAAAACGTTTCTTAAAACGTTTACCCATGGTATTTGTTAATTAAACATCATTAAACATATCAAAATATGGAGAGCGATAAAATGGCGTGTCGTTTCTATGAAGAACAATCGACGTAAAGTGACGTATGTGATGTCGATGGTAACGACGTTCCTTGATGACGTTGGTCTCCGGTTCAACGTCAAAGCTGAGACCCGGAATTTTTGGAAAGGCCTAAAAATGCGGCGTCATTTGTAATACGTGGAAAAACTCACATTACAATATTAGCGTAAACGTATTTGTCTTACGTAGAATGTGAAACATGTTCTAAATAACCACCACCCTTGCTTTTTGAACTGCGATTCAAGAAGCATCTCAAATCCTTTTTCTATCTCAAATATTGAGGAAGCTCAATTAGATCTATTCCATCAAATTCCGATTTACAAATGTTTTCCACCATTCAAATTCGAGATATTTCCTCAAATACTCAAGGGAGGGTGATACTTCCCACGCATCGTTTCGTAAGTAACGAAGCTTGTTAGAAAAATACCGATGTAGGAGCGAATGTAAAAAGCAAAGATATTCTATGTGGTTTACATAAATAGGTCTGGCCGTCGAATTCATTCGGGCCAAAGCTTCAGCTCCTCAAGTTCTATGTGGCCGCGTTTCTGTTTGGTCGAGGAAGCACCTGGCATTTCATTTATCTAGGATTTTGGACCATGTGTTCAGCGTAATGCCTTAAGTTAACCCTGGGTTAAAAATAGATTTTTGTGTCGTCTACTTTCCAAAACCTTAAATATATGCTTAATTTTGATGAGGAAAGGTACTCAGAGTAGCAAACAGGTTAGATCATGGCCAGCCGCTTATTCGCTTGGCGGCCGGTCTGGATATAACCTGTTTGCATAAGCATGAAGTCGGTTCCAGCACTATAAGCGTTAAAGTGGCCAATTTATTCATAAATGTTCTTTTTAGTGTTTAATCTATGAACTTACGGGTTATGACAAACTCTTTAAAAAAGCAATTGGATACGATATTAAAAGGCTATATATTGTTGAATAGATAATCACTGTACATAACTTAGTGGATACGTTACTACACATATTTACGCACGTCCCGGGTTCGCACCACAACGGAATAAGATTGTATGTCCACATATTAGACAATGGGATCAAAGTCTCCAAAACACATTTTTCATAATTCCGTATTGCATATGTTGGAGGCATTTTTCGTGTCGCTGAGGACGGAATTAATATTGCTGCCTTACAATTTTCATCCTATGTCATGAAGTACAGATTAGACAACAACTGTTGTCAGCATTAACACATGATCTATGTAATTCAACTTAAAAAAAGAAAGTGTCATTTATATATTGATGCAAGAGCCTATTCATAATTAGTGTTTGTTTTCCCCTGACTAAATGTAGATATATAGAATCATGTACGTGTTATAAGGGTCCAAGTGGGATTCGCGATTTAAATTCGATCTCACCCTCTTTTTTTCATTCTAGGATTGAGAAAGTGTGTTCGCAGAATGTTTCAGTTTTGTAACGGCTTTCCTGGACCAACTAGTACTAGGCTAGGGCTCTGAAGTTACTTGCCAAAGTTCACTCCCACTATTACAACTGTAGAGACCCAATTCGGGTCACGGAATGAGGTTTGTGCTATAGACTTATCTAAAATTGATCGTCGAAAGCTAGAACTAGACCATGAAGAGATAATATGGTAGTGAGTAAAGCGTAGAACCGCGATTTCAAGTTCTGTACTCTACGCTAGCCATTTCAGGTTTCCAAACTTATGACATGCCACACTAACCATTTTAGCTACTCCTCTTTCGGCATGAAACAAATGTCAGGTAACGATATTTCTCTATTGACATGTCACGCTAGCCATCTTTTGATATGGCATGCTAGCCAGCTTTTGACATGCAACGCTAGCCATGTCAGGTTACCTATCGTTTGATATGGCATGTTGGCCACGTTGTGTTTCGAATAACCGCCAGGATTTGAATAATCTGTATTATTACAGTGGCTTTGTTACGGTACCACTCTTTTGACATTTCATGCTAACCATGTCACGCTAACCCTTTTTAGATATGCCAAGCTAACAATTACATGCTACCCATCTTTTGACATGTCAAATAAGCCATGTCATGCTACCATCTTTTCGATATGTGTTACATAAGTCAAGTCACGATACCTCTCTATTGACATGCCACGCTAGCCATCTTTTGATATGCCATGCTAGCCAGATTTTGACATGCTGCTGCGCTAGCCATAACACACTACCTATATTTTGACATGCAACGCTAGCCATCTTTTGATATGCCATGCTAGCAAGCTTTTGCCAAGCTAGCCATGTCATGGTACCCCTGTTTCTACACGAAACAAAATTCAGGTCACAATACCTTCTCTCTTTTGACATGTCACGCTAGCCATCTTTTGACATGCCACACCAGTCAGCTTTCGTCATACTATGCTCATTTTTTATATGACAGGCCAGCCATGTCACGCTACCAATCTTTGGACATGGTATGCTAGCCATGTCAGGCTTTGCATATTGTGGCAAGTCACACTGGCTTTGTCACGCTACCTCTCTTTTGATATGCCACGCTAACCAAGTCTTGCTACCCCTCCTTTGGCATGCCACACTCACCATGTCACGTGACCTATCTTTCGACATAATATGACAAGTCAGGTCACGATACCTCTCTATTGAAATGCCACAAAAGCCATGTCATGGTACCCCTCTTTCTACATGAAACACTATTCAGGTTACAATGCCTCTATATTGACATACCACGCTAGCCGTCTTTTGATATGCCATTCTAGCCATGTCACGTTACCTATCTTCTTACATGATATGCTAGCCATATCAGGTTTCGCATATTCTGATTAGTCACACTGGCTATGTCACACTACCCCTCTTTTGACATTTCATGCTAGCCATGTCAAACTTCCCTTATTTTGATATGCCACGCTAAGCATGTCATGCTTCACCATCCTTTGACAAGTTATGCTAGCCAAGTCACACTACCCCTCTTCATGGCATGCCACGTTAGCTATGCCATGATACCCTTTTTTGATATGCCATGCTAGCAATGTCACTCCACTTCTCTATTCACATACATGCCACGCTAGCCATGTCATACAACCCCTCTTTCGACATGAAACCGTAGTCAGGTCATGATATCTCTCTATTGACATGCCACGCTAGTCATGTCATTGTATCCCCTCTTTAGATATGAAACACAAGTCAGGTCATGATATCTCTCTATTGACATGCCACGCTAGTCATGTCATTGTATCCCCTCTTAAGATATGAAACACAAGTCAGGTCACGATACCTCTCTATTGACATTCCATGCTAGTCATGTCATTGTATCCCCTCTTAAGATATGAAACACAAGTCAGGTCATGATATCTATCTATTGACATGCCACGCTAGTCATGTCATTGTATCCCCTCTTTAGATATGAAACACAAGTCAGGTCACGGTACCTCTCTATTGACATGCCACGCTAGTCATGTCATTGTATCCCCTCTTTAGATATGAAACACAAGACAGGTCACGATACCTCTCTATTAACATGCCACGCTAGTCATGTCATTGTATCCCCTCTTTAGATATGAAACACAAGTCAGGTCACGATACCTCTCTATTGACATGCCACGCTAGTCATGTCATTGTATCCCCTCTTTAGATATGAAACACAAGTCAGGTCACGATACCTCTCTATTGACATGCCACGCTAGCCATGTCATTGTATCCCCTCTTTAGATATGAAACACAAGTCAGGTCACGATACCTCTCTATTGACATGCCACGCTAGTCTTGTCATTGTATCCCCTCTTTAGATATGAAACACGAGTCAGGTCACGATACGTCTCTATTGACATGCCACGCTAGCCATCTTTTGATATGCCATGCTAGCCAGATTTTGACATGCTGCTGCCCTGGCCATAACACGCTACCTATATGTTGACATGCAACGCTAGCCATCTTTTAATATGCCATGCTGGCAAGCTTTTGCCAAGCTAGCCATATTTTGATATGCCATAGTAGCCAGCTTTTAACATGCCACGCTAGCCATGTCACACTACTTATCGTTTGGCATGGCAAGCAAGCGACGTCCGGTGTCGCATATTCTGACATATCACACGAGCTTTGTCACACTACCCTTCTTTAAACATTTCATGCTAGCCTTGTCACACTACCCCTATTTTGATATGTCACGCTTACATGTCATGCTACCCTTTTTTGACATGTCACGCTAGCCATGTCATGTTACCCTTTTTGACATGGCGCACTGGCCATGTCAAGCTACGCATCTTTTGACATGTAAGACAAGACATGCCACGCTATCCCTTTTTCAGGGTTTACATCTTATGACATGTCACGCTAGCCAAGTCACGCAATCCCTCTTTTGAGGGTCTGCATGTTTCGACATGCCACGCTAGTCAAGTCAGGCTACTACTCCTTTGGCATGCCTTGCTAGCCATGTCATTGTACCCCTCTTTCTACATGAAACATAAATCAGGTAACAAAACCCCTCTATTGACATGTCACGCTAGCCATGTCATGGAACCCCATCTTTTTGACATGCCTTGCTAGCCATATATTGACATGCCACACTATCCATGTAACGCTACCCATCTTTTGACATTGCACGCTAGCCATGTCAGGTTTTGCATATTTTGACATGTCACACTGGGTTTATAATGCCACCCCTCTTTTGACATTTCATGTTAGCCATGTCACGCTACCCCTTTTTGATATGCCACGTTAACAATGTCATGCTACCCGTCTTTTGACATGCAACGCCAGCCATGTTTTGCTACCCCTTTTCTAGGGTTCGCATCTTATGATATGCCAAGTAACGTCAAGTCAAGTAACGCTACCCCTCTTTTGGCATGCCATGCTAGCCATGCCATGCTACGACTTTTTGGACTTGCCACGCTAGCCATTTCAGGTTTCCCATCTCATGACATGCCACGCTTATCATGTCATGGTGTACTTCTTTCGACATGAATCCCAAGTCAGGTCACGATACCTTTATATTGACATGCTACGCTAGCCATGTCGTGCTTTCCCACTTTTCACATGCCATACTAGCCATATCAGGTTTCCCATCTTATGATATACCACACTAACCATGTCGTGCTTCCCTTCTTTTCACATGCCATACTAGCCATATCAGGTTTCCCATCTTATGATATACCACACTAACCATGTCGTGCTTCCCTTCTTTTCACATGCCATACTAGCCATATCAGGTTTCCCATCTTATGATATACCACACTAACCATGTCGTGCTTCCCCTCTTTTCACATGCCATACTAGCCATATCAGGTTTCCCATCTTATGATATACCACACTAACCATGTCGTGCTTTCCCACTTTTCACATGCCATACTAGCCATATCAGGTTTCCCATCTTATGATATACCACACTAACCATGTCGTGCTTCCCTTCTTTTCACATGCCATACTAGCCATATCAGGTTTCCCATCTTATGATATACCACACTAACCATGTCGTGCTTCCCCTCTTTTCACATGCCATACTAGCCATATCAGGTTTCCCATCTTATGATATACCACACTAACCATGTCATGCTTCCCCTCTTTCGACATCAAAAACAAGTTTCTAGCCATCTTTTGATGTGCCATGTTAGCCAGCTTTAGACATGCCACGCTAGAATTTCATTCTACCTATCCTTTGACATGCCACATAAGGCATCTTTTGATATGTTATGCTAACTAGCATTTGGCATGCCAAACTATCGTATCCGTATTTCGACATAAATCACAAGTCAGGTCACGATGCCTCTCTATTCATATGCCACGCTAGCCATGTCATGATTCCCCTCTTTTGATATGCCACGATAGCCATCTTTTGTCATGCAATGTTAGCCAACTTTTGACATTCTACGCTAGCCGGTTCTCGTTACCTATCTTTTGACATGCCACGCTAGCCATGTCAGGTTTCGCATATTCTGACATGTCACACTGGCTTTGTCACTTTACCTCTCTTTTGAAATGTCATGAAAGCAATGTCACGCTTCCCCTATTTTGATATGCAACCCTACACACTATGTCACACTACCCCGCTTTTGACATACCATGCTAGCCAACGTGTGACATGCCACGCTTGACATGTCGCAATAACCCTATTTGAAATGCCACGCCAGTCATGTCACGCCAAACTTCTTCATAAATGTTGCGCAAGACATGTCTCGTTACCACCTTTGACATGCCACACTAGCCAAGTCAAGGTATCCTCCTCTGACATGCTGAGCTAGCCATGACACGTTACCCTTCTTTTGACATGCCCCGCTAACCATGTAACACTTTTCTTCTTTCGACATGGCACGCCAGCCATGTTGTGCTACCCATCTCATGACATACCACGCTACCTATCTCTTGACATGTCAATGTCTGCCTCCTTCTTGTTCTCGGTGAGACTCGAACTCACAATCTTCGCCTTAAGAACATTGCTCTTACCACTGAGCTATGAAGGCAGATATCATTTTGCTCTTTGGTTTAGATATAAGAACTATTATGAATTGAAAAGTTCAATGTTTTAAAGAGAAATAGCAGTTCCACTAGGGAGATCCGAACCCACGACCCCTGCCTTGATAACGCATTGCTCAAACAACTGAGCTCAATGGGGTAGATGTTGAATTTTTCTTCTTTGTTGATATACGTATAAGAAATACACTGAAACTGTTTGTAATATTTAGCGTCCAAAACAAAAAGTCAATTAACGTCAGCCAGAATCAAACCCACTTACCCTGCATTAATAACGCATTGTTCTAACAACTGAGCTATGAGGGCATCTATTTAAACGCTCGTTTATATACATATAAGAATATGATACATGAAAAAATAGAAATTGTTAATGTTCAGAAGAAAATGATATTTTTCCACCAATGGAAATTGAACTCGTTACCTCTGTTTTGATAACACATTGTTCTAACCATATATAGAGACGTTTATAATCTTATTGTTGCATGTTTAAGACCTCAAAATAAACACCACCACTTATCAACAAGAGAAGTATAATGTTCAATTGCGTCTTATGAGAGAAGAACTTAACCACCCTTCACGACTCTCTCACAGATTTGTGTTATGGGAGTAATGAACGTTTAAAATGTATATTGACAAACAATGTCACTAAACCAAAGACCATTTTCAAATCCTATACTTTTAAACCCGTGTAGGCCATTCAACATAAGATTCGACCGAGACAAAATTGCAAAATAATTTCTGAATGTTATGTGCAAAGGGTACACTCTCATGATATTCAAAGAATATTAGAATCAGAGTTTTCAAGTGAGTCAATATTCAATCATAACTCAGCATTAATCTACGGAACACCCTAGGATCATTTATTCATGATAATATTTACTGAGGATATAGACTAAATATTTGCTTTGTTATACGAACAGTAAATCTACTCAGATTTACATTAATTTTCGTGTAGTCCCACTTCTGCTTTTCATTACAAAGTGTTTTTTTCTTTCTTCATTTCTTTGAACAGTTTCCAAGCAAAGATGAATAAAAGAATTCCACCTTTAGAATAACAAACAAACCACCGTGAGTTAATCGATTTTGATATCGCAATCATAAAAGGTTTCCCGTGGATCAATGCTGAATGTTGATTAAATATTGAACAACTTATAAAGTTGATTCTTATACTCTTAGAGTAATCAAATGTGTTCCTCTGATTTAGCTCATTTTGTGCTTTTTGGTAGAACTTATCAGGATATCAAGGGTACTATTTGTTCATAAAGAACCGCAACCTGGAGCCTGGCCCGTTCGTATATCGCGAACTAGGCTAATGCGGGTATGCATGGGCCAGGCCTCCAGGCTAAAAGAACCGTTGACGCACTAATATATCTTTATCACTGTTTTACACTATTGCCATCAGCTTAACCGTTTACCAAACGCCAAATTTTCAACTATCCCAGATTGAAAGACTTTTGCAGACGACATTTCAAAATGAGATGAAATTGAAAAATAATAAACTGATAGGACGAAAAACATTGTGGGGAAAGGAGAACTTGATCTTTACGAACAATTTCTCCTTTTCCAACAATGTTTTCCAGAGTCGTCTGAAACAAACTGGTCAAATGTCGTTATTGTTTGGTAATGGGCTAATCAAAGTTGATAACGTATATGGTATTGCAGGGCTATAAAATAAGAGTGTAATCAGATAAGGTGAAATTAATAGGAAAGACTTATATATCTTATAAATATATCTTTAATATTTTCAAATGTTTTACGTGTTGCAAAAATCACATATCAACAACAAAGTTATAAAGCCCTATCCACATCAACTCCAAAATATGTCTTCATCTGACTATATGCTGTAATCTGTGACTTCTGGGCCGGCGGAAAGATAATCTTTCGGCCATCCCTTGGGTTTGAACCATAGTTGGTAGTTTGCTAACCAGCTTGGAAGATGCTCTATTCGCCATGACTTGCAAATTGCCAACTTGCGTACCAGATATTGTACCGGATGTGTCTATTTTATCGGATGTGCCTATTGCCCCGGAAGTAGCTGTTGCCCCGGAAGTGGCTGTTGCCCCGGAAGTGGCTGTTGTCCCGGAAGTGGCTGTTGTACTGGAAATAACTGGGCTTTGGTTTCCATGGAGAAACTCTGAGAACGGCGATGAATCCGTCTGATTGATCAATGCAGCCTCATCTGACCCTTTAAACCATCTGAAATGGGATAACAAGATTAGTTTAAAGTTATCATGATTTCAAAAATCGAAAATTTGATACATGCTTCTATGTGTCAAATTACTTACATAGAATGGTTACATACCATCAAAACTATCCAATACTGTGTTAGTCTTTGTATATGTTTTTTTTTTTTATTATTATTATTATTATTTATCTATCTTATAATTATTCTTTTTTTCTTCATTTGTTTGCTTCTGGTATGTGCTTTTTATTGTAAACATACTGGAACGTGACCTTAGCATGCACGTAAATGTTAAAAACAGAAAGGGTGACAACAATACGTTTTGGTCATGATTCGCAGTCCTTTCACAAAAGAAGTTTTTACATTAGTATTTACCGAGTATCATGAACTATGGCTTTGATATGTGTCATGTAGATTGTCAGATAAACACAATTACAGTCATAAAACATGTAACATGGCCTCTACAGGGTAAGGATATGTAAGTACATGTTAAGATGATGGGTAATTTTCTAGAAATCGATTTTTGTGTCGTCTGCCTTCCAAAACATTAACTATTTGTTTAATCTTTTTTGGGGTGGTGGGGGGATACTCAGAACTACAAACAGGTAAGATCACAGGCCAGACGCCAATTTACTTGGCGGTTGGTCTAGATCTAACCTATTTGTAAAAGCATGAAATAGATTCCAGCACTATAAGGATTAACGCACTATCCTGTATACACAGAGCAGGAATCCAGTGCTATGCTTTTAAACGTTTTAAAGAATAATTATGTCCTTCGCTCCAAATATATGTATACAAGCCATCGCTCCTAACCACAAAACTTATATAATAATAGCAAAGACTTGTTATACTATTGTGGTACAGAGTCTCAAAAAAAACTCCTGTCTTTATAATCTATAACATATCTAGTGCATGCTTCCTGTGTAATAACACACTTCCTCTGACGGGGTCTGTATTCTTAGCGTAATGGTAAACGTAATTATGATGTGACCCATTGACTGGATGTTTGTTTTACTGTTAACGATACTTACTTGACAGAATCGACGAGAGACGACTGGCAACGTTTGATACTGAATCGTTGGATAGGATCATGCCTGAAAACATTAAGATGAAAGACCCATTAATCCATGGTTTTAAAGGTGGTTAAAAACGTCTGTTTTAATAAGCAGCTAAATGATTGCAATGTACATTGCCACAGAGTTTATACCGGGAAATTGTACATACCAGTAATAATAACATGAAATGCGCAATCTATTGAAATGAACCATTTGAATTCCGAAATTTAACATACTCCAAACAGACACACTTTTTTCCAATTCTCTACAATCGCTATCGATGTTTAATGTGCCTTTCTCAGCAGACATGGTTTAGCTACTAGCAACAGACGACTTTAAAACACGCGTTTGTAAGAGTGTATTAACCCTTATAGTGCTTTAACCGACTTCGTGCCTATCCAGGACAGCCGTCAAGTAAATTTGCGACTGGCCTGTGAGCTAACCTGTTTCCTATTCTGAGTATCTTTCCTCATCAAAATTTTCAAAAGTTTTGGAAAGCAGATGATACAAACATGTATTTCTTGAAATTACCGAGCATTCTTAGGATTAACGCTCCCTTTTGCTTCAATAACCTACGTAACTAAGTTATAGTTCTATCTTATATATTAGATTGATATTCATATATTACATAAATAGTCTTGCCGTATCAGAATATCATGCACGCATCCAGAACATTCAAACATTTCATTGTCATTTCTGTACCACGTGTAAAATCATGTGGTCTTACTAAGTTCAGTATTGTCTATGCAAATGATTGTAATGTTTTTGATTACTATGCTCATATGTCTGACAAATTAAGACGCGAGCAATTAAAAGATGTTTAAATTGAATTTGAGGTATGTTCTTTACTCTTGGGTAGTTTACCTGATGCAGTGGGCTATAAATAGCTTCCCGGTCCATGACAGAATCCCGTCTGGTTTAAACCGCGGGATGAATGAGTCTCTTAGAAGGTTGGCTTTTGTCTTCTGGTAATTCCCGTCTTTATGTGGCGACCTGCAATATACAAGACAACTATAAATATAATTTGTTTTTTCGACAAAAGTCATTACCCCAATGGTTGATTCCGGCAAGTGAATTAGGATACAGTAAGCCTATGACCTAGCAACATATAGTAATGGCCGTTGTATTTCTAAATCAGTTTTCTTGTATATATGATTCAAGTAGTCGGTGTATATCATTAGCGGCGTGCCATAATCACGACTGATGAATTGTATGCATAGTGTAAGAACTGTTCAAGTGCACGAGACAAAAAGGTTTTATTTCATATCTATACTAACGTATAAAATTCAGAGAGCGTTAGATTTTGTTATGAGAAAAGTATAGGTTTATCAGTTGTCACGCTCCACGGGTAATCATTTTTCAAGAGCAAGGTCACCAATATTAGCAAGGTCACCAATATTAGCAAGGTCACCAATATTAGCAATTTTACCAATATATATTGTCTTACCTGCCGTAGAGCATTCTATAAATGAGTACCCCCGTTGAGAAAACGTCTGTAGCTTCTGTTATCTTGTCTTTCTTGCAAAATTGTTCTGGGCTGCAGAATTCCATCTTGGGTATTTCGAATTTAGAATCCCTTCTACACCCACCAATAATCTCAGATTTCTCGTAACCAGTCTGAAATATAAGAAACAGAGAGTTGGAAATTCTATCTTCTTAATCAAATCGCCTTCAGTCGTAGATTATATCATGATGTTTTAAAACATATGTATTGCATAGATAACACATTTCCTACTTCTGACAACGAGGTGAATGACCAGGTCGTATTTACTAAACTTGATTTATTAATTCTACATCGATTGTGAAGGAAGCTTGAAGCTTGTTTAAATCACGCTCGACAAGTGCTTCCTGGATACTACACCAGTACTCGCGCCGATATGTGGATTTCTCTCAAGTCCCGGCAATTTCCAGTGCGCCTAACGGGGATCGAACCGGGACCCTCGGTATACGAGGCCGACGCTCTACAGAATTTTAAATCCTATTCTCATATAGATAATGAAAAAAGAACTTATGCCAACTGAAGAAAATATTTCTGCCTTTAATTTCGATTAGTTGAATCAATTCAAACACTTGGTTAAACTCATTTTTCCAAGAAGATTACATGTACTCCCTTTAACGTGTATAACGTGGACGCCTTTAGAAACCTCTGTGACAAACCTATCATGTAACTATAATGAACAATGCATCTTTTTTCTTAACGGTTTTACCCATGTCTCAAAGAAAACGTGCATTTAAAAGTCATGAATATACATGTAAAATATAGGATCGTGAGTCGCCAAGATTCATCCGACTGTTTTGTTCTTATTACAACAAGCTTTAGAATACAGCATAATTGGTTCCACGTAATACGCTATTCTTTAGATAATCGATTTCATTTGCACTCGATATATTTGGAGGCTTTAACAACACCAGACCGAGTATTCATCTCTAGCATAAGATTCTTTTTTTTTCCTGAAAGTGTGATGTTCTCATAATCCATGTCATAATTCCGATACGACAAATGGAAGAAACTCACCAGACACGGATATCCTTTGTTGTTGAAGACTATTTTTTCCGGACAGATGTCGGCGTGTATAATACGGCGGTCTAACAGGAACTTCAGTGTGTGCAGTAAATTGATACTGAGAAACTTGGCATGGATCTCTTCAAAATGGAATCTATACAAAAAGAGTATCGAATATATGCGTTTAATGGATTGCCTTAATGAATCGTTAACCAATACAGATATAGGACACCTGAACAAAACATGTATTCGTTTGTCTTTAAACCGTAAAAGAAGTTCTCTAAAAATAGATTTGTGTGTCGCCTGCTTTCCAAAACCTTAAATACTTGCTTATTTTTCATGAAGAGAAATACTCAGAGTATCAAACAGGTTAGATCACAGGCCAGCCGTCAATTTATTTGCATGTTTGCATAGGCATGAAGTATGTTCCAGCACTTTAAGGGTTAAAATCTGTCTTGTAAGACAAGTTAAACAGGAGAAACCTGCTTGATGTATCAACCCCTTCCCATATCCAACACACCCAAAACGCACCCATGTACCAATACACACACCACTCATCCACACACAGACCATAGATGAGTACACCACCACAACCGATCTACATGTAAACACCAATTCCCACCCATCCACACTCGCACCCATGCACCCATACACACCACTCAACCACAAACATACAATAGATGAGTACACCACCACCACCAATCCATATACAGACACCAAACCCAACCCATCCACACTCACTCCCAACACATCGGCACACACCCGACCAAGCTCCAACCCCACACACATGGATGGGTCAGATACTATATGAACACATAAGTAAAAAAAAACACTTACCCTTTTCCCATCAAATGTTTGATGCTCAGCATCGGTCTTTTGTTATGGACGAAGTGATGCGCCTTTGATAAATCCTCCTTAACTTCTGGTAATCTATGTGGAATAAAAAAGATAACATTTAAAAACATACTTCCTTTCTTTGGATACCTTAATTCACGTGTTAAAATAGTTAATTGGATCAGACTGTGAACCATACAAATCACCCATTCACACATACTTACTTAGTAATCCTATATCGATACAATAAAGTATATCCACATTATCAAAACTACAGGCTTATCTAAGAACGAGTCGGTTTGATAGAATTCCAACCAAAAATATTAACTACTATGCATCTGCATCACACTTCAATGTTGTCCAATCACATTACCGGATAGGTTTCTACATAGTTTAATTCAAGCATTACGTCATTATACTAAACTGTTACATCTATAGTAGTAATATAACCCGAGAACATATAACAAATAATTGACATGATAACTTACTTGGTCTTGAATGATACAAGTTTGGCGATATCTTGCATGGATTCATCCTGAAATAAAGTTAAGAAAAAAAACAGATTAAAAACACTTCTTTCAATAATTATGTACAAATACAGAGGCAAAAACAGTATATGCTGCATCAAGCGCTTTTTCGTAAACAAAGTGCATAACTTAAGGCATTTTGAAAACCTGCAAATTAAAAATATAGTTTTATTTCATATTTTGATCTTTAATCGTGACTTCCAACCAACAACATGTTTGATATGAGACCGAGAGGGTGCATGTCGCATATGTTTTATCAACAACAAAATTCATTTGACATTGCCAGCTAATCAGCTAATTACACACAGTTTTCGTATTAAATAGTCTTAATAATCTTTTTGGACACCTCTGTGTATGCTGTAAATAATACATGCTACAAATACATTGCAAATCGACTCAATGCAGATCTAACTTACGAGATAACTTTTCAATGTTGTACTAACTTACCTTTACATTCACCAGAGCTTGATCCTTGCTATGAGATCTAGAAGGTACCAGTCCAACAGGAGCTGTCTCAGGTCGGGGAGACTTATCAGATTGACGATTAGTTCCCGGGTTTTTGTCTGCTTTCGGGCATCGTTCTGTATGAGGAATACCAGCCACCACAGGGCATCCGTTTTTTCTGGAGGGTGCCTTTAATCTTGGTTTTTCGAAAGATTTGCTCAATCTCACAAATTTATTTGGCTTTTGTCGTCCATCACTATTAGGAGATGCATCTGTTTTGATCAGCTGGCTTGTCGAGGTGTTCTCGTTCCTTAATTTTGGAGACCCACCAGATTCTTGTTGGTCACCGTCACCACAATGTTCGTCTGCTTTAGTATCCCTGTCGGCAACATTGGCTGCTAAGTCCTTACTGGCTTCTTGGTCAGTATGCTCGGGATTTGTCAAACACTGCTTCCCCGTGTTCTCGGATTGCCTAGAGTTAGGTGGTGTTACTTTGTCGCTTACCATTTGGCACAGTTCCTTTAAGGACCGAACAGTTGAAATCGTGACCAAAGGTTTGAGCTTCTCCCTTGTATGTCGTGTTGAGCGTATGATTAGAACCAACAAATCAGTGACAGCATCAGTGGAATTCTCATTTGAGATCGCTTTGTGAACGATACTGCTTGGTCCGTTAATTAGGCGGGATGCCTGTTTCTGGGATAAGATTTTATAGATTCTGATTGGCACTGCAATGTGGATTATTGGCTCATCATAGGTGAATACTGTTGCTACCTTAACTGTTGCAAGCGAAAACACTCGGTCTGTCTGTTTCCCAGTTTGGAAGACATGATTGCGTTGGCGATCCTGAGATGTTTCTACTTGCATGATAGATGGTCTCCTTATGATAAACTCTTTGAACTTATGAGCTACACTGACTGATGCAAAGGGCTGTGTCGGCCTTGACGAATTCTCTATCCGGAAAGGTATATCTTGGTTCGAAATGGCCCGCGCCTCTCCTTTAATTAATCCAGATTGGTCTAGTCGACGGGTCAAGAGTGGCCTTACACAAATGGTGATCACGTGCTTCTTGTTGCACATAGTCGGCATCAACTTCTGATGTTTGTCACTTTGGAGAATCCGTGTTTTTGGTGTTAAGCTGATTACCCATACTGGTCCCTGAATGAATGATCGCTGACCGGATGTACTGCCGGGAAGATGAAGACCGTCATTCTCTGCTCGGACCACTGTTACTGTATAATTGTTAGCGATCCAATCGAGAGGTGTATGAACACACGCTGATTTGTTTTCTTGGCTAGATGCTGAATTATAGAATCCAATCTCTCTCTGTGGCATGTACCTAGCACATTCAAGTATTTGTTGTGCTTCGTACTTTACTGGCAGAGTTACGAAAGTACCAAGGATGCCATCGAGGATTGAATGCAATGTATAACTTGCGTCCCACCCTACTGTGTTTTCTTGACTGAATGATGGATTATAGAATCCAATCTCTCTCTGTGGCGTGTATCTAGCGCACTCAACGACAGTGCCAAGATTTGGTTTAGTTGGCGTATATTCTGTGTGCCTGAAAACATCACGTGGGTTGTAAATGTTTAAATTACAGATCTCCGTCTTCCTGTAATTCCTAATGGGTGGTATTGTTTGGAGGAAAGGGATAACAGCATCTATCCTAGGAGTCAACTCTCTGTATTTAAGTGGAGAATCATTTATCGGATATCGGCTAAAAGCATCAACGATTTCCATCTCGGCACCTACAAACGGCACGCTAGCATTTGTTGATAGATTGTGTCCCTTAAGTCCATTGACAAATCTCTTTTCATGATCCTTGTTTCGTTTTTGAATGTCAAAAAGGAGCGCCTTTGTTTCGCGTCGGATATCCTCCGTTAATACATTGTTTAAGTCCTTTAATTGTATTTCGTAAATTATTTCCTTCTTTTTCACATCATCTTCTACTTTGTGGTGTGTATGTGCACTTTCTTGTGTTATACCGAAGTCGCCCATAACTTCGATGTATTTTTGAAGGAGGGCTTTATCCATTCTAACGATTCCTTTAAAATAGCAACCAAGATCGTCAACACTTTGATCAAGGAACTCATTCATATTTTCCAATTTCTTTATGAACATATTTTCCTTTATCAGTCGTCTTTCCGTCTGTTTCAAAAGGAGAGGGTTTGCATCAGCCGTGGAAACTGCAGGTTGACATGCTCTCTTGTTTGATGCTTTAACCTTGACATCTTTAACCTGTTTTTGTAAAACATATATATACGAATAGTAAGATCCCTGTCCCGTTATTTGGACAAGCTTATAGGGATGCGACGCATTTGCGTCTACATTCTTCAGAAGTGGACTATCTAACAGTTAAAGCCCAAAACACATTATATTTGAAATTATGTGACATTGAAATAATATTTTTTTTGAAGTGAGCCGTGAATATGTAAGGTCTTCACGTCATATGATAAATTAATTGTCTCTCTCAGTCAAGTTTAAACTTACTTATTTTACATCGATTGTGAAACAAGTTCTTACAACTTAGACAAATCACTTTCGCTTCTGTTTTCTGGATATATAACCAGTTCTTGTGCTGAATATGGATTAATGAAAGGTCACAAAGTATATCCCGCTTATTACGAGATTCGAACTTAAGACCCGCATGTCCCGAGGCCGATGCTCTACCCCTGTCCTCTCTCAGCTCAAGGTAAACACTGGGACAACAGGTTTGTACTAAATCATTACATGTTTGTTAACTTTTTCTGCGATTTAAGTTAAACTTTGTTGAACATGTTGTAAGACTCAAAAATAAACAAACATATTGTATTTATTATTGTCTAAGTATGAAAATTAACATGCCATTTAAACACCCTACCTGTGGTAATTGTAGTATATGGATAAGGAATTAAAGTCGATTTCGTATAAAGTGTATTGATATTTGGAACGTGTCGCTCAAAACAGACTATACAGACTTTTTAGGCTAAATGAGACAGTGTTCCAAAAACGATTAGATATTTGGTGAATTGGTTGGGATTGAGATCAGAGGTTTCACATCATCTTCTACTTTGTTGTGTGTATGTGCACTTTCTTGTGTTATACCGAAGTCGCCCATAATTGTTGTAATTGTTGACGTATAGGTGTGCCACATGCAAATATATAAGTTGTTCGCATAATCGTGAAACTCTGAGCTGGGTTGATGACCAGCCTTTGTATGTGATCAACATTTAGTATTCATCAATCTAGATAATTTGCAAGATTAAACACCTTTTTAGCGTCAATCTTTAGGTTAACTTTGCACTTGATACGTTCGTTTTGAAAAGCAGGGGTTTTTTCCTTTAATTACTCAAACGTAATGATTCAAATTCTAATTAATATAAATTACAAATCCAAACGAAAAAAAAAAATTAATTGAGTATGAAGAGTTTTACCCATATACTGTAATGTACTTTGAAATTTTAGTGAAAACGAAGCTAAAGGGAATCTTCAATGCTTAGCTTAAGGCGACCGTACAAGTATTATGGTGTGTGTATATGAAAATACGGACGCTTATGAGGATATGAAGAAAAGTCTTCAAAATTGTAGATAGATAAAGTTATGCTAATATGAAAGAATTGATAAAAGTATACAATGACATGAAGGACAATTTGGGATATGGATACAGTAAATGCTCTTAACAAAACGATAATGACAGAGGCGTTCAAAAACCACATTTACACTAAATTGGAGAAAGATAAAGTAATGCTAAAATGATACAATTGATAAAAGTTGACAATCAGATAAAAGAAAATTTGTATATAAGTTATGGATACAGTAAATGCTCTAAACAAACCGATAATAACAGTGGCATTCAAAAACCACGTTTACATTAAATTGGAGATAGATAAAGTAATGCTAATATGAAAAAAAATAATAAAAGTTTACAAAAAGATAAAAGACAAGTTGTAGTCTTTATAAGATATAGATACAGTAAAGGCTTTAAACATAACAACAATAACATTGACATTCTTTTTTTTTTTTTTTTAAAAGAACATCTACATTGATGCATTAATATGTATTCAAAAACAATGAAATAATTTTACCAAAACCTTTACCACTATGCATATAACCTAGTGCTATTTTAAATAAATAATCAAACTTACCTCGAGGTCTGAGACATCGGACACCCTGACTCTACAACAGCATAAACTCGAAAAACGTTTCTTAAAACGTTTACCCATGGTATTTGTTAATTAAGCATCATTAAACAGATCAAAATCTGGAGAGCGATAAAATGGCGTGTCGTTTCTATGAAGAACAATCGACGTAAAGTGACGTCTGTGACGTCGATGGTAACGACGTTCCTTAACGACGTTGGTTTCCGGTTCAACGTTACAGCTGGGAACCTGAGATTTTGAAAAAGTTAAAAATGCGGCGTCAATTGTGAGATGTGACAAACATCATTCCTTGCATATGAGCGTTAACGCATTTATCTTACATCGATTGTGAAACATGTTTTTAAAACTTGAAATATTAACCATCCCCGTTGCTTATTTGACTATGATTCAAGAATTACCTCAAATCCTTCCTCTATCTCAAATATTGAGGATCCCCAAGTGGTCATACACCTGTTACTTTTGAGATCTTGAATTCCCATTGACTCCAATGTTAAATCAGGCATTTTCAAGACTCTGCTGAGGGAAGAATAGTGTTTTTTACGCGTGTCTATATACAGAAACATCAAGTTTGGCCATTTAACTCTTAGAAACTGTAATAAAATGGGCAACTCAATCGTCTCATTTTTTTTCTACGGAGCAAAGTGTATGAGTACCGTCCGAAAATCAGTGCACTAGCTGTCAAATCTAGCCGAGGTACCGGCATTTGTGTTCATCCATTCCAAACAAATAGTCCTGCAATAAGCAACCAAAACAAACTTTGGGAGCATTGCAGGACTATAATCTATACAGGAAACACACCAGTGTTCTACCAGCTCATCTCTTACTAGCAAAACTATGCACCAGAAGTCGAAACTCAAAATTTCTAAATGGTACTACGACCCGGAAGTACTCCGTAACAGTTGCGAGACCAAGTATTCAATCAAATTCCGATTCTCAAACGTTTTCCTCCATTCAAATTCGAGATATTTCCTCAAATTCTTTAAGGAGGATGTTACTTCCCCTGCATCGTTTCCAAAGCAGCGAAGTTGATGAGAAAATACCGATGGAGAAAAGAACGGCAAAAGCAGAGACAGTCCATGTGATTCATATGAAAAGTCTGATAATCGAAACAATTCGGGCCCAAGGTTCAGCGCCCCATCGTTCTTTGTGACCGCATTTCCTTTAATTGAGGAAGTCCCTGTATTCTAACCACTGTGCCACGGATGCCTCACTCTCGGTTGAAGATTTCAACCATGTACACGTGTAACTACATTCATTATAAACTACGCGGAAGTTCGTTGTTTGCCCCAACCAGATACCCCTTACCCACCCCATGGAAGAGACAACTGCCCACCAATTTATCTACACTGCATAAAAAAGTAAAACAAGTTGACTGTAGTCACTCGCTGCTGATTCAAGAGAACCCAAACATTCAAAATTCGTGAAAATATGGAATGATTGTGTCGTCCATATCCATTATGCCACCGCGAAGGACGACGCATGCACAACATGAGAAAAGATACGATAGGGAATCTTCGGTGCCAGAAAAAATAATGATAAGAAAAACTCAAATCGTTGGCACAAATGCGGGAACATGTTTTATATGGTTGTATGTCTATCTATTTAAGCCTTATAGTGCTTGAACCGACTTCATGCTTATGAAATCAGGTTAGAGCCAGGACAGCCGCCAAGGAAATTGGCCGTTGGCCTGTGATCGTACATGTTTACTACTCTGAGAATCTTTCCTCAACAAAATTAAGCAGACATCCAAGATTTTAAAAGGCAGACGACAATCTATTTTAAGAAAATTACCGAGCATTCGAAAGTACCAACATGCATGGACTACGACAGATGTACAAGACTAACAAGGAAATGAGTTATAAAAGCAATACTTTATCTAGATAATGCGATTAATTATTTAATTTTATGAAAGTATGCAAGGGCATTTCTGTAATGAATTCATTGTTTCTTCAATGACTCGTGGATAACATGTCGTTTATTTAATATACTTATCAGACACTTTGTATTCTGGTAAGTGTAACTACACTATCCCATCTGTTTAATGTATTCGCTTTGTGATTTCTAGTAATGATTGTTTTCCTTAAATTTATAGAATTTGCACAAATACCACTGATACCGTTTTTCTCATTGACAGAAAGCATGATACTTAAAAACAGAAAAAAATCTTTTGGCAGTGTTTCATTTTAAATATTTTCATGTCAGTGTCTTTCCTAGGCTTCATGTTTCAACAGAGTTCACATTCTCTATCTCATCATGTCACGCTACCAATCATATGACATGTCACGCTACCCACCTTTTGACATGTCAATGTCACGCTACCAATCTTTTGACATGTCACGCTACCAATCTATTGACATGGCACACTACCCATCTTTTGACATGTCAATGTCACGCTACCCATCTTTTGACATGTCACGCTGGCTATCTTTTGACATGGCACGCTACCGATCTTTAGACATGTCCCGCTACCGATCTTTGTACATGTCATGCTATTGATATTTTGATATGGCACGCTACCCCTGTTTCGACGTGTCACGCTACTTTTCTATGGACTTATCAATATCTGTCTCTATCTCTCTTGTTCTCAGTGAGAGTCGAACTCAGAACATCGCTTCTTTAGAACAATGCTGTTACCATAGAGCTATATATTTCGTTATGCCACGCTTCCAATCTTTTAGCATTACACGCTTCCAATTTTTTGACATGCCACGCTACTCACCTTTTGACATGTCAAGCTACCAATCTTTGGACATGTCTCGCTACCTATCTTTTGTAATGTCAAGCTATCAATCTTTTGACATGTTATACTACCCATTTTTTAACATGGCACACAACCCATCTCTTGACATGCCACGCTACCAATCTCTTGACATGCCACGCTACCCATCTTTTGACACGGCACGCTACCCATCTTTTGACATGTCACGCTACCAATCTCTTGACATGCCACGCTACCCATCTTTTGACACGGCACGCTTCCCATCTTTTGACATGTCACGCTATCAATCTTTTGACATGTAATACTACCTATCTTTTGACATGGCACACTACCAATCTTTTGACATCCCAGGCTACCCATCTTTTGATATGTCACGCTATCAATCTTTTGACATGTTATACTACCTATCTTTTGACATGTCATACTACCAATCTTTTGACATGTCGTACTACCCATCTTTTGACATGTCACACTACCAATCTTTTGATATGTCACGCTATCAATCTTTTGACATGTCATACTACCTATATTTTGACATGTCATACTACCCATCTTTTGACATATCACGTTACCAATCTTTTGACATGTAATACTACCCATCTTTTGACATGGCACACTACCAATCTTTTGATATGTCACGCTATCAATCTTTTGACATGTCATACTACCTATATTTTGACATGTCATACTACCCATCTTTTGACATGTCACGCTACCAATCTTTGGACATGTCATACTACCCATCTTTTGATATGTCACGCTACCCATCTTTCGACTGGTCATACTACCAATCTTTTGACATGTAATACTACCTATCTTTTGACATGGCACACTACCAATCTTTTGATATGTCACGCTATCAATCTTTTGACATGTCATACTACCTATCTTTTGACATGTCATACTACCCATCTTTTGACATGTCACGCTACCAATCTTTGGACATGTCATACTACCCATCTTTTGATATGTCACGCTACCCATCTTTCGACTGGTCATACTACCTATCTTTTGACATGTCATACTACCCATCTTTTGACATGTCACGCTTCCCATCTTTTAAAATGGCAAGCTACCAGTCTTTTGACATGTCAAGCTACCAATCTTTTGACATGTCACGCTTCCCAATTCTTGACATGCCACGCTACCCATCTCTTGACATGCCACGCTACCCATCTTTTGACACGGCACACTTCGCATCTTTTGACATGTCACGCTATCAATCTTTTGACATGTAATACTACCTATCTTTTGACATGGCACACTACCAATATTTTGACATCCCACGCTACCCATCTTTTGATATGTCACGCTATCAATCTTTTGACATGTTATACTACCTATCTTTTGACATGTCATACTACCCATCTTTTGACATGTCACGTTACCAATCTTTTGACATGTCACATTATCAATCTTTTGACATGTTATACTATCTATCTTTTGACATGGCACACTACCAATCTTTTGATATGTCACGCTATCAAATTTTGACATGTAATACTTCCTATCTTTTGACATGTCATACTACCCATCTTTTGACATGTCACGCTACCAATCTTTTGATATGTCACACTATCAATCTTTTGACATGTCATACTACCTATCTTTTGACATGTCATACTACCCATCTTTTGACATGTCACGCTTCCCATCTTTTGACATGGCACGCTACCAATCTTTTGACTTGTCAAGCTACCAATCTTTTGACATGTCACGCTTCCCAATTCTTGACATGCCACGCTACCCATCTCTTGACATGCCACGCTACCCATCTTTTGACATGTCACGCTACCAATCTCTTGACATGCCACGCTACCCATCTTTTGACATGGCACGCTTCCCATCTTTTGACATGTCACGCTATCAATCTTTTGACATGTAATACTACCTATCTTTTGACATGCCACGCTACCCATCTCTTGACATGCCACGCTACCCATCTTTTGACATGTCACGCTACCAATCTCTTGACATGCCACGCTACCCATCTTTTGACATGGCACGCTTCCCATCTTTTGACATGTCACGCTATCAATCTTTTGACATGTAATACTACCTATCTTTTGACATGGCACACTACCAATCTTTTGACATCCGACGCTACCCATCTTTTGATATGTCACGCTATCAATTTTTTGACATGTTATACTACCTATCTTTTGACATGTCATACTACCAATCTTTTGACATGTCGTACTACCCATCTTTTGAAATGGCACGCTACCCGTCTTTCGACATGACACGCTACCAATCTTTGGACATGCCACGTTTCAAATCTTTTAACATGCTACGCTACCCTTAATTTGACATGTCACGCTACCAACCTCTTGCATACCACGATTCCAACCTGTTGACATGCCTCGCTACCAATCTTTTGACATGCCACGCTACCAGTTTTTTGACATGTCACGCTACCCATCTTTGGAAATATCACGCTACCCATTTTTATAAATGTCATGACGCTACCCATCTTTTGACATGTCACGTTACCCATTTTTTTTAAATATCACGCTTCCCATTTTTTGAAATGTCATGCTACCATTCTTTTGACATACCACGCTATTCATCTTTTAACATGTCAAGCTACCCATCCTTTGATATATCACGCTACCAATTTTTTGACATGCCATGCTACCATTCTTTTGACATACCACGCTACCCATCTTTTGACATGTCACGCTACCATCCTCTTGACATACCACGCTGCCAATCTTTTGACATACCACGCTTCCCTTATTTTGACATATCATGCCACGCTACCCATCTTTAGACATGCCACGCTTCCCATCTTTTGACAAGTCTAACAACAAATCTTTTGACACGTCATGCTGCCAATCTTTTGACAGGTCACTCTAACCATATTTTGACATGTCACGCTAACATCTTTTATTTATGCCAAGCTACCCATTTTTGATATGCTACACTACCCACCTTTTGACATATCACGCTACCCATCTTTTGACATGCCGCGCTATCAATCTTTTGACAATCCACGCTTCCCACCTTTTGACACATCATTCTATCCATCTTTTGACATGTCGAGCTACCAATCTTTTGACATGGCACGCTACCCATCTTTTGACATGGCCGGCTACCCATACTTTTACATGGCACGCTACCCATCGTATGATATGCCACGTTTCCCATCTTTTGACATGCCATGCTAGCCATGTCACGTCACATCTCTTTCGACATGTCACGTTACTTTTCTGTGGACTTATCAATATCTGTCTCTCTCTTGTTCTCAGTGAGACTCGAACTCACACCATCGCTTCTTGAGAACAATGCTCTTACCATTGAGCTATGAAGGCAGATGTTAATTTTCTCGTTGTTTTAGGTATAAGAACTATCATGTATTGAAAAATTAGTAATATTCAATGTTTAGTGGAAAAATACCACTTCCACCGGTGAGAATGGAACCAGCAAGCCTTGTATTGATAACGCAATGCTCTAACCACTGGGCTACATGGGCAGATGTTAAACCCGATGTTTGTTTACATATAAGAATATATTGAAAAATCAGTAATATTTAATGTACAGAACAAACATTTCCGTCGGCGAGAATCAAACCTGCGACCCCTGCCTTAATAACGCATTTCTCTAACCACTGAACTATGAGGGCATTTGATGAATGCCTTGTTGGTTTACGTATAAGAATATAATATATTAAAAAAAGAGTAATATTTAACGTCCAGAAAAAAATATCTTTTCCACCAATGAAAATTTGTTTTGATTTTACATTGCTCTATTCATAGAGTTATAGGGACGGGCGTTTAGAATCCCATTGTTGCATGTATAATACCTTAACACATATAGATACCACCACTAATCGACAAAAGAATTATTATGTTTAATTGTGTCAAATGAGAGAAGAACCCATCACCCTTCTGGACTCACTCAAAGATTTGTGCTGTGGGAATGAATAGCGTTAAAAAATATATTAACGATCAATGTCAATGACCATTCTCAATTTCTATACTTCCAAACCCGTGTAGGACATTCAATACAAGATTCGATCGAGACAGAATTACAAATTAATGTCTGCATACTATGTACCGTGTGTGCGAAAGGTACACAGTCATGATATCTATAAGACTATAAGGATTATAATTTTCAAGTGTGTCAGTATTCAATCAACATTCAGCATTGATCTACGGAAAACTTTTTGGGTCCATTATATACGCTAACGTTCACTTGGGATAGATACTAAAGATTTGCCTTGTCATATGAACAGGAACTCTATTCAGATTTACATTTACTTTCGGGTAGTCCCACTTCCACTTTCATTACAATTTTTTTTTTCTATTTTCATTTTCCAGTTTTCGAAACAGAGATTAATAAAAGAGTCCCATTTAAAAAATAACAAACATATCAAAATGAATGAGATAATCGACTTAAATATCGCAACCATAAACAAGTTTTTCGTGGATCAATGCCGAGTGTTGATTGAATATAGACACGCTTGAAAATGCTGATTCTCATATTCTTAATGCTATCAAGACTGTTTTCCTCTGAGTTAGTTGATTTTCACCCCGGCCTCCCTTCATCGTTCGTGACCATGCTCATTGACATGGTCTATGCAAATCGATCTAAACGGCAGTGCCGTCATATGCTTTTTGTGGAACTTATCAGGATAACCGGGGTATTATGAGTTCACAAAGAACCGTTGACGCATTCAATAGCTTTACCATAGACTAAAATTGCCATCAGCTTAACCCTTTACCAAACGCCAGATTTTGCAGACGACATTTCAAAATGTGATGAAATTGAAAACTAATCTTCTGATAGGACGGAACAATTACCAAACAATAAAGACATTTGACCAGTTTGTTGCAGACGACTCTGGAAAACATTGTGGGAAAAAGAGAAATTACTCGTTAATCAAAGTCGATAACGTATATAAAATCAAGGACATGATATCAACGAAAGTCATTGAAGAACAAGTGAAATTATGACATATATGTGTTATATTGGCGTCGTTTGATTTTGTTTTAATGACAGGGGAATAAAATTAATACGAAAGACTTATAATATATACTGTTAAAAAATAAAAATATCTTTGATATTTTCAAATGTTTTACGTGTTGGAAAAGTCACATATGAATAACAAAATTATAAAGCCCTATCCACATAAACTACAAAATATCTCTTTCATCTGGCTATATATGCTGTGATTTGTGACTTGTGAGCCGGTGGGAAGATAACCTTTTGACCATCCCTTGAGTTTGAACCCTAGTTGGTAGCTTGCTGGCCGGTTGGGAAGATGCTCTATTCGGCATGGCTTTCAAATTGCCTTCTGGCGTACCAGATGTTGTGCCTGTTGTACCGGTAATTCCTGTTGTCCCGGAAATGACTGTTGTCCCGGAAATGACTGTTGTCCCGGAAGTGACTGTTGTACCGGAAATAGCTGTGTTTTGGTTTCCATGGAGAAACTCTGAGAACGGTGATGGATCCGTCTGGTTGATCAACGCATGTTCATCTAACCCTTTAAACCATCTAAAATGAGATAACAGTATTTAAAGTAATAATGATTTCAAGAATCGAAAACGAGATACATGTTGCTCTGTGTCAAATTATATACATGTAATGGTTGAAAACCATCAAAACTATTCAATGCTGTGTTAACCTTATTTTATATGTTGTTGTTATTTCATTTACTTTATTTTATCTTATTTCTATCTTATTTTGATTTTACTTTTGGTATGTACTCTCTTATTGTAAACATATTTGAGCGTGGCTTTTGCATGCATGTAAATGTTGATTTAAACAGAAAGGATTACAACATTACGTTTTGGTCATGATTTGTAGTCATTTCATAAAAGAAGGTTTTTACAGAAGTATATACGGAGTATCATGAACTATGGCTTTAAAAGCCGTATAATTTAGGCTCTTTTAAAAACACCACCACACTAATACATGCACTATGGCCTCCTCAAGATAAGGATGTGTAAGTACATGTTTAACCCTACGAATGCTGGGTTATTTCATCAAAAGCGTTTGCACTGCTTTATTCTTGAAGTGGTGGTGTGTTGGAGCCACCCACCCACCACCACCCCTTTCACCCTCCACCCCACTGGGTGCATTTTTCCTCTCATGTTTGCATTACATTAAAAGGACAACTGCTGACCATGACCAAGTCACTTTTAGTCATGCAGTTTAACAATGTCTTTACAATGCCTGAATTATATACACACAAATATGCTATATGTAGCCAAATAACCATAAGCAAAGTTTGGGATCCAACTTACTAAGCAGATAAAGTGCGGACTTAGACTGTAGACATAACCATTGTTTTAGTTATAATAAGGTTTGTTATGAATAGAATTTTGTGTCGTCTGCTTTCAAAGACCTTAAATATCTGCTTAATTTTGATAAGGAAAGATACCCAGAGTAGCAAACAGATTAGATCACAGGCAGCCGCCAATTAACTTGGTGGCTGGCCTGGATCTAGCCTGTTTGCATAAATATGAAGTTGGTTCGACGACTATAAGGCTTAACGCACCATTCGGTACACCGAGCAGGAATCCAGTTTTCTGTTTTTGAACGTTTTAAAGAATGATTATGTCAATAGCTTCAAGTTTATCTATACAAGCCAATGATCTTAATCACAAGTATAGCATAGTCTTGAAGTTGTATACTTAATGTGGGACGCAGTCTGAAAAAATCTCCTGCCTTTATACTTTATAACATCTCTAGTCCATGTGTCTAGTGTTATAAAGTGTTATTACACACGCTTGCACTGATGGGGTCTGTATTCACAGTGAACTGATTATTAACCTATTTATGATGAGACCCCTTGAAGGAGTGTTCGTTTGACAGTTTATAATACTTACTTGACGGAATCGACAAGAGATGACTGGCTACGTTTGATACTGAATCGTTGTTTAGGATCATGTCTGAAAACAGTAAGAAGAAATGAACCATTAATACATAATTTTTAAATTAGTTAAAAACGTCTTTTTAATAAGCAGCTGAATGATCGAAATGAATTAACTGACACAGTGTTATTACCTGGGAATTGGACATACAAGTAACAATAAGCTAAAATGCGCTATCTATCAATATTAAATATTTAAGTCCAGAAATTTAACACACTCCGAACAGGCGAACTAGCAACAGATGACTTTAAATCACGTGTTTGTATGAGATTATTAACCCTTATCGTGCTGGCACCGACTTCATGATTATGCAAACAGGTTAAATCCAGGCAAGCCGCCAAGTAATTTGGCGGCTGGCCTGTGATATAACCTGTGTGCTTCTCTGTGTATCTTTCTTCGTCAAACTTAGGCAGATATTTAAGGTTTTGGAAAACATACGGCACAAAAATATTTATTTAGGAATTACCCAGCATTCTAAGGGTTAATGCTCCCTTTTGCCACAAATAAAAGTTCTATCGTATATATTACAGAAATAGTCTTGCCGTATCAGCATGTCATGCGTACATTCAAAACGGACATTTAATTGTCATTCCTGTACCACGTGACAAATCATGTGATTTTACTACGTTCAGTAGTGTTTATGTAAATGAATGTACATGTAATATTATTGTATTACCATGCCCATATGTCTGACAAACTCGGACGTGGGCGATTAAAGCAAGTTTTAATTGAAATTGAAGGATGTTGTTAACACTTGGATAGCTCACTTGATGCAGTGGGCTATAAATAGCTTTCCAGTCCATGACAGAATCCCGTCTGGTTTAAACCTCGGGATGAATGAATCTCTTAGAAGGTTGGCTTTTGTCTTCTGGTAATTCACGTCTTTATGTGGCGACCTGTAATATACAATAAAATTACAAAAATAATTTGTTTTTCTACTGAAGTCATAACCCTGATGATTGATCCCAGACAAGTAAATTATGACATATTATTACCTGGCAATATGTGTTTATTGGCGTTGTATTTCTAATTCAGTTTTCTTGTAAAGATCTATAAGCAAGTGATCGGTGTATATTATAAGCGGCGCCATATACATATACTACTGTTGAATCTATTGCTTTTGCATAGCGTAAGAACTGTTAAATTGAACAAAAGCACTTGTTTTAGTTCATATCCATACGAACGTAAGAAGACCAGAGAGCGTTAAATTTTGTTCTGTGAAAAGTATAAGTTCTTCATTTGTCACGCACCACGGACAATCATTTTTTTTAAAATAAGAACTACACCAATATGTATGTCTCACCTGCCGTGCAACATTCTATAAGCGAGTACTCCGGTGGAGAAAATGTCTGTAGCTTCAGTAATGTCGTCTTTCTTACAAAACTGTTCTGGGCTGCAGAACTCTATCTTGGGTATTTCGAATTTAGAATCCCTTCTGCAGCCACCAATAATCTCAGATTTCTCGTAACCAGTCTGAAAGATACAACAAAGTGAATTTTAAATTATATTTTCTTAATCAAATCGCCTACATTGATTGATTATACAGTGTATGTATAATGATGTAAAAAAACATCGGTAAAGATTTACTGTTATGTCTAAAACACCTGTCTTTATACCGCCCCAAATCTGTAGTTCCCTATAGATATAGTTGTATTTCGGGCAACGAAATCAATGGCAACGATATTTTTATTTATGACAACCACAAACAATATCACGGAGACGAAAATAAACCTGTTATGCATCGAGGATTAATGCAAAAGTATATCATAAAAACGAACAGTCTCTTAAACTCTTGTTTAAACTCATTACTCCAAGAAGACATTTCAGATGTGGACGTCTTTAGAAACCCATTATGTGCTAATAATGAACAATGCATCATTTTCCACAATTCTTTTTAGTACCTATATCTGTAAGAAAATGTATTTACTTTCTGTTATTTTGTCGTTTGATTCTGCTTTGAATTTGGACCAGTCGCAGATTCCCATATGGAGGTAACGTTTTGCATACATACTCCTCTAAAGTAATATGTTTCTCATAAATGCTTGAATAATGTACAATTATAAGCCGTAAATCCGTATTTATGATATATATATGCATTTGAGGGTCATTAAGAAACACTGACTAGTTTTCTTTCTATTTTTTATACTTAAGTTTATGGGGTTCCAATTTATACATGATTCTTTAGTTAAACGATTTCATTTACATTTTATATTTGAACTCTACCTCAACAACATAGCGATTAGTCAGTCTTATAATTATGATTATTTCTTCTCTAAGTTGTGACGATCTCAAAATTTATTTCATACTTCCCTTACTCACACGACTAATGGACGATAATATTAATGTCACAATTCCTTTACTCACACGACAAATGAAAGCAACTCACCAGACATGGATATCCTTTGTTGTTGAAGACTATTTTTTCCGGACAGATGTCGGTGTGTATAATACGGCGGCCTAACAGGAACTTCAGGATGTGCAGTAAGTTGATACTGAGAAACTTGGCATGGATCTCTTCAAAATGGAATCTATGAAAAAGAGTATCGAATATATGCGTTTAATGGATTACCCTAATGAATCGTTAACCAATACAGAAAAAGCGATATAGGACAATTGAGCAAAACATGTAATAGTTTGTGAAAGAGGAAAAACCTGCATGATGTATCAACCTCTCCCCCTACTCAACACACCCAAATCGCACCCTGTACAATACACACACCATTCATTCACACATTGAACCTAGAACCTAGATGAGTACACTACCATAACCAATCCTCATATAAACACCAATCCCACACCTATCCACACCTATCCCACACCAATCCCACACCAATCCCACACCTATCCACACCAATCCCACACCAATCCCACACCTATCCCACACCAATCCCACACCAATCCCACACCAATTCCACACCTATCCCACACCTATCCCACACCTATCCCACGCCTATCCACAATCACTCCCAACACATCAGCACCCACCCGACCAATCGCCCCCCCCCTCCACACACACACACGCACACACATGGATGGATCAGATATCATATGAACACATACGTGAAAAAACACTTACCCTTTTCCCATCAAGTACTTCAGGCTCAGCATCGGTCTTTTGTTATGGACGAAGTGATGCGCCTTTGATAAATCCTCTTTAACTTCTGGTAGTCTATGTGGAATAGAAAAGATAACGATTAAAAGTATATGTCTTTCCTTCGGGTACCTTAATTCACGTATTAAAATAGTTTATTGTATCAGACTGTGAGAGGACCCTTCAAAGCACTCATTCACAAAGATTTTTCTTAGTAACCCTATATAAATACAATGCAGTATATCAACATTATCGAAATTACAGACATATTCAAGGTCGAGTTGGTTTTACAGAAAGTCAAATAAATTAATTGAAAACTATGCATCTACATGGCACTCAAATGTTTTTCAACCACATAATGCAGTACAGGGTTGATTTCTTCATGGTTTAACTCAAACCTTACGTTGTTATACCAAACTGTTACGTCTTTCGTAGTAATATTACTCGAGAACATATAACAAGTAAAAGAAATGATTATGAAAATGGTTCAAACTTACTTGGTCCTCAATGATACAAGTTTGTCGATGTCTTGCATAGATTCATCCTGAAATAAAGTTAACGACAAAAATTAAAGACACTCTTTCAATAATTATGTAAGTATACGGAAGCAAACAAAGTATATGCTGCACAAAGCGCTTTTATGCAAACAAAGTCTTATTCAAATACTTGCAAATTAGAAATATAGTTTTATTTCATATTTTGATCTTTAATCGTGACTTTCATCTGACAACATGTTTGATATGAGACCGAGAGGGTGCATGTCGCATATATTTTATCAACCACAAAATTCATTTGACATTGACAGCTAATCAGCTAATTACACACAGTTTTCGTAATAAATAGTCTTAATAATCTTTTTGGACACCTGTGTATGCTGTAAATAAGGCATGATACAACTACATTGCAAATCGACTCAATGCAGATCTAACTTACGAGATAACTTTTCAATGTTGTCCTAACTTACCTTTACATTCGCCAGAGCTTGATCCTTGCTATGAGAGGTGTTTTCGTTCCTTAATTTTGGGGACTCGCAAGAATCCAGTTGATCACCGTCACCACAATGTTCGTCTGCTTTAGTATCCCTGTTGGCAACATTGGCTGTTAAGACCTTACTGGTTTCTTGGTCAGTATGTTCGGGATTTGTCAAACACTGCTTCCCCATGTTCTCGGATTGCCTAGGTTTAGGTGGTGTTGTTTTGTCGCTTACTATTTGGCATAGTTCCTTCAAGGACCGAATATTTGAAACCATGACCAGAGGCTTGAGCTTCTCCCTTGTATGTCGTGTTGAGTGAAGTAGTGGAACCAACAAATCAGTGACATCATCAGTGGAATCCTCATTTGAGATCGCTTTGTGAACTTTACGGCTTGGTCCGTTAATTAGGTGGGATGCCTGTCTCTGGGATAAGATTTTATACATTCTGATTGGCACTGCAATGTGGATTATTGGCTCATCATAGGTGAATACTGTTGCTACCATAACTGTTGCAAGTGAAAACACTCGGTCGGTCAGTTTCTCGGTTTGGAAGACATGATTGCGCTGGCGATCCTGAGATGTTTCTACTAGCATGATATCTTGTTTCCTTAAGACAAACTCTTGGAACTTATGAACTACACTGGCTGATACAAAGGGCTGTGTCGGCCTTGACGAATTCTCGATCCGGAAAGGTATATCTTGGTTCAAAAAGGCCTGCCCCTCTCCTTTAATTAATCCATATTGGTCTAGTCGACGGGTCAAGAGTGGCCTTACACAAATGGTGATCACGTGCTTCTTGTTGCCCATAGTCGGCATCAACTCCTGATGTTTGTCACTTTGGAAAATCCGAGTTTTCGGTGTTAAGCTGATTACCCATACTGGTCCCTGGATGAATGATCGCTGACCGGATGTGCTGACTGGAAGGTGAAGACCGTCATTCTCTGCTCGGACCACTGTTACTGTATAATTATTAGCGATCCAATCGAGAGTTGTATGAACCCACGCTGATTTCTTTTCTTGGCTAGATGCTGAATTATAGAGTCCAATCTCTCTCTGTGACATGTACCTAGCACATTCAAGTATTTGTTGTGCTTCGTATTTTACTGGCAGAGTTACGAAAGTGCCAAGGATGCCATCGAGGATTGAATGCAATGTATAACTTGCGTCCCACCCTACTGTGTTTTCTTGACTGAATGATGGATTATAGAATCCAATCTCTCTCTGTGGTGTGTATCTAGCGCACTCAACGACAGTACCAAGATTTGGTTTAGTCGGCGTATATTCGGTGTACATTAAAACATCACGTGGGTTGTAAATGTTTAAATTACAGATCTCCGTCTTCCTGTAATTCCTAATGGGTGGTAATGTTTGGAGGAAAGGGAAAACAGCATCTATCCTAGGAGTCAACTCTCTGTATTTAAGTGGAGAATCATTTATCGGGTATCGGCTAAAAGCGTCAACGATTTCCATCTCGGCACCTACAAACGGCACGCTAGCATTTGTTGATAGATTGTGTCCCTGAAGTCCATCGACAAATCTCTTTTCATGATCCTTGTTTCGTTTTTGAATGTCAAAAAGGAGCGCCTTTGTTTCGCGTCGGATATCCTCCGTTAATACATTGTTAAAGTCCTTTAATTGTATTTCGTTAATTATTTCCTTCCTTTTCACATCATCTTCTACTTTCTTGGGTGTATGTGCATTTTCTTGTGTTATACCGAAGTCACCCATTACTTCGATGTACTTTTGAAGGAGGGCTTTATCCATTCCAACGATTCCTTTAAAATTGCAACCAAGGTCGTCAACACTTTGATTAAGGCACTCGTGGAAATTTTCCAATTTCTTTATGAACATATTTTCCTTTGTCAGTCGTCTTTCCGTCTGTTTCAAAAGGAGAGGATTTACATCAGCCGTGGAAACTGCAGATTTGCATGTTCTCTGGTTTGGTGTTTTAGCCTTGACGTCTTTTACCTGTTTTTGTAAAACATATATACGAATAGCAAGGACCCTCTCTTGATTTAAGACAAGCTTATAGAGATACCATGTATTCGTATTCACACTCTTTATTCAGACATGGACTATTTAACAGTTAAAGCCTTAATATTGAACTAATATTTATTGAAGTGAGCCGTAGTCTCTCTACTCGCTTGTTTTTAAATATAGGCACAAAATCAACCAATAAATCATTGTTAGTGATTACCAACCGCCAAATTTTCGACTGTTCCAAATTGAAAGAGCTTGCAGAAGACATTTTAGAATGTGATGGGATTCATCGTTAGACATGATAGAAAACATTGCAGGAAAAGGAAAAATTGCTCGTAAACAAATATTGCTTTCCCGCAATGTTTTTTAACGAGTCGTCTGCATCAAAGTGGTAAAATTTCGTTATTGTTTGGTAATGGGTTACTGTCGTTTTCGTGTAAAGTATATTGATATTTGGAACGTGTCGCTCAAAACAGCTAGCTTTAAGTACTTTTGGGGCTAGATGAGCTTGTGTTCCAAAACGGTTAGATATATAGTGATTTGGTTTGGATTGAGATCAGAACTTATGATAGTAATTTCAGGCAGAAAGGAATGTCACATTCAAACATATAAGTTTTTCGCGTAATCACGAAACTCTGTGCTGGGTTGATGCCCAGCCTTTGTATGTGATCAACATTTGGTATTCATCAATCTAGATAATTTGCAAGATTAAACATCTTTTTTAGCGTCAATCTTTGAGTTGATTTTTGCATTTGATACGTTCGTTTTGAAAAGCAGGGGGTTTTTCCTTTAATTACTCAAACGTAATGATTCAAATTCTAATTAATATAAATTACAAATCCAAACGAAAAAAAAAACAAAATTTAATTGAGTATGAAGAGTTTTACCCATATATTGTAATGTACTTTGAAATTTTAGTGAAAACGAAGCTAAAGGGAATCTTCAATGCTTAGCTTAAGGCGACCGTACACGTATTATGGTGTGTGTGTATATGAATATACGGACGCTTATGAGGATATGAAGAAAGGTCTTCAAAATTGAAGATAGATAAAGTTATGCTAATATGAAACAACTGACAAAAGTATACAATGAGATGAAGGACAATTTGGGATATGGATACAGTAAATGCTCTTAACAAAACGATAATGACAGTGGCGTTCAAAAACCACATTTACACTAAATTGGAGAAAGATAAAGTAATGCTAAAATGATACAATTGATAAAAGTTAACAATCAGATAAAAGAAAACTTGTATATAAGTTATGGATACAGTAAATGCTCTAAACAAACCGATAATAACAGTGGCATTCAAAAACCACATTTACATTAAATTGGAGATAGATAAAGTAATGCTAATATGAAAAAAATAATAAAAGTTTACAATTAGATAAAAGACAAGTTGTAGTCTTTATAAGATATAGATACAGTAAAGGCTTTAAACATAACAACAATAACATTGACATTCTTTTTTTTTTTTTTTTAAAAAAAAGAACATCTACATTGATGCATTAATATGTATTCAAAAACAATGAAATGATTTTACCAAAACCTTTACCACTATGCATATAACCTAGTGCTATTTTAAATAAATAATCAAACTTACCTCGAGGTCTGAGGCATCGGACACCCTGACTCTACAACAGCATAAACTCGAAAAACGTTTCTTAAAACGTTTACCCATGGTATTTGTTAATTAAGCATCATTAAACAGATCAAAATCTGGAGAGCGATAAAATGGCGTGTCGTTTCTATGAAGAACAATCGACGTAAAGTGACGTCTGTGACGTCGATTGTAACGACGTTCCTTAACGACGTTGGTTTCCGGTTCAACGTTAAAGCTGGGAACCTGAGATTTTGAAAAAGTTAAAAATGCGGCGTCAATTGTGAGATGTGACAAACATCATTCCTTGCATATGAGCGTTAACGCATTTATCTTACATCGATTGTGAAACATGTTCTTAAAACTTGAAATATTAACCATCCCCGTTGCTTATTTGACTATGATTCAAGAATTACCTCAAATCCTTCCTTTATCTCAAATATTGAGGATCCTCAAGTGGTCATACACCTGTTACTTTTGAGATCTTGAATTCCCATTGACTCCAATGTTTAATCAGGCATTTTCAAGACTCTGCTGAGGGAAGAATAGTGTTTTTTACGCTTGTCTATATACAGAAACATCAAGTTTGGCCATTTAACTCTCAGAAACTGTAATAAAATGGACACCTCAATCGTCTCATTTTTTTTTTCTACGGAGCAAAGTGTATAAAAGTGTATGAATACCGTCCGAAAAACAGTGCACTAGCTGTCAAATCTAGCCGAGGTACCGGCATTTGTGTTCATACATCCCAAACAAATAGTCCTGCAATAAGCAACCAAAACAAACTTTGGGAGCATTGCAGGACTAAAATCTATACAGGAAACACATCAGTGTTCTACCAGCTCATCTCTTACTAGCAAAACTATGCACCAGAAGTCGAAACTCAAAATTTCTAAATGGTACTACGACCTGGAAGTACTCCGTAACAGTTGCGAGACCAAGTATTCCATCAAATTCCGATTCTCAAACGTTTTCCTCCATTCAAATTCGAGATATTTCCTCAAATTCTTTAAGGAGGATGTTACTTTCCCTTCATCGTTTCCAAAGCAGCGAAGTTGATGAGAAAATACCGATGGAGAAAAGAACGGCAAAAGCAGAGACAGTCCATGTGATTCATATGAAAAGTCTGATAATCGAAACAATTCGGTCCAAGGTTCAGCGCCCCATCGTTCTTTGTGACCGCATTTCCTTTAATTGAGGAAGTCCCTGTATTCTAACCACTGTGCCACGGATGCCTCACTCTCGGTTGAAGATTTCAAGCATGTACGTGTAGCTACATTCATTATAAACTACGCGGAAGTTAGTTGTTTGCCCCAACCAGATACCCCTTACCCACCCCATGGAAGAGACAACTGCCCACCAATTTATCTACACTGCATAAAAAAGTAAAACAAGTTGACTGTAGTCACTCACTGCTGATTCAAGAGAACCCAAACATTCAAAATTCGTGAAAATATGGAATGATTGTGTCGTCCATATCCATTATGCCACCGCGAAGGACGACGCATGCACAACATGAGAAAAGATACGATAGGGAATCTTCGGTGCCAGAAAAAATAATGATAAGAAAAACTCAAATCGTTGGCACAAATGCGGGAACATGTTATATATGGTTGTATGTCTAGTTATTTAAGCCTTATAGTGCTTGAACCGACTTCATGCTTATGAAATCAGGTTAGAGCCAGGACAGCCGCCAAGGAAATTGGCCGTTGGCCTGTGATCGTACATGTTTACTACTCTGAGAATCTTTCCTCAACAAAATTAAGCAGACATCCAAGATTTTAAAAAGCAGACGACAATCTATTTTAAGAAAATTACCGAGCATTCGAAAGTACCAACATGCATGGACTACGACAGATGTACAAGACTAACAAGGAAATGAGTTATAAAAGCAATACTTTATCTAGATAATGCGATTAATTATTTAATTTCATGAAAGTATGCAAGGGCATTTCTGTAATAATTCATTGTTTCTTCAATGACTTTCGTGGATAACATGTCGTTTATTTAATATACTTATCAGACACTTTGTATTCTGGTAAGTGTAACTACACTATCCCATCTGTTTAATGTATTCGCTTTGTGATTTCTAGTAATGATTGTTTTCCTTAAATTTATAGAATTTGCACAAATACCACTGATACCGTTTTTCTCATTGACAGAAAGCATGATACTTAAAAACAGAAAAAAATCTTTTGGCAGTGTTTCATTTTAAATATTTTCATGTCAGTGTCTTTCCTAGGCTTCATGTTTCAACAGTGTTCACATTCTCTATCTCATCATGTCACGCTACCAATCATATGACATGTCACGCTACCCACCTTTTGACATGTCAATGTCACGCTACCAATCTTTTGACATGTCACGCTACCAATCTATTGACATTGCACACTACCCATCTTTTGACATGTCAATGTCACGCTACCCATCTTTTGACATGTCACGCTGGCTATCTTTTGACATGGCACGCTACCGATCTTTAGACATGTCCCGCTACCGATCTTTGTACATGTCATGCTATTGATATTTTGATATGGCACGCTACCCCTGTTTCGACGTGTCACGCTACTTTTCTATGGACTTATCAATATCTGTCTCTATCTCTCTTGTTCTCAGTGAGAGTCGAACTCAGAACATCGCTTCTTTAGAACAATGCTGTTACCATAGAGCTATATATTTCGTTATGCCACGCTTCCAATCTTTTAGCATTACACTCTTCCAATTTTTTGACATGCCACGCTACTCACCTTTTGACATGTCAAGCTACCAATCTTTGGACATGTCTCGCTACCTATCTTTTGTAATGTCAAGCTATCAATCTTTTGACATGTTATACTACCCATTTTTTAACATGGCACACAACCCATCTCTTGACATGCCACGCTACCAATCTCTTGACATGCCACGCTACCCATCTTTTGACACGGCACGCTACCCATCTTTTGACATGTCACGCTACCAATCTCTTGACATGCCACGCTACCCATCTTTTGACACGGCACGCTTCCCATCTTTTGACATGTCACGCTATCAATCTTTTGACATGTGATACTACCTATCTTTTGACATGGCACACTACCAATATTTTGACATCCCACGCTACCCATCTTTTGATATGTCACGCTATCAATCTTTTGACATGTCATACTACCCGTCTTTTGACATGTCACGTTACCAATCTTTTGACATGTCACATTATCAATCTTTTGACATGTAATACTACCTATCTTTTGACATGGCACACTACCAATCTTTTGATGAGATAGGTAGCGAGACATGTCAAAGATTGGTAGCTTGACATGTCAAAAGGTGAGTAGCGTGGCATGTCAAAAAATTGGAAGAGTGTAATGCTAAAAGATTGGAAGCGTGGCATAACGAAATATATAGCTCTATGGTAACAGCATTGTTCTAAAGAGATGTCAAGATGGGGTTTGACATGGCACACTACCAATCTTTTGACATCCGACGCTACCCATCTTTTGACATGTCACGCTATCAATCTTTTGACATGTTATACTACCTATCTTTTGACATGTCACACTATCAATCTTTTGATATCCGACGCTACCCATCTTTTGATATGTCACGCTATCAATTTTTTGACATGTTATACTACCTATCTTTTGACATGTCATACTACCAATCTTTTGACATGTCGTACTACCCATCTTTTGAAATGGCACGCTACCCGTCTTTCGACATGACACGCTACCAATCTTTGGACATGCCACGTTTCAAATCTTTTAACATGCTACGCTACGCATAATTTGACATGTCACGCTACCAACCTCTTGCATACCACGATTCCAACCTGTTGACATGCCTCGCTACCAATCTTTTGACATGCCACGCTACCAGTCTTTTGACATGCCACGCTACCAGTCTTTGGAAATATCACGCTACCCATTTTTTTAAATGTCATGACGCTACCCATCTTTTGACATGTCACGTTACCCATTTTTTTAAATATCACCCTTCCCATTTTTTGAAATGTCATGCTACCATTCTTTTGACATACCACGCTATTCATCTTTTGACATGTCAAGCTCCCCATCCTTTGAAATATCACGCTACCAATTTTTTGACATGCCATGCTACCATTCTTTTGACATACCACGCTACCCATCTTTTGACATGTCACGCTACCATCCTCTTGACATACCACGCTGCCAATCTTTTGACATGCCACGCTTCCCTTATTTTGACATATCATGCCACGCTACCCATCTTTAGACATGCCACGCTTCCCATCTTTTGACAAGTCTAACAACAAATCTTTTGACACGTCATGCTGCCAATCTTTTGACAGGTCACTCTAACCATATTTTGACATGTCACGCTAACATCTTTTATTTATGCCAAGCTACCCATTTTTGATATGCTACACTACCCACCTTTTGACATAATATGCTACCCATCTTTTGACATGCTACACTACCCACCTTTTGACATATCACGCTACCCATCTTTTGACATGCCGCGCTATCAATCGTTTGACATTCCACGCTACCCACCTTTTGACACATCATTCTATCCATCTTTTGACATGTCAAGCAACCAATCTTTTGACATTCCACGCTACCCATCTTTTGACATGGCCGGCTACCCATACTTTTACATGGCACGCTACCCATCTTATGATATGCCACGTTATCCATCTTTTGACATGCCATGCTAGCCATGTCACGTCACACCTCTTTCGACATATCACGCTACTTTTGTTATGGACTTATCAATATCTGTCTCTCTCTTGTTCTCAGTGAGACTCGAACTCACAACCATCGCTTCTTGAGAACAATGCTCTTACCATTGAGCTATGAAGGCAGACGTTAATTTTCTCGTTGTTTTAGGTATAAGAACTATCATGTATTGAAAAATTAGTAATATTCAATGTTTAGTGGAAAAATACCACTTCCACCGATGAGAATGGAACCAGCAACCCTTGTATTGATAACGCAATGGTCTAACCACTGGGCTACATGGGCAGATGTTAAACCCGATGTTTGTTTACATATAAGAATACATTGAAAAATCAGTAATATTTAATGTACAGAACAAACATTTCCGTCAGCAAGAATCGAACCTACGACCCCTGCCTTAATAACGCATTTCTCTAACCACTGAACTATGAGGGCATTTGATGAATGCCTTGTTGATTAACGTATAAGAATATAATATATTAAAAAAAGAGTAATATTTAACGTCCAGAAAAAAATATCTTTTCCACCAATGGAAATTTGTTTTGATTATACATTGCTCTATTCATAGAGTTATAGGGACGGGCGTTTAGAATCCCATTGTTGCATGTATAATACCTTAACACATATAGATACCACCACTAATCAACAAAAGAAGTATTATGTTTAATTGTGTCAAATGTGAGAAGAACCCATCACCCTTCTGGACTCACTCAAAGATTTGTGCTGTGGGAATGAATAGCGTTAAAAAATATATTAACGATCAATGTCAAAAACCATTTTCAATTTCTATACTTCCAAACCCGTATAGGACATTCAATACAAGATTCGATCGAGACAGAATTACAAATTAATTTCTGAATACTATGTGCCGTGTGTGCGAAAGGTACACTGTCATAATATCTATAAGACTAAAAGGATTATAATTTTCAAGTGTGTCAGTATTCAATCAACTTTCAGCATTGATCTACGGAAAACTTTTTGGGTCCATTATATACGCTAATGTTCACTTGGGATAGATACTAAAGATTTGCCTTGTCATATGAACAGGAACTCTATTCAGATTTACATTTACTTTCGGGTAGTCCCACTTCCACTGTTCATTACAATTTTTTGTTTCTATTTTCATTTTCCAGTTTTCGAAACAGAGATTAATAAAAGAGTCCCATTTAAAAAATAACAAACATATCAAAATGAATGAGATAATCGACTTAAATATCGCAACCATAAACAAGTTTTTCGTGGATCAATGCTGAGTGTTGATTGAATATAGACACGCTTGAAAATGCTGATTCTCATATTCTTAATGCTATCAAGACTGTTTTCCTCTGAGTTAGTTGATTTTCACCCCGGCCTCCCTTCATCGTTCGTGACCATGCTCGTTGACATGGTCTATGCAAATCGATCTAAACGGCAGTGCCGTCATATGCTTTTTGTGGAACTTATCAGGATAACCGGGGTATTATGAGTTCACAAAGAACCGTTGACGCCAGATTTTGCAGACGACATTTCAAAATGTGATGAAATTGAAAACTAATCTTCTGATAGGACGGAACAATTACCAAGCAATAAAGACATTTGACCAGTTTGTTGCAGACGACTCTAGAAAACATTGTGGGAAAAGGAGAAATTACTTATTAATCAAAGTCGATAACGTATATGGTATTGCAGGGCTATAAAATCAAGGACATGATATCAACGAAAGTCATTGAAGAACAAGTGAAATTATGACATATATGTGTTATATTGGCGTCGTTTGATTTTGTTTTAATGACAGGGGAATAAAATTAATACGAAAGATTTATATATTGTTAAAAAATAAATATATCTTTAATATTTTAAAATGTTTTACGTGTTGGAAAAGTCACATATGAATAACAAAATTATAAAGCCCTATCCACATAAACTACAAAATATCTCTTTCATCTGGCTATATATGCTGTGATTTGTGACTTGTGAGCCGGTGGGAAGATAACCTTTTGACCATCCCTTAAGTTTGAACCCTAGTTGGTAGCTTGCTGGCCGGTTGGGAAGATGCTCTATTCGGCATGGCTTTCAAATTGCCTTCTGGCGTACCAGATGTTGTGCCTGTTGTACCGGTAATTCCTGTTGTCCCGGAAATGACTGTTGTCCCGGAAGTGACTGTTGTACCGGAAATAGCTGTGTTTTGGTTTCCATGGAGAAACTCTGAGAACGGTGATGGATCCGTCTGATTGATCAACGCATGTTCATCTAACCCTCTAAACCATCTGAAATGAGATAACAGTATTTGTTTAAACATCACAATGTCTCCATCACGTGTCTGGAATTACTTTACTCGTTCTGCCGACAAGTCGAAGGCGACCTGTAACCTGTGTAACCAGGACTTTGTATTCAAGAATACAACATCCAACCTACTGAATCACTTGAATGGCAAGCATCCATCCGTTTTGACGTCCGAAACTGTAAAACAGACGACCATGAACCTGTTTGTGAACAGAGGATAAGTGTACTAGTATTTGGACATGCAGACATTCGAACATCAAAACGAATTCTAAAATCGAATATTCGAATATATTCGAATAGTTCTAGTCGAATATTCGAATAGTGATTTCACTATTCGTTCCCATCCCTACTTTAAAGTAATCATGATTTCAAGAATCGAAAACGAGATACATGTTGCTCTGTGTCAAATTATATACATTTAATGGTTAAAAACCACCAAAAGTATTCAATGCTGTGTTAACCTTATTTTATATGTTGTTGTTTGTGGTGGGTTATCATATTTACTTTATTTTGTCTTATTTCTATTTTATTTTAATTTTACTTTTGGTATGCACTCTCTTATTGTAAACATATTTGAGCGTGGCTTTTGCATGCATGTAAATGTTGATGTAAACAGAAAGGATTACAACATTACGTTTTGGTCATGATTTGTAGTCATTTCATAAAAGAAGGTTTTTACAGTATTATATACGGAGTATCATGAACTATGGATTTAAAAGCCGTACAATCCAGGCTTTAATAAAAACACCACCACAATAATACATGCACTATGGCCTCCTCAAGATAAGGATGTGTAAGTACATGTTTAACCCTTAGAATGCTGGGTTATTTTCTCAAAATCGACTGCACTGCTTTATTTTTGAAGTGGTGGTGTGTTCGACCCCCCCCCCCTCCACCCCACTGGGTGCATTTTTCCTCTCATGGTTGCATTACATTAAAAAAAAGGACAACTGCTGACCATGACCATGTCACTTTTAGTCATGCAGTTCAACAATGTCTTTACAATGCCTGAATTATATACACACAAATATGCTATATGTAGCCAAATAACCATAAGCAAAGTTTGGGATCCAACTTACTAAGCAGATATAGTGCGGACTTAGACTGTAGACATAAACATTGTTTTAGTTATAATAAGGTTTGTTATGAATACAATTTTGTGTCGTCTGCTTTCAAAGACCTTAAATATCTGCTTAATTTTGATAAGGAAAGATACCCAGAGTAGCAAACAGATTAGATCACAGGCAGCCGCCAATTAACTTGGTGGCTGACCTGGATCTAGCCTGTTTGCATAAATATGAAGTTGGTTCCAGGACTATAAGGCTTAACGCACCATTCGGTACCAACTGAGCAGGAATCCAGTTTTCTGTTTTTGAACGTTTTAAAGAATGAGTATGTCAATAGCTTCAAGTTTATCTATACAAGCCACTGATCTTAATCACAAGTATAGCATAGTCTTGAAGTTGTATACTTAATGTGGGACGCAGTCTGAAATCTCCTGTCTTTATACTTTATAACATCTCTAGTCCATGTGTCTAGTGTTATAAAGTGTTATTACACACGCTTGCACTGATGGGGTCTGTATTCACAGTGAACTGATTATTAACCTATTTATGATGAGACCCCTTGAAGGAGTGTTCGTTTGACAGTTTTTAATACTTACTTGACGGAATCGACGAGAGATGACTGGCAACGTTTGATACTGAATCGTTGATTAGGATCATGCCTGAAAACAGTAAAAAGAAAGGCCCATTAATACATGATTTTTAAATTAGTTAAAAACATATTTTTGATAAGCAGTTGAATGATCGAAATGAATCAACTACCACAGTGTTATTAACTTGGAATTGGACATACAAGTAACAATAAGCTAAAATGCGCTATCTATCAATATTAAACATTTAAGTCCAGAAATTTAGCACACTCCGAACAGGCGAACTAGCAACAGATGACTTTAAATCACGTGTTTGTATGAGATTATTAACCCTTATCGTGCTGGCACCGACTTCATGATTATGCAAACAGGTTAAATCCAGGCAAGCCGCCAAGTAATTTGGCGGCTGGCCTGTGATATAACCTGTGTGCTACTCTGTGTATCTTTCTTCGTCAAACTTAGGCAGATATTTAAGGTTTTGGAAAACATTCGGCACAAAAATATTTATTTAGGAATTACCAAGCATTCTAAGGGTTAATGCTCCCTTTTGCCACAAATAAAAGTTCTATCGTATATATTACAGAAATAGTCTTGCCGTATCAGCATGTCATGCGTACATTCAAAACGGACATTTAATTGTCATTCCTGTACCACGTGACAAATCATGTGATTTTACTACGTTCAGTAGTGTTTATGTAAATGAATGTACATGTAATATTATTGTATTACCATGCCCATATGTCTGACAAACTCGGACGTGAGCGATTAAAGCAAGTTTTAATTGAAATTGAAGGATGTTGTTAACACTTGGATAGCTCACCTGATGCAGTGGGCTATAAATAGCTTCCCGGTCCATGCCAGAATCCCGTCTGGTTTAAACATCGGGATGAATGAGTCTCTTAGAAGGTTGGCTTTTGTCCTCTGGTAATTCACGTCTTTATGTGGCGACCTGTAATATACAATACAATTACAAATATAATTTGTTTTTCTACTGAAGTCATAACCCTGATGATTGATCCCAGACAAGTAAATTATGACATATCATTACCTGGCAATATGTGTTTATTGGCGTTGTATTTCTAAATCAGTTTTCTTGTAAAGATCTATAAGCAAGTGATCGGTGTATATTATAAGCGGCGTAATATATATATATACTACTGTTGAATCTATTGCTTTTGCATAGTGTAAGAACTGTTAAACTGAACAAAAACGCTTGTTTTAGTTCATATCCATACGAACGTAAGAAGACCAGAGAGCGCTAAATTTTGTTCTGTGAAAAGTATAAGTTCTCATTTGTCACGCACCACGGACAATCATTTTATTTTAAAATAAGAACTACACCAATATATATATGTCCCACCTGCCGTACAATATTCTATAAACGAGTGCTCCGGTGGAGAAAATGTCTGTAGCTTCAGTAATGTCGTCTTTCTTACAAAACTGTTCTGGGCTGCAGAATTCTATCTTGGGTATTTCGAATTTAGAATCCCTTCTGCAGCCACCAATAATCTCAGATTTCTCGTAACCAGTCTGAAAGATACAACAAAGTGAATTTTAAATTGTATTTTCTTAATCAAATCGCCTACATTGATTGATTATACAGTGTATGTATAATGATGTAAAAAAACATCGGTAAAGATTTACTGTTATGTCTAAAACACCTGTCTTTATACCGCCCCAAATCTGTAGTTCCCTATAGATATAGTTGTATTTCGGGCAACGAAATCAATGGCAACGATATTTTTATTTATGACAACCACAAACAATATCACGGAGACGAAAATAAACCTGTTATGCATCGAGGATTAATGCAAAAGTATATCATAAAAACGAACAGTCGAATTCAAACTCTTGGTTAAACTCAAAGAAGACATTTCAGATGTGGACGTCTTTAGAAACCCATTATGTGCTAATAATGAACAATGCATCATTTTCCACAATTCTTTTATTACCTATATCTGTAAGAAAATGTATTTACTTTCTGTTATTTTGTCGTTTGATTCTGCTTTGAATTTGGACCAGTCGCAGATTCCCATATGGAGGTAACGTTTTGCATACATACTCCTCTAAAGTAATATGTTTCTCATAAATGCTTGAATAATGTACAATTATAAGCCGTAAATCCGTATTTATGATATATATATGCATTTGAGGGTCATTAAGAAACACTGACTAGTTTTCTTTCTATTTTTTATACTTAAGTTTATGGGGTTCCAATTTATACATGATTCTTTAGTTAAACGATTTCATTTACATTTTATATTTGAACTCTACCTCAACAACATAGCGATTAGTCAGTCTTATAATTATGATTATTTCTTCTCTAAGTTGTGACGATCTCAAAATTTATTTCATACTTCCCTTACTCACACGACTAATGGACGATAATATTAATGTCACAATTCCTTTACTCACACGACAAATGAAAGCAACTCACCAGACATGGATATCCTTTGTTGTTGAAGACTATTTTTTCCGGACAGATGTCGGTGTGTATAATACGGCGGCCTAACAGGAACTTCAGGATGTGCAGTAAGTTGATACTGAGAAACTTGGCATGGATCTCTTCAAAATGGAATCTATGAAAAAGAGTATCGAATATATGCGTTTAATGGATTACCCTAATGAATCGTTAACCAATACAGAAAAAGCGATATAGGACAATTGAGCAAAACATGTAATAGTTTGTGAAAGAGGAAAAACCTGCATGATGTATCAACCTCTCCCCCTACTCAACACACCCAAATCGCACCCTGTACAATACACACACCATTCATTCACACATTGAACCTAGAACCTAGATGAGTACACTACCATAACCAATCCTCATATAAACACCAATCCCACACCTATCCACACCTATCCCACACCAATCCCACACCAATCCCACACCTATCCACACCAATCCCACACCAATCCCACACCTATCCCACACCAATCCCACACCAATCCCACACCAATTCCACACCTATCCCACACCTATCCCACACCTATCCCACGCCTATCCACAATCACTCCCAACACATCAGCACCCACCCGACCAATCGCCCCCCCCCTCCACACACACACACGCACACACATGGATGGATCAGATATCATATGAACACATACGTGAAAAAACACTTACCCTTTTCCCATCAAGTACTTCAGGCTCAGCATCGGTCTTTTGTTATGGACGAAGTGATGCGCCTTTGATAAATCCTCTTTAACTTCTGGTAGTCTATGTGGAATAGAAAAGATAACGATTAAAAGTATATGTCTTTCCTTCGGGTACCTTAATTCACGTATTAAAATAGTTTATTATATCAGACTGTGAGAGGACCCTTCAAAGCACTCATTCACAAAGACTTTTCTTAGTAACCCTATATCAATGCAATGCAGTATATCAACATTATCGAAATTACAGACATATTCAAGGTCGAGTTGGTTTTACAGAAAGTCAAATAAATTAATTGAAAACTATGCATCTGCATGGCACTCAAATGTTTTTCAACCACATAATGCAGTACAGGGTTGATTTCTTCATGGTTTAACTCAAACCTTACGTCGTTATACCAAACTGTTACGTCTTTCGTAGTAATATTACTCGAGAACATATAACAAGTAAAAGAAATGATTATGAAAATGGTTCAAACTTACTTGGTCCTCAATGATACAAGTTTGGCGATGTCTTGCATAGATTCATCCTGAAATAAAGTTAAGGACACAAATTAAAGACACTCTTTCAATAATTATGTAAGTATTCAGAAGCAAACAAAGTATATGCTGCATAAAGCGCTTTTATGCAAACAAAGTCTTATTCAAATATTTGCAAATTAAAAATATAGTTTTATTTCATATTTTGATCTTTAATCGTGACTTTCATCTGACAACATGTTTGATATGAGACCGAGAGGGTGCATGTCGCATATATTTTATCAACCACAAAATTCATTTGACATTGACAGCTAATCAGCTAATTACACACAGTTTTCGTATTAAATAGTCTTAATAATCTTTTTGGACACCTGTGTATGCTGTAAATAAGGCATGATACAACTACATTGCAAATCGACTCAATGCAGATCTAACTGAAGAGATAACTTTTCAATGTTGTACTAACTTACCTTTACATTCGCCAGAGCTTGAGCCTTGCTATGAGATCTAGAAGGTACCAGTCCAACAGGAGCTGTCTCAGGTTGGGGAGACTTATCAGATTGTCGATTGGTTCCCGGGTATTTGTCTGCTTTGGGGCATCGTTCTGTATGAGGAATACCAGCCACCACAGGGCATCCGTTTTTTCTGGAGGGGGCCTTTAATCTTGGTTTTTCGAAAGATTTGCCCAATCTCACAAATTTAGTTGGCTTGTGTCGTCCATCACTTTTAGGAGATGCATCTGCTTTGATCAGCTGGCTTGTCGAGGTGTTTTCGTTCCTTAATTTTGGGGACTCGCAAGAATCCTGTTGATCACCGTCACCACAATGTTCGTCTGCTTTAGTATCCCTGTTGGCAACATTGGCTGTTAAGACCTTACTGGTTTCTTGGTCAGTATGTTCGGGATTTGTCAAACACTGCTTCCCCATGTTCTCGGATTGCCTAGGTTTAGGTGATGTTGTTTTGTCGCTTACTATTTGGCATAGTTCCTTCAAGGACCGAATATTTGAAACCATGACCAGAGGCTTGAGCTTCTCCCTTGTATGTCGTGTTGAGTGAAGTAGTGGAACCAACAAATCAGTGACATCATCAGTGGAATCCTCATTTGAGATCGCTTTGTGAACTTTACGGCTTGGTCCGTTAATTAGGCGGGATGCCTGTCTCTGGGATAAGATTTTATACATTCTGGTTGGCACTGCAATGTGGATTATTGGCTCATCATAGGTGAATACTGTTGCTACCTTAACTGTTGCAAGTGAAAACACTCGGTCGGTCAGTTTCTCGGTTTGGAAGACATGATTGCGCTGGCGATCCTGAGATGTTTCTACTAGCATGATATCTGGTTTCCTTAAGACAAACTCTTGGAACTTATGAGCTACACTGACTGATGCAGAGGGCTGTGTCGGCCTTGACGAATTCTCGATCCGGAAAGGTATATCTTGGTTCAAAAAGGCCTGCCCTTCTCCTTTAATTAATCCATATTGGTCTAGTCGACGGGGCAAGAGTGGCCTTACACAAATGGTGATCACGTGCTTCTTGTTGCCCATAGTCGGCATCAACTCCTGATGTTTGTCACTTTGGAAAATCCGAGTTTTCGGTGTTAAGCTGACTACCCATACTGGTCCCTGAATGAATGATCGCTGACCGGATGTACTGACGGGAAGATGAAGACCTTCATTCTCTGCTCGGACCACCGTTACTGTATAATTGTTAGCGATCCAATCGAAAGTTGTATGAACCCACGCTGATTTGTTTTCTTGGCTAGATGCTGAATTATAGAGTCCAATCTCTCTCTGTGGCATGTACCTAGCACATTCAAGTATTCGTTGTGCTTCGTATTTTACTGGCAGAGTTACGAAAGTACCAAGGATGCCATCGAGGATTGAATGAAATGTATAACTTGCGTCCCACCCTACTGTGTTTTCTTGACTGAATGATGGATTATAGAATCCAATCTCTCTCTGTGGCGTGTATCTAGCGCACTCAACGACAGTGCCAATATTTGGTTTAGTTGGCGTATATTCTGTATGCCTGAAAACATCACGTGGGTTGTAAATGTTTAAATTACAGATCTCCGTCTTCCTGTAATTCCTAATGGGTGGTAATGTTTGGAGGAAAGGGATAACAGCATCTATCCTGGGAGTCAACTCTCTGTATTTAAGTGGAGAATCATTTATCGGGTATCGGCTAAAAGCATCAACGATTTCCATATCGGCACCTACAAACGGCACGCTAGCATTTGTTGATAGATTGTGTCCCTGAAGTCCATCGACAAATCTCTTTTCATGATTCTTGTTTCGTTTTTGAATGTCAAAAAGGAGCGCCTTTGTTTCGCGTCGGATATCCTCCGTTAATACATTGTTAAAGTCCTTTAATTGTATTTCGTTAATTATTTCCTTCCTTTTCGCATCATCTTCTACTTTCTTGGGTGTATGTGCACTTTCTTGTGTTATACCGAAGTCACCCATTACTTCGATGTACTTTTGAAGGAGGGCTTTATCCATTCTAACGATTCCTTTAAAATTGCAACCAAGGTCGTCAACACTTTGATTAAGGCACTCGTGGAAATTTTCCAATTTCTTTATGAACATATTTTCCTTTGTCAGTCGTCTTTCCGTCTGTTTCAAAAGGAGAGGATTTACATCAGCCGTGGAAACTGCAGGTTTGCATGTTCTCTGGTTTGGTGTTTTAGCCTTGTCGTCTTTTACCTGTTTTTGTAAAACATATATACGAATAGCAAGGACCCTCTCTTGATTTTATACAAGCTTATAGAGATACCATGTATTCGTATTCACCCTCTTTATTCAGACATGGACTATTTAACAGTTAAAGCCTTAGTATTGAACTAATATTTATTGAAGTGAGCCGTAGTCTCTCTACTCGCTTGTTTTTAAATATAGGCACAAATTCAACCAATAAATCATTGTTAGTGATTACCAAACGCCAAATTTTCGACTGTTCCAAATTGAAAGAGCTTGCAGAAGACATTTTAGAATGTGATGGGATTAATCTTTAGACATGATTGAAAACATTGTAGGAAAAGGAGAAATTGCTCGTAAACAAATATTGCTTTCCCGCAATGTTTTTCATAGTCTGCAACAAAGTGGTAAAATGTCGTTATTGTTTGGTAATGGGTTACTGTCGTTTTCGTGTAAAGTATATTGATATAATTTGGAACGTGTCGCTCAAAACAGCTAGCTATAAGGACCTTTGGGGCTAGATGAGCTTGTGTTCCAAAACGGTTAGATATGTAGTGATTTGGTTTGGATTGAGATCAGAAATTATGATAGTAATTTCAGGCAGAAAGGAATGTCACATTCAAACATGCAAGTTTTTCGCGTAATCACGAAACTCTGTGCTGGGTTGATGACCAGCCTTTGTATGTGATCAACATTTGGTATTCATCAATCTAGATAATTTGCAATATTAAACATCTTTTTTAGCGTCAATCTTTGAGTTAATTGTGCACTTGATACGTTCGTTTTGAAAAGCAGGGGCTATTCATTCCTTTAATTACTCAAACGCTATGATTCAAATTCTAATTAATATAAATTACAAATCCAAACGAACAAAAAATCAAAATCAGATTGAGTATGAAGAGTATTTACCAACATACTGTAATGATCTTTGAAGCTTTAGCGCAACTATCTGTTTATCAATGTGAAGCTAAACGGAAATCTTTAAATGCTTATGGCGACTATGTATGTATTATGGTGCGTTTTATCAAAAACAGACGCTAATCAGATATTGAAGTCTTCAAATTTATAGATTAATAAAGTTATGCTAACATGAAACAACTAATAAAAGCATACAATAAGATAACAGATAGTTGTTACATGAAACAAATATTAAAAGCATACAATAAGATAAAAGACAGTTGTTACATGAAAAAAATGATAAAAGCATACAATGAAATAAAAGACCATTTGTATGTAAGATATGGATACAGTAAAGGCGTTAAACATAACAATGACTTTTAAAAAACAACCTTTACATGTATTCCTTGGTGTCTTTTCAAAACGATGAAAGAATATTACCAATACCTTTAAAACTATACCTGTAACCCAAATGCTATTTAAAACAAATAATCAAACTTACCTCGGGGTCTGAGGCATCGGACACCCTGACTCTACAACAGCATAAACTCGAAAAACGTTTCTTAAAACGTTTACCCATGGTATTTGTTAATTAAGCATCATTAAACTAATGGAAATCTGGAGAGCGATAAAATGGCGTGTCGTTTCTATGAAGAACAATCGACGTAGTGACGTTTTTGACGTCGATGGTAACGACGTTCCTGAACGACGTTGGTTTCCGGTTCAGCGTCAAAGCTGGGAACCTGTGATTTTAGAACAGGTTTAAAATTCGGCGTCAATTGTGATACGCGGCAAACCTTATTCCTTGCATATCAGCGTAAACGTATTTATCATGCATCAATTGTGAAACATGTTCTTTATAACCATCGCCTTTGCTTCTTGAACTGCGGTTCAAGAATAACCTCAAACGGATAAGCTTTTTTTAAGGGGCTTGTTCACAAAACAAAAAAAAATAATTAGGAAGCATCAATTTCCTTAATGATGTACAGTTTAAGTGTTGGATTTCAAAAGCAATGCCACACTTTTCCATTAGAATACCTGATTAATAATTGACTATAATCACGCTTAAAAGAATATCAAACGATCTAGCTTTGCCTTAAAAAACTATTCTTCAGTGCATATCGTATAACAATTCAGCATGTTTTGCAGTTTTAAAGAAATTAACAAGCCCAATAATTACAGTAATTTTCTAAAAATAGATTTGTGTGTCATCTGCCTTAAAAAATCTTACATATCTGGTAAATTGTATTGAGGTAAGATACTTAGGGTAGCACGCAGATTAGATCACATGCCAGCTGCCAATTTACTTTCCTTTTTTGCATTAGCATGAAGTCGGTTCCAGCACTACTAGGGTTTAAGGTGATAAAATAAAACAAGAAGAGTGTCATCATTCTGTAATAGTTTATTACATGGTAATAGTACAGTCTGTAAACAGAGGGATGGGGGTTTCAGAGTGATGTCTATAAACAAATACACAGAAGAGAATGAGCACCGAAAAAACATAAAAAAGACATTTGCTTTATATATTTATACATCTACATTAAAATGAAAATGATGTAAAGGGGATGAAAAGCTTTTTTGGGGAAATTTGCTCAACGCATTACCAAATAATAATGAAATTTGACCACTTTGTTGCAGACGACTCTGGAAAGCATTGTGGGAAAAGGAGAAATTGCACGTTATGAGCAATGTTTCCTTTTCCCACAATGTTTTCTGCCCTATCAGAAGATTTAAATTCCTAATTAATCACAATTTGAAATGTCGTCTGCTATCACTTTCAATTTGGGACAGTCGAAAATTTTGCGCTTGGTAAAGGGTCAACCCATTACTCCATATAATCAGCTTGTGTTTGTACATGTATTTATGAATCTGCAGCTGCAAACCTGGGAAATCAATGTGATAAAAGGAGATCATGCATTTGAAGGATAATTTCTAGCTTTTGTCACAATGGTTTCCACTCAAATATCACAAAGAGTACATCTTACCAAATTCAAAGATTTCTTAAAGTTTGCAGTTGCTTACATTTTGACCTGTCGCAAAATCCCAAAAGGTATTTGACTGTAATTGGTCAAAATTCAAAGGAACAGCAGTCAATATTTATGAATGATCAAACTTACATTTATTTGTGGAAATATTAAGAAACCATAGTGAAAAAGGGGGAAAATTGTATATTTTTCCTTTTGTCACAGTAGTTTGCAAAATCCTCTGCAGAAAACACAGTAAAGTGAGGTATTATGGAGTTAGAGGTGAAGGAATTCCCCTTAGTAAGGCATTAAACCCTTATAGTGCTGGATAATTTTCTAAAAATAGTTTTTTGTGTCATCTGGTTTCCCAAACAATATATATCTGCTTGATATTGATGAGGAAAGATACTCAGATTAGCGAACATGTAAGATCACAGGCCAGCTGCCAACTGACTTGGAGGCTGGCCTGGATCTAACCTGTTTGCATAAGCATTAAGTCGGTTCCAGCACTATAATAATAATAAGGGGCAATTTTGTTCCATCCTTTCTGTCCTTTGCCCGTACAGAAGGATTTTTCTTCATCCATTTATTCATATGGAGTTTTGAGAACTTCCAAAATCAAATGCAAACACAGACGACATGAGAGTATGAAAACTGACAATTTGTGCTCTTGCATAGAAACCATTAGAAAAAGTATATAAACTGCTCATTATCTGAAATTAATTATTATACTGCACTTTTATTCGCATTTTCTGACAATGTTTAATATCAGCAAAAGAGGGCAAGATGTGATCAGTTGCTTTTTAACAGAATTAAAACAGCAAGTAATTTTGTTGTGTTGAAGATGTCTTAGGAAATCGTTGTGTAAACAGAAGAAATTTCACGATACAGGTAATTTGGTATCTTTAAAACTATGTTCTACTTAATCTGAGGGAGAAAATTAAAAATTTCAATCCCTGTAATTTTCATTAACAGAGGCTTACAAAGCTTAACATTGTTAGGAAAAAATGGGCTCAGTCCCATGTAAATACAGCAGTTTGTTAAATGTGCGCTACCTACAACAATGGTACATGTTCATGAGTGGATATGCAATGGTATGATGCATGCATAATCATAAATAATTCCTGTAAGTTGTTATATGTTATCACCTGATAAATTATCTATTTACTTAAACTATAAAAACCGTGACAAATGATGTAATAGTGTGATACAGAATTCAAGAAATATTCCCATAGCCTTGCTGCTTGTAACAGACAGGAAATGCTTTTAACACATGTCAGGGTGTATTCTAGTTTAAATAACTTAAGTAACTTAATTTAGTGGACAAAATCAAATTTCACTTCAACAACAAGTGAATACAGTATTAGCGGGAAAAATTTTTTTATATAGACTAAAATAACTCATTACCAAACAATACAATTTTAACATACCTAATTGCAAACAGTTTTGACAATTGAAATCGACAACAGTCTAATACAATATTAATCATTGTAACTTAAACAAGTAATTGTTTTAACAACCAAATTCTTCTTTTCCCAGGATGATTTCAAATGGTTGTAAATGGCCTGTAAAGCTCTGTGATTGTTTGGTAAAGGGTTATGAAACTACAAAAAGCATGCAATAAATGAGATTATAGGTCACTACAATGACAGCCTGGATCTCAGGTCCACATACCAGGGTTTCCTTCTTGAGACCCAATACTGTGGGCACTTGTCACAATCATCTTGTCAATGAGTGCCCACAGTATAGAATTTAATTAATCCTTTCCCAAACAATAAAGACATTTGACCACTTTGTAGCAGACAACCTTGGAAAACAATTTTCCTTTTCCCACAATGTTTCTGCCCTATCAGAAGCTTATTGTCCAATTACATCTCATTTTGTAATGTCGTCTGCAAACTCTTTCAATTCGGGACAGTCTAAATTTTGTTGTTTGGGAAAGGGTTAATAGTTATGAAATAATGTAAGCAAAAGCCCCTGTTCCTACTCCGTGTCTAGACTCCTAAGGAACATATTTCAAGGGTAAATTGACCAGCCTTGGTAAACCTTTGAGGCTAAACAAGAATGTTACTCTTGCTAAACATTTTTTTTTGTTTATTTTGCAAGAAATGGATGGAATCGATAAAAAAACCTTTCAAAAACCTAATATATCTGCAATATTTTGTTGAGGAAAGATACCCAGGGTAGCAAACAGGTAAGACCACCGGCCAGCCGCCAAGTAAATTGGTAGCCTGCCTTGGTCTAACCTGTTTGCATAAGTATGAAGTTGGTTCCAGCACTATAAAGATAAAGGGGCAGTTTGACAAATGATGCTGTTTATTCTTCATATCATTTTTATTGTTGTTGTATGGGGTTTAATGCTGTGTCAAGGTTTTCAAATAGAATATAACTTTCCTGGAATTCACCAGCACTAGGCTTAAGCTCATAATTGTCTCGTTAAAAGACAATCCTACAAAACCAGCAGGGCTAGAACCCCAAACAAGTCCACCTCCTTAACCACTTGGTAGCAAAATGGTTAGATCACAGGCAAGTCGCCAATTTACTTGGCTGCTGGCCTGGACCTATCCTGTTCGCATAAGCATAAAGTCAGTTTCAGCATTACAAGGGTTAAAATAGTAGATGTCTTCATGTCAATTCTATGGATCTTATTTAAAGTTGGTACAAATCAGATGTCATTCACAAAAAACATAATGTCCATAGCTCTAATGTACAGCCGAGCCTCGTTTATCGGGACACTTTCGTTCCAAGGATTAATGTCCATATTAACGAATAACCCGGAATAAACAATCAGCGAGTTTCCAGTGAAATGTTTACCTATACACCGTTTTTCATAATAATTACTATGAAGTAAAAAATATGTAATAGTTCAAAATGATTGCCAGACATTGTCTCGCTGTCAATGCAGCGAGTTATCAACTATTACAAACTAGACTTTCTGCACACTACTTTGATTACAATTAGGTAAGACCAGTTAACAGACTAAATGAGCAATTTACAAACAATCAACACCTTTCGTTACACTACAATAGGTGACATTTAATGATCAAGCATAAGTGCTAATGCCAAAGGTGTGAATGTCGGATTACTGTATTGTCAATTAATGTAGTTAACCGCAAAAGAAATAATCATTATGCTGGTTTCCAGATTAGTCGTATGCATATACTATTAGAAGTTAGGTTTGGTTCCGGACTTTTATTGTCCAGAGCCAAATGCCGATTTTCCGGATTAAACAGTGCAATTATAGTCTGGAGTTCCTTCCCCTATCACTACGTAAGGGTCAGGCGTGGGCTGGAAATGGCGGCACGCTGCGGGTAAGATTTTTACATTAAAATAAGAAAGAAACTCATTTTGAATAAATGATCAATAGCAACGGATGACATTTTTAGGCATAGATTAAGCAAAGGATGGAATTCAAATACTCTTTGACCATTGATCAACATTGCTTTTTTCGAGAATTGATGTAAAAAGCTTATATAGTGGATTTCGGATAAACCATTATTTCGGATTACTTTAATCATTTCGGATTATTTCAACTTCAAATTGTTATTGGCAAAAGTCGAGTTTGAGCATTGATCATAAGTTTTTTAGGCTGATCAATCCAATCTAGATAATTCCTTTGAGAAAATCATGTAAACAATGCTTACAGTAGACGACGCCATTTTTAGACCCTGCCAGACCTTTGCTTTGTAATCAGCAAAATCGGGAACCAGACTAGTGCAATTAATGAAGGTTAAGACTGTTCCCTACAAATTCTGTTAGGATAGCGAGTAATCCGGATTAACGACGACCGAACTATCGATGGTCGACTGTATTACCAAATTATGATTTCTGCCATCGCAAATTGCATACATACCATAATCGCTATAAAGAACACAAAACTCAAAACTTTTAATTTAATAAATAATCAAATTAAAAGGTAAACTACATCCTAATTCTTAAATGTTATTGAATAAAATGGCCTGGTTTGGGGTTGCATTTTCACAGTTTCTTGTCAAAATAAGCGCTTTAATTCAGTGCTCCATATTTCCACTTCTAAACTCATCTGCTGCAGATCGATTTAAACCTTTTAGTACTGGAACCGACTTCATGCTTATGCAAACAGGTTAGATCCAGGCCAGCTGCCAAGAAATTTGGCGACCAGCCTGTGATCTAACCTGTTTGCTTCGGAGTATCTTCCCTCAACAAAATTAAGCATTTTAAATCTTATGAAGGCAGACAACACAAAAATCTATTCTTAGAAAACTACCCAGAATTCTCAGGGTTAAGGAGTTCATGTGACAAAAAGGAAATCTGCTTGTAAGACAAAATTTCGTCCTATACTCCTATTGTCAAACTGGTTTCTTCCCTCTATCACAAAAAAATGCTTTTTCATGCAATATACATGTAGGCTGCAGTTTCTTTCAATTTAGACGCATCCAAAGATCTCCTATGTTGGAAAAGGGTATGCACATCATTGAAAGGTCTAGCATACTACAAATATAAACAATGAAAATTTACATTCTTTGTCAGTGATATTGGATAACTCTAACTATGACAATAGGATGAATTGCATATGCCTCAACATGAGTCAATACCCAGTAACGCAAGCCACAAACTGCGGAAAACATTGCAACAGAGTTTGAAATTCCATTTTGTACAATGTTTTCTACTCAATTTCAAAAATTTAAATGCTAGTGGTCACTATTTCGTTTATTAAAGCATACAATAAAAGCCTCCAATTTGAACCTATCATATAAAGCATAATTGGCCTTAAGGATTTTTTAAAAAAGAAAAAAAGAATAAAAAAAACCTTAATTAAATTGCTAAGCCATACACCAAGCAGGAAGTGTTCACTGAAACAAAGTCACAAGTTGTTTGGCAGATTTGGCAATGTCATAGGCACACTGTATCACTTGCTGAGTCTTTATGGCCGGGTCAAATTGAATCTCCTCTCCTTCCGTGGTCGCCTCCGAGCATTCCTGACACTCCTCTCGGAGCCGTACCGCGCTTGCCACCAGTAAATGCAACGCATATTTTACACTCTCCGTAAATGGTTTCTGTCAAACGATAAAAGGTAGTGTTGGTATCGTTGCATCTAACTCACTTTGCCTTACCTTTATATTTGCATGTTAAAACCCATTTCCTGATATGGAAACTTGTGATTGCTCCAAATTGAAAGCAATAGTAGACAAAATTATAAACTATGAAATGTGATCTTTTCAGGAGACAAAAGGAGAAATTAATCGTCCAGACCAATTTCTCCTTTTATCACAATTGTTTTTCAAGATGTCAGCAGCAAGTGGGGCAACTTGTTTTTTATTTGATTAAATGCTGTTTGGTTAAATGAGTTTTCATTTAAGTTACAGCTTTCCTGGATTCACAAGTACTAGACTATGGCTCTGAAATGTCTTGCCAAAAGACACTCTCATATAAAAAGAGATATTGGTGGGTGACTTGAACCAGGGACCCCCAAGTCCTAAGTCTACTTCCTAAACTACTTGACCAAACAGGCTCCCACAGGTGCGATGAAGTATTGAACAAGGAATAAGAACTTAGTGCAGCAGACCATTCAAAGAAAACACACATGTTCAGTGATAGTAATTCAAGGATGGATCCTTTCCTATGTTAAACAAACAAAGATTTTCTTTATAGCAATCTTCAAACAAACTACAGTTACTTTACCTTTGTGAAATATAATTGCATAGTCTCATACAATTAAGAGAAGATAATTCATGAATAACATTATAAATTAATCATACATTACAAAATGGCTTTAATGAAACACAACACTTAAATTTTTCTATCATTGAAGGAGTTTGCAGATTTATATTCAAATTGAACCTTTTTTCATTTGGAAACCTAAAAGTGCTCATAAAGGGGAAATTTCTAACTAAATTATTCTTTGAAAGTTCACGAAAAAAAGACAAAGCTAAGAAAGAAGACATTATGCCAGCTTCTGCATCAGGAATAGAATTATATGTATTGTAGGAAAATTGAAATGAATTCATTTCATTCAACTTGTGCCTTAAAAAAGTTTTAAAGAATCAATGAATCTTAACAATTAGAATGAGTAGAAGCGTCCTTGACAAAATACATATTTCTTGACGTATATCTGTTTTCGTCCTCTAAACCTGTCATAAGGGAACCAATACGAATTGTCTCTTGGAGACTATTCTAATGTAGCCACATGATGTGATTGATCCAATCTGTGAAATATAGCTTTTTAAAGACTCCTTTACCTGTGTCACAAGATCATCATTTAAGGTATTGACATCTCTTTCTTTTTTTTTTCTTTCAATATTTCAAGGTCTCCCCACCTATCTGGGCTTCAGGGTACCGTTTTACTTAACAGTTCACGCTTAAGATTTGCGTAAGTCTAAATTAACAACTCCTCTTATTTCAATATTGGATGAAGCAATATTGCAAAGTGACACCTCCGAGACGCTTCCAATGATGTGCCACATTGCAATATTGTGCTTTCAATGAAGATACTATCCATGTTTATCAATTATGACTTACGCAAACATTTTCCGTAAGTTGTTTAGTAAAACGGGCCCCAGATAACCAGGCTTATGAATCATTCATCAAAAACATTCCTTACCTTTGGGAAGACATCCACCATTTCTAATACTGCTTCATGAATTTTGTCAGCACAAGGTCCATAGCTGGAAATATATATAACAAATGAAATTGTGTCTTAAGTATTATGCTTTAAAAGATTTTTGTTTAATCTTAACTCTTTACCACCTGCAGATGATATTTTTTTTTGAAGCAGACTACTTAAGAAAAGTTTTGTAAACATGTAAAATAAAAACCTTTAAGTTTTGCTGTTGTTATATGCGATTAGATTGAAAAAGCATTGTGGAAAAAGGAGAAATTGCTTGTGACAAGCAGTTTCTTCTTTTGCTACAATACTTTTTGAATGTCGTCTGCTGCAGGAGGCAAAGATTTGGTGTAAGGTGGTAATGTGTTAAAGCAGATGTGTGGTTGAGTGAATACTTTGGTACCATGTCAAAATCCTAGTGTTAACAGTTTTGATATAAGCCATTTTCAATGCTAAAGTAAAGAGCATAAATGAAAAAATGTAGATTAAATATATCCCCATATCTCACAGCCACAATATCAATTCTTAAAGTTGAATGATTAGCAATTCTTCCCATGTATCTCAAGAACCGAGAGTAAAATTTGGTAGGAATGATTGTAGCAGACGTCACAACTGTTTCTTGGGTCTTCTGCTGCATAAAAACCTCCATAAAAAGAGGAAATTAGTTTAAGCTCTACAGAAAACTTACTTATTCCAATCCCATCTTTCAAAACGTCTTTTTCCATTGGATTTAACAATCTTTCATTAATGTTATAGCTTTCTTGGCTTAACCAGTACAAGTGCTTTGCCAAATGACACTCCTTTCAAACCAGATAAACCAGTGGGGTTCAAACCTGGGCCATGTGAGTTCTTAGATTGCAACTTTAACTACTTGGCCAGGCAGAATCGTATTTCCATATGTTCTTCTATTTGCCACGTACCTGGAGATATTGCGTTCTTGAGCCAACAGTAACAGTTCCTGGATTTTCTTTGTGATTTTTTCCGTTTTCCTCATCAGTAATTCTAGGGTTGGGAACCCCTCCACCATCTCCAGCTCTTCAGCTGTGGAGCTGTAACGGGACGAGGCTTCAAAGCCTTGCTGACTTCTGCAAACAAAAATTGATTTTGTTGTAACTATATTCATGTCAGGTTTAATGCTGTGTCTAGAATTTCCAAGTTAACCTATTACAAAACAATAACAACAGTTAACCACTTTGTTGCAGACGACTCTTGAAAACATTGTAGGAAAAGGAGAAATTGCTTGTAACACACAATTCTTCCTTTTCCTACAATTTTTTCTGCCCCTTCAGATGACTATTTTCCAATAACATGACATTTTTAAATGTCGTCTGCAAACTGCAAAAGGGGGGGGGGAAATCTGTAGATGGTTAATCACAGTATCCATCAATTTAAAGTAATAAAATTGCCTGAAATTGTATTGGGATAAAGTCTTAACGCCTTGCTGAGTTCTAGGGACAAATCATGTTTAAATTTTAACTACTATTCTCTTTTCATCCGTTTGTAGTTTAATGCACCTTTCAACAATTTTATCAGATATAGTGCAGGTTTTATACGGTAGGGTGAAATCTGCTTGAAGCTCACATTGACTTCAGCAAACCACGGAAGAAGTATAGGTTGAGCCAGTGTTTCAAATCCCAGACTCCTGCAGTCCTTGACAGAGCTATTTGATATCGGCACATTAACCCTTAGAATGCTGGGTAGTTTTCTGAAAATAAAGTTTTGTGTCGTCTGCTTTCAAAAACCTTAAATATCTGCTTAATTTTGATGAGGAAAGATACTCAGAGTAGCAAATAGGTTAGATCACAGGCCAGCTGTCAATTTGCTTAGCAGCTGGCCTGGATCTAACCTGCTTGCATAAGCATGCAAGTGGTTCCTTCTCTATAATGGTTAAATTGGATATACATCAATTCATATGGTAAACCATCACCCATATGTAAATTAAGACAGTTCCAAATTGATAACAATAGCAGATGACAATAACTAGCATAAAAAAAAACATGACAAAAATCTTTTTGACATTTGAAAACTTTCTGAGAAAAAGGATAAATTGCTCATCATAATTTCATCATTTTAGGTGATTTCTAAAGACTTCCTCAGACAAAGCATCAAAAAAAGGCAAGGGACAAATTAAATTCTAAGAACAACAACTTTGCCTACCTTATTGCACTTGGATCGACTGGCAGTGAGCTTGGATTATCGTAGTGGGATGTTGGGTTATCGTAGTGGCCGAGGGAATCATTGCGCAATTCCCCACTACCTTGAGAGAGGGACGACCCTGAGGAACCAGTGTTGGATGACTGAAACAAGAAATTGGAAAAAATGATCACTTTGTTCCAAATATAATCAGTGTTAGCCTAGAAGAATCTTCCTGAAAACTCACCATGGCTTAGGTATTGTACCTGCAGACAACGGATTAACGGATTTTGAACAAGCTGTATATGGGGGCAAAGGAAACTTCTAATGGCTTTAAATATTTACTCTTACTTAAGTGAGAGGAAATACTTTAGGGTTAAAGAGTCAACATGCCCTTATTTACCTAATAATGTCTAGGCTTGATCCAACAATATAATACTCATTCAAGGGCCAAAGGTCAAGACCTCCTCTGCTGAAAGAGCTTGACATAAATATAATGAATACAATCATTCTAAGGCTTAATGAAGATCAATTTGTCATCTTTATGTTTTTTTTTTACATCACCTCAACATTATTTCAACTATGTTGCATAATCTTGATGATGGAGGAAGACCCCATACTCAACTGCCCATAAGGGCTATACAAGCGGGATAGAACCATCGGCATTCCATAAGTTAATCGAGAGACTACCTCTCATGAAAACCCAAATGCCTTTACCGGGATTTGAACCAGGAAGGACAATTCTCTTCTCATATCAATAGACAATGTACAAAGAATATCTGAAGACTGTTACCTTTGAATCCCCCACGCTGGTCAGATGTCCTCCAGTCTGCACGGGGTAAAGGTCATCCTTGGATAAACTCTGTAATAGACACATTATCGTTGAATTACAGTCAGGTTGTCAAATTACCAAGTCATCCAATTGAACTTATATATTAATTCAGGAGTCAGGTCGTTAAATAGGACTTGTATAATATATAGTGGTTTTATATATTCCTTATCTATTGATATAATAAATGAAACCATGTAGATCTTCTGTTTAAGTATTTATTGGTATGCTTATGATTTGTTTGTTTTTTATCATCTTTTCGATAGTTACAGTCTAACTTGTGTTAAGCAGCCACCCTTTTAAGCAGCCAACCTGCCTTAAACAGCCACTACAGAAAGTCCCATTGTTAGATTTATAGTGTAATTCAATTTGTGTTAAGCAGCCAACCTGTCTTAAACAGCCAATTTACTCTGTCCCATAGGCTGGCCTCTTAACACAAGTTTGACTGTATTTAAAAAAAAAAGTTACCTGATTGGAAATGTTTGAAGATATTTTGGAGAGTTTTCCAACTTTGTTGCAACATACCATTCATGTATGAATCATCCCTCAAGACCTTCGTACACAATGTTATGTCACGAGTATAAGAGAGAAACGAGTGTTACAATTGCAGTTGTACTTGATCACAGTTGCAACATTTTTTGTTAATAACCATAGTCAAAATGAATATAATTTTAAATTTGGTTTACTATATAAGTCATTTTTGACAACCTAACTCCTGAATTACTATATTCAATCGGTTTTACGAGTTGGTCATTTGACGACTTGACAGGTTACCTTAACGTTAACCCTTATAATGCTTATGCAAACAGGTAAGATCAAGGCAAGCCACCAAATAAATTGAAAAGAAAGAAAACGACACAAAAAATTATTTTTAGAAAATTATCCAGCAATATAAGGGTTAATATGCATTTTATATTGCATCAATAGTATTTAAGTTGTATCGCAAAGCTTGGTTATTAATGGAGGGAAAACGAAAAGTTTATAACTGATCCAATGGTGTAAGTCCATTAAATTTGTTCGTTCAATAAGTTTACAGTTACCGGTATGTTTACCCTTTACCAAAGCCAAATTTTCCATTGTCTCATATTGAAAGAATTTGCAGACGACATTTCAAAACGTGATGAAATTGAAAATATAATCTTCTGATAAGGCAGAAAACATTGTGGGAAATGGAGAAAATACTCATTATGAGCAATTTCTCCTTTTACCACAATGTTTTCCAAAGCCGTCTGCAACAAGCTGGTCAAATGTCGTTATTGTTTGATAATGGATTAACCTATGGGCCATAGAACACTCTCCAATGGTAAATTCATTGTGATATGGTTAATTCTGTTACCACTGAAAACAGTGTAACTTAACCTTTTCCCAAACAATAACAACTCATAACGAGCAATTTTTCCTTTGCTCACAAGGTTTTCTGCTATATCTGAAGCATATTGTTCAATTTCATGACATTTTGAAATGTTGTCTGCAAACTCTTTCAATTTGGGACAGTCGAAAATTTGTTATTTGGGAAAGGGTTAATTCAATCCAAACCTACCTTATTTGATTTATTTGATAATCTCTCCTGATCAGTTGTCTCAAACATTGAATGAGGCCGGGGGCCCCCACTATTTCTGGACAACCTAGATTGCACAACCATAACCCGGCCTAATTGATCCTGACCTTCAACCCCATTATGGAGACTGTTATTTCTTTGACCTTGACCTGTGTACAGCTGTTGTTGTTGTTCCCTCAGCATTGCATTTTCGTGGACGAGTGTTTGAACCTGAAACAAAAATTAACACATTTAAAAAAAGAATTGGTATCTTGACTTGCCAGAGGTCACTCCCACTCAGGCAGAGGTGTTGGTGGGGCTCGAACCTAGGATACCCAAGTTCAAAGGCCACAAACTTAACCACTAGATCATACAGGATCATTACAGCTTTCCTGGATGTAACAGTGCTAGGCTGGGCTGAGACACTATGAAACCAGACGTTCCAATGGGAATGGGGGCTGGGACCTCCACAGTCCCAAGATAGCCACCTAAAATACTGTGACAGGTAGAACCCTTTTAATTTCTGTACTCTTAACCACTAATCCATAGACGATTGTTTTTTTATACATGAATAAAAAGTTACAATTTATTTCTGTCTACTCACTAGAACATTGAGCCTTTCGACCTCCTTCTGTAGGTTTTTGTTGGTCTGGATCAGCTGATGTACCTCTGATCGGGAGTGCATCAAGGCCTGTCTCATTTGGAGATAGTCCTCCTGTCCCCCGGGGCCTGTGCTCGCAGAATCTGAACTCTGGAATATTGTTAAAGGCACATAAAAGGATATGAATACAAATTAATCAATGAAAAAATATATGGAATTCTTTAATTATGTTCATTAAAGTCATTGAAATTATGTTCATAAAAGTCATGAAAATTAGTTAATGCTGTGAGACCCTATTTAATGTATTTTGTGCTTGAAATATAGTTGTCTCCATTTCAATCATGTTTATCAACAATCTGTTTGTATACATATTTCAAAATACAAAATGTGTGTATCACATGACCAGGTCAGAGGTTTTAAATCAGGTAATCTGAATTATTAAACTGGCTAATCTGGGTTATCTCTCGTTGGCTTTCAAGTTTTAAGTTTTGCTAATGTTTTTTTTTGTGTGTGATTACTATTTGAATCTGACCAGTGGTTTACCAAATAATATAGTTTGATTAAGCATTAGTCTCCTTTCATGAGCCTTTAACAAACTTTTTAATTGATTCATTGAATTTTGAAGGACAGTGATGGCAGAAAGGAGCATCTGCCTTGTGACACAAGTCGGGAGTTTGATTCCCATGAATAGGGGGATCAAGATAGCTTCTTATGTAATTCATTTTAATTATATTTTCTTATTAAAGTACTCATCATCAAAGATTTAAAACAAGACTAATTAAAGAAAGTCCTTTACAAAAGAAAAGCTCTTGCTATAATACCCCACTGAACTCTCTTTATTTTCTTCTTTACTTATAACATACCTGTTCTGATACAGTTGGCATTGGCACTGGTGTTGATTCTTTGTCCTGTAATCAAGTGAAACAAAATCATTCATAATCTTACATTTCTACTTCAGTATGCCAATAGTAAAGTATTTTAACACATTACCACCTAACACCACATTTTTGCATCTTTTAGCAGACGTCTTTCAAAAAGCATTGTGGCAAAAGGAGAAATTGCTTGTCACAAGCAATTTCTCCTTTTGCCACAATCCTTTTTCAATCTATTCTCATAATCATATCACAAAAGCAGAATGGAAAGGTTTTTGACATGTTTACAAAGCTTTCTAAAGTCGTCTGCTCAAGTAATAAGAAAGTCTGCATGTGGTAAAGAGCTAACTACTGTGTTTATTTCTATCAAATTCATATCAATGGTAAGGGGCATTTAATTCAAATGTAGGAAGCATAACATTTTGATTAGACAGTACTATTTTGTGGTACTTCAATACCAAAGACAAGCATTTCTATACAAACGGGTAAGTAAGTAAATAAGTACAATTTATGTGCTTTTAAGTTTTGTGTACAATCCCCATCTATGCAATTTTAATTTCTGCTATGTTTACAAACCTCGTGTATTGGTTGAGTATCATGGTTGTTGTTATTGTTCACTGTCTCCTCGGTCTTCATGTTCTGTAGGCTCAGATTGTCCACACTGCTGTAGTCTTCGTCAGAGGCCACACTATCGTACAGCGGTTCATCATCACTCGCAAAACTGTTTGCCACGCGACGCATTGTAGGTGTGACTGGTAAACTCTCACGCTTGTCTAGGTAAGTATAGGAATATTGTCTTGAGTAAAATTAGTTCTGGTCTAATATAAGGTTCTTGAAATTATTTAAGCAAAATGTAAAATCTTCAATTTCGTACCATGAAAAACTCTATAGATTAGAAGAGTCAAGATATGCATATTCTTTGCTAGACGAACAACTAGGATGAAAAATTGTTTGATATTTATAACTAATGTCTACACAGAATTTGCATCTTAACTCTCTTTTTCATGCAAGCCAAGTTGTATTAAAACCTCCTTCATTGAATAGGCCAGTCTAGTTTTATTATTATTTTGTTTTAACATATTATGGAATTTTGACATAGTTCCAAGTTGGTAAAATAAAGTTGAGTAAATTATGTTTTTAAAAAAAACACATTCTTTTCTGATATTGTGTAGAATTTTGAGAGATTGTTCATCAAAGATTAAAGATTCTAAATGTGATTTTCAGCACTGTATCAGGTACATTAAATCTAATATAAATAATCTGACTCTTACCTAGTCTTTCTTTGACAGTGAGTGGAGGTGAGATAATTCCAGTTTGCCTTCGTTTTGCATCACTTAGAATATCTATAATGAGGGTGGCGAATTCTCTGGCATTAAAACGGGCTAGTTTTTGTCGACCCTACAAGTAAACAATCAAAATCGTCATGGGCATCTTAATTCAAGGGAAGCACAAATTGTAGAAATGCAGGATGTAGTAGTTATCAAAACATGAAAATGATTGTGTAAAAATGACATCACATCTGATCCAAACAGCAAATACAGAGTCACGTCGATTAAATTTCCCACTTATTCAGCTATGGTAAATTACCTATCTACTCACACTAATTATCAATTAAATCCTTAAGCCATCCATTATATAAATCTGATGAAATGTAACATAGAATTGGACAATAAAACTATCAATTAAAAAGGCATGTTGAGGTTGTGGACTTTTTTTTTCTTTATATGATTTGTATTTTTTGTAACCAAATGAAACCTGGTGACCTTAGCCAAATGGCAATAAGATGCTAGAATGTACGAGAAGCCACACCACCTTAACCACTGGACCAAACAAGGAGATGTGTCATCATTTAGATAAACTGCACCAAACTCAATTTTTCATCACAATTAACCATTCATAGACAGACCTTGAAGTAAATCCATAGAAGTTTCACATTGGATTTTTTAACATCAATTGTGGAAAAAGTTCTCATAACTTATAGAGCTGGGACGGGTAACAATTTACTACCCAGGTACCAGAGGCGATGTTACCCACGGGTACCAGAGTACCCGAAACCAACAATATTCTCCCTTAGATTCAAGTCTGGATATATGTCTAACAAACTCATTGTATTTTCAAATTTTCGAGAGATGATGCCCAGTTACAGTTATCTAAACTCTTCACGTTGGTTTCATATAACGTGGGCCATGCAAATGGATGTTTTTTTAATGGTAACACAAGATCAGATCATTGGCTCCCATTGACAAATGCATCAGACTTTACTAAATTATCCCTAAACATAACATTTAAAAATCTGTCACAAGTACTATATACTCTCTAATGCTGCTCCTCAGTCATCAAAACCAGCGTTGCTTTCAGAAAACCTTTATAAGTTGCCTCTGTCCATATTAGAAATCCGAGAGGTCGCAATTGACAACCTTACCACTCATGCAAATGACTGTACCACACAGAATTGCGACTAAAGGTTCTAAGCCCTTTTGACTTACTGCGATGATCGGAACAAAAAATGTTGATAGTTCTGATAGCTGACAAGCAGCCTTTAATTTGAAAAATATAGTGTGTTGCATATTTGTACATATGTTGAGAAATTGTTTGGGGATAATTGATTGCTCGTTTTGGATTTAGAAACGCCTGAGTCGCTGTCAATGCATATTCACACATTTCATGAGGATTTATTACCTAGGTAAAAGTAACGTCGAGTAACAGGTAGTGATCTGCTACCCAGGAAGTGGCCTGTACCCGGCCCTTACCCGGGTACTCGAGTACCCGTCCCAGCCCTAATAACTTAGATAAATCACTCTTGATTCTGCTTCCTAGATAAATAACCAGTTCTAAGGCTATTTACATGAATCAATTCATTCATTTATTCATAAAGGTTTTAAATCCCATCAACATTATTTCAGTTATTTTGCAAAGCCCTACTCACATGGAAGCTATGACCATCATTTTCTTATGCCTTCACTACATAGAAGTATGTCACTATAAAGAAAGTACCTGGTTCCTGGGCGCTGAAACCTCTGGATTTACAGGTAAGAAAGGGACAACCTATCTGGTTCCTGGTCGCTGAAAACTCAGGATTAACAGGTAAGAAAGGGACGGCCACCTGGTTTTTGGTCGCCCAAAATTCTGGATTTACAGGTAAGAAAAGGACAACCTACCTGGTTCCTGGTCACTGAAAACTCTGGATTGACAGGTAAGAAAGAGATGGCCTACCTGGTTCCTGAAAACTCTGGATTTACATGTAAGAAAGGGAAACCTACCTGGTTCCTGGTCGCTGAAAACTCTGGATTTACAGGTAAGAAAGGGACAGCCTGACGATCACTGACGATGGATGTGTGGTCGTGCGTGGACAACCAGACAGAGTCGTTCTCCCGTCTGTCTACCTCGTCATAAACATCCATGGCAAGCTCCTCAAATAAGTGGTTTGACAACTGTAACATAAAATATACTTGTTATAGTAACCAGGGATCAGGAAAATGCCGGTTTTAGACAGATTTCCGTTGTACTGGACCGGTTAGAAGTTGAGATTTTTTGGGAAAAAAAAAACAGTCCGGATAATAGACGGATATGACAGTATACACACCTAACAATACCTCCAGAATCACATAATGAAGACATATGAACTAATGAAGGGTTTTCAGCCGATTCTCCTCAGATCAATTGGGATTCGGATATTTACTGATCTCTGATAGTAACTGATTGTTTGTTTATATGGATTTAAGGATTTTAATCAGTTGTGCTGTCTACCTATATCTATTTCCATTTTCCTTATAACAATGTTTTAGGTTCAAAAATTTGCATCATTCCACAATTGTTACACAAATAAACTAATTATGATGATGCTGCACATGCTTTTTAATATACTTAACGCTTTTAGTGCTTTAACTGACTTTATGCTCATGCAAACCAGTTAGATCCAGGCCAGCCGCCAAGTAAATTGGCGGCTGGCCTGTGATCTTTCTGTTTGCTACTCTGAGTATTTTTTCTCAACAAAATTAAAACAGATATCTAAGGTTTTGGAAAGCAGACAACACAAAAATCCATTTTTAGTAAATTACCCAGCATTCTAAGGGTTAATGTGAAAGAGAAAGGTATGAGTGAATTTCCTTTTCCCTTTCATATTACACTTCATTAAACTCAGCAGAAATCTAAGGTTTGGGATAGTAGATGACATAAAAAAATCCATTTTTAGGAAATTACCCAGCATTCTATGGGTTAATGTGAAAGGGAAAGGTAAGAGCCAATTTAACATATGAAGTGTATAAAAAAATAGATCTCACCATTTGTAGTTTTTTCTTTGCTTGTTTGGCCAGTTCTGACATATCTAAACTACTGTCTGCCATTTCTGGTATGATAAAATGCACACCTTTAACATGATCTAGGGAGAAAAAATAAATAGAAATGGAGCATTAGTAGTTGACACCCACAAATACAATCCAATCTTCAATTCCAAAGCAAACTGAATTCCTAGTAAAAGTATTTATTGTATGAAAGATATTTCCACACAATTAATTGTCTGTACTAAGCAAAATTTTGTTCATCTTATTAGGTGATGATAAAAACCTGACAAAACATGATATAAGAGGAAAGGTTCTACAACTTATCCCATTACCAAACAATAACGATATTTGGCCAGTTTGATGCAGATGACTCTGGAAGACATTGTGGGAAAGTACCTTTTCCCACAATGTTTTCTGCTCTAGCACAAAATTATGTTTATTTTTTTTAACTGCCAATTGTATCAACCCATTTTCTCACATTGGATTTTATTAGTATCCTCATTCACAGGCAATAGCAGCAAGCAGTAACAATGTCTGAAAAACAATGTTGTCATTGAGATTCTATATAGAAACTCTTGTAACCCATTACCAACCAATAACGACATTTAACCAATTTGTTACAGATAACTCTGGAAAATATTGTGGGAAAAGGAGAAATTGCTCGTAATGTGCAATATCTCCTTTTTCCCACAATGTTTTCTGCCCTATCAGAAGATCATTTTTCAGATTCTTCTTTTCCAACAATGGGATTATTTCCCAATTAAAACACATTTTGTAATGTCATCTGCAAACTCTTTCAATTTAGGACAGTCCGAAATTTAACATTTGGTAAATGGTTAAATGGAGTACCAATAAAGTCAACTCACCTGGCTTTTTACCACATAGATAGTACGCCAATCTGTCTGTGAGCTCATACTGACACTCTGCTAACCGATTGGCTATATCCTCATGTCCTTCACTCCTAAAACATTAACATGGTAAACATTAACATGGAAAATGACAAAGTTTTTTGTTTTTGACTGATTTTGATTGATCAGTCTTGATATTATAGATGAATATGACATTCTACAAAAGGTAGAAAAGGTTGCAAAAAGTCACTTCCACACAACCAGAGGTGTTGGTGAGATTTCCCAATCCCTAGTTGTGTTTTCTTATCTATCATTTGTTTTTCTAAACTAGATGTACATAACATTTTTTTATTTTTCAATACAAGTTAAGTGTAGGTACTAGTTACCCACAAACTGTTATTTTATTTATGGATAAGATTTTTAAACTGCGTTCTAGTAACAAAGCCATGTCTTTCACATCAATGATAGAAGACCAAAATTTTAAGTCATAAACATTCATTTAGTCAGCCAGAAGAATATCTTTTGTTATATTAAAATCTAACAGGATCTGTTCCTTCTTGCCAACACTTACTTAGGATATTGAACTGATGCTTTTTCAGAGACATCATTATGGTTAACAAACAAAAAATAGCATACTGTAACAAGAGCGGTCCATAAGACAGCATGCTTGACTATTTCATAATATCAGACAGGGGTATAGGCCAGTAAAATATCATTTTTTTTCTAAAATGTGAGGATGCACAATATGATTCCTTACAATAGTTATCGAGATATGAACATGCACACAAAACTTTAACCAAGATTTTCTTTTTTTAACCTCTCCTTATTCTTCAAAGAGTAAAGCTAAAAAAAACCTTGTTCAGTTTGGAGATTCAGTAGGATGTTTCTGCATTACTGTACGAAGATGAAAAAAAATGGCTTCATAAGATATTCAATTTTAAACTAAAGAGTGGTCGTTCAATACAAGTTTAGCAACACTTACTTAGCATAATCCATGGGTGTTTTCCCAAAGGCATCGAGGGCCCCTGGATCAGCTCCGTATATGACTAGAAGTTCCACCTGCAATATCTGTCCAGACCCGGCAGCTACATGGAGGGGGCAGTTGCCTTTCTCCTGATAAAAATACAAGGAGTTAAATATAAAGAATTAACCTTTTACCAAAAGCCAAGTTTTCGAATGTCCAAAATTGAAAGAGTTTGCAGACGATATTTCAAAATGTGATAAAATTGAAAAGTCATCTTCTGATAGGGTAGAAAACATTGTGGAAAAAGGAGAAATTGCTTGTTAAGACTAATTCCTCCTTTTCCCACAATGTTTTCCAGAGTCGTCTGCAACAAACTGTTTAAAATTTATTGTCATTATTGTTTGGTAATGGGTTAACTGTGAACTCCCGATAATCTGTACATGTCCTTTCTGGATTAATGAAGCTGGACAGGGTCAAGTTAACCCTTAAAATGCTGGGTTATTATCTAAAAATAGATTTTTGTATCATCTGCTTTCCAAAACCTTGAATATCTCCTAGAATTTGATGAGGAAAGATACTCAGTGTAGCAAACAGGTGAGATCGCAGGCCTGCCACCAATTTACTTGGCCGCTGGCCTGGATCCAACCTGTTGAAAAAGCATGAAGTTGTTTCCAGCACTATAAGGGTAAAGCTTTGGTTGAGAAGTACATGAACATATCCAATTTAATTAGGATCATGACTTGTATGATATTGTAATAATCATGAATACCCGCAATATAGGATTAACTGTAAAAGACTTATAGGCATCATTATCTTGACCGTTGATATTACTCACTGGATGATAGTAGTTTGGATCTGCCCCTTTTGATATCAACCGTAACACAGTCTCTTGGTTGTTTGTTCGAACACTCGAGTGAAGTTGCTGAAACAAAGAGCTAAAATTGATTTCTAATTTTCATTCGGAGAATTAATAATATACAATTGTGTAAGACATCCTCTCTCTATACTGTATCGATTTACCCTTTTATTGCAACATTTGTTTCTAAAAGGGGGTACTTACCAGATCTTTGGTTTATGATTGTATGATATTGATAGGGCAGCTATTAACTCTTAGAATACTCTGTAATTTTCTAAAATACATTTTTGTGTAGTCTGCTTTCCCAAACCCTAAAGATCTATTTCATTTTGATGGGGAGAGATACTCAGAGTAGCAAACAGGTTTATTTGGTGGCTGGCCTGGATTTAACCTGTTTGCATAAGCATGATAAGGTTTTAAGAACATTAGAGGAAAAAGAAAAAAAGGCATTACTCCTGCATTTGCACAAACTGTCAAAGAGATTTTTCTTCCAAATATTTGTTTTTATCTTAAAATTCTTTCCAGTCTTTTGCTAAAAGTTTAAGGTGCAAAGTCCCTAAAAGGCATGTGGTTTACATTGTGTTATGTTATCTCATCCAAGAAGTCAAGATGCTTCATGATTGCTCTTTTCAGGGCCTTTTTTCCTTAAATTGGACAAAGGCCTAGGCCTGTTGATTTTAGGGAATTGTACCAATGAAATTGGTGACTTGGGAAACCAGAAAGCTGATGTGACTTTCAATTTTTGAGAAAACTGCATTGTTATTTATTTCAATGGGCCCCTGTTATAAAAGGAGAAAAAGCCCTGCTTTTGTCAAAAACATTTCATTGTCAATCCACCAAATTTGCAAATTTTCATGAACAAGATAAGAAAGGGTTAACCATGGAATAACTTTCCTCATCAGAGATAAAAAAAAAGTTAATCAAGCTCCTTTCTCTCTAATTACACCCAGAATGCAACATTTGTCTAACTTATTACACATTTCCTTTGCCATTTTCAAGCTAATTGCACTGTTAATTGCTGGTTATGGAAATTTATGCAGCTCCATCTAATTTGAGAACAGTATGTCAAGGGTTCAATGCAAGACAATAGTAAGCACTTCATATTTGTGAAGAACTTACTATAGTCTTGCATTTAACCCTTGACATGTTAAGGAAGTATTTTACCTTTCTTTTTAACATTTTTAAGACCAGTTATTAATCCTTTAAACCTTTTTTGGTATGTATACATGCATAAATAAATCTACATCTGATGACTTTGGAGGAACCACATTGACAAAAGGAAATATTACTCTTTAACAGCAGTTTCCCCTTTTGTTACATTGTTTTCTACTCAATGTCACAAAAGGGAAGCCACTTTTTGCGCTTCACATTTGTCCTTTCACAATTTACACAGAATCCATTGCACATATCATCATCTTATACTTTTCCTACTATCATTTCAAATGTTTTCTACAGCTGAACATGATTAACTCTGAATTCATTTAGAATGTGGCTAACAATTCTTGTTAGGATGTCCAACAACTCAGCCCATATACTCAAATAACCCAAGAGCTCTCTTAGAAATTAATTATTAGTAAAAATTTTAGTTTTGAATGTCATATTCAATAGTTCAATACAAATGTCAGCCAAAGATTAAAAACATGTGTGAATTAACATAATCAAGTTCAATTACTCCGTTTTCAACATTAGTATAATTCAATTAAAACCCAAAACTGTTAGCTTTAACTTTTTTTTATATCCATACCATGCTAAATATCAAGTATGAAATCAATTCAAAGAATAAAACTTAACAAAGGTAAAATAAAAGCTATTCATACCTGACTGATGTCATCTATTGATGTTATGTCTGTGTCTTTGTTCTTGTTGATGAAAGATAGAAACTGGTATTTGGCCCTAATAAAGTCTGCTTTCATAGGACTGAAATATACACAAGGAAGTAAAACATAAGGAGTGCATGCTACTTAATAAGTGATATATTTACACTTACCGGTAACTCTGTTTATAATAATGTAGAAGACTAGATAAGGGTTGGGTTGAATTGAATTGAATCTTAACCCTCAGAATGCTGGGTAAGTTTCCATATCTTGCTATTATAGTGTTGAATTTGTATGTCCCAAAAGGCAGGTCATAATGCACCATACGCAGTTTAACCCTTAGAATGCTGGGTAATCTTCTAAGAATTGATTTTTGTGTCATCTGCTTTCCAAATCTTAAATATCTGCTTAATTTTGATGAGGAAAGATACCCAGTATAGCAAACCGATTAGATCACAGACCAGCCACCAATTTACTTTTTAAATCGATTTTTCTAAATCTATTGTAGATGCATCAGGAGTTGATTAAAAGTAATGGGCCAAAGATATATGATAAGAAAATCATGAAAAGTAACAAAGGTCGATACTAGGCGTTCAACATAATTTATATTGAGAGAAGACAAATTGACAAATACAACATCATCAATATATTCGTGTGATCACAGAAGATCAAAGCAGATTGAAAAAAAAAAAGAAAATTTAGTAACTCACAGTTTACTGGTCATGGTTCTATTCAAGATTTCCAGTTTAAATTTATAAAACAAGCAGACAGTAATAAGAAGTAGAATGAAACTCTCGATGGTGTTTTAACAATTCTCAAAACACCAATAGCCATACTAGCAGTGATTGGCTGTCAGTACAATCAATGAACAACCATATCTACTGGCTCTTTACTCCTTACTTCATAATGCTGTATAAATACTATCAAAAGCAGGGTTTTTATTGCCACATGATTGGTGGTCAGGCCACAGCGCAAAATCAAAACACCACAGTTAAAAGCATCTTTAAATAAGTCTGCATGCCATGGCAGTCGTCATTTTACCTGTTAAAGCGATCTTACTCTGTCATCCCTTGCATCTTGCATTGTTTCGTTAAGCAAACTACTGCAATCGCAGTTGTAAAGCGCTTTCGCTATACGGTACCTATTTTTTTACAATATCTGTTGCAAGACTATCAAAACCTCTGGGGGAAAAACTGACTAATAACAAGCAATTTATCCTTTTGTCACAATGTTTCCTACATTACGAAAAGCATGTGTTTCTTATATAATATATGTAACTTTTTGTCGTCTACTGATGCTTTCAATTTGGCCCAGTCACAGATTTCCACATGGGTGGTGGGTATGGGTATGAGGGGTATGGGTTTGGACCAGTTGCACCATTTAGAAATGTCGTCTACAAACTCTTTCAAAATGGGACAGTCGAAAACTTTGCGTTTGGTAAAGGGTTGAATGACTTACTGGACTTGATCCCTGGCACTGGGTTTACGTCGGCCATGTTTCTGTGAAGGGTCCCACAGGGAATATTCCCAGATATTGTTGGCCCCATGGCTGGCTAGGTGCTGTACCATCTGTAAATAAAGGGACATAGCTCGTCAAATTTATCAAAAATAGGTAGGCATTTTAAGCATTTATGAATTATATTGATACTTGTACAGTTTATATCTTTTGAATATAAGATCATGATAAAAGGAAAGAATTTACCTTAATATTCAACTTATTTCTACATAATATACTCACTACAAATCAAATCTGCACCAGTGTAAAAGTGTTGGCCTCTTGCTTCTAGGGTCCTGGGTTCAAATTCCTGTTAGGCCAGGTGAAAAAGGCCAGGACTAACCAATAAATTTGCGCGAGTACTGGTGTAGAATCCAGTAAGCAGTCATCAAGAGTGACTATAATAAGCTACCAGCTTCCATTACAATTGATGTAAAATAAGTAAGATTTTAATTAAGATCTGCATCACCTGATTATCAAAACTTCCCTGGCATTTTGTGTGTGTTTATTTTTTGTCACAATGATCTCGACCCAAATTCCAAATGGAAATATTAATTTTTCCCTTTGTTACAATCAAGTCTGGGATCAAAGACAAATCATGATGTTTTACAGCCAGCTGTGATAACAACAAAGACAAACCACAGTTTCGAGAAGCCAACTGCAGTAATAATGATGACAAATCACTGTAACCGGCTGTGAAATTTGAAGAAAAAATTACAGTTAATAAAAGCTAGCAGCAGTAATAACGAATTTAAATTCAATAACAGTTACTTATTGTCAGCTGTGATAACAAGGCCAAAGCATAGATTTTTTACAGCAAGTTGAGGTAATAACACGATAATTAAATTATTAATGGTGCCTTATAGCCAGCTGCAGAAATAAAAAGACAAATAATAGATTTTTTCAGCAAGCTGAGGTAGTAACAAATATAAATTAAGGTTACTTAAAGTAAGCTGCAGAAATAACAAGACAAATAACAGTTTTTTTAAGCCAGCTGTGGAAAAACAAGACAAAAAATAGTTATTTACAGCAAACTTTTGTGTTTACAAAGACAAATCACACTCATTTATAGTCAGCTGTTGTAATAACAAACAAGACAAATCACAGATATTTACAGCAAGCTTTGGTGTTTACAAAGACAAATTATAGTTACTTACAGCAAACGTTTGTGTTTACAAAAACAAATCAGTTATTTATAGTCAGCTGTTGTAGTAACAAACAAGACAAATCTCAGTTATTTACTGTTAACTTTTGTGTTTACAAAGACAAATCACAGTGACCTACAGTAAACTTTTGTATTTACAAAGACAAATCACAGTTATTTACAGTCAGCTGTTGTAATGACAACACACATCACAATAATTTACAGTAAACTTTTGTGTTAACAAAGACAAATCACAGTTATTTACAGTCAGCTGTTGTAATGATAACACACATCACAGTTATTTATAGCAAGCTTTTGTGTTTACAAAGGCAAATTACAGCTATTTACAGTCAGCTGTTGTAATGACAACACACATCACAGTTATTTACAGCAAGCTTTTGTATTTACAAAGACAAATCGCAGCTATTTACAGTCAGCTGTTGTAATGACAACACACATTACAGTTATTTACAGCAAGCTTTTGTGTTTACAAAGGCAAATCACAGCTATTTACAGTCAGCTGTTGTAATGACAACACACATCAGTTATTTACAGTTAACTTTTGTGTTTACAAAGACAAATCACAGTTATTTATAGTCATATCAGTTGTTGTAATGACAAGACAAGTTACAGTTATTTACAGTTAACGTTTGTGTTAACAAAGACAAATCACAGTTATTTACAGCCAGATGTTGTAATAGGAAGACAAATCACAGATATTTACAGCAAACTTTTGTGTTTAAAAAGACAAAATAGTTATTTACAGCCAGCTGTGGTAATGACAAGTCAACTTACACTTTTTTTACAGCAAACTTTGTTGGTCACAAAGAAAATCCACAGTTACTTACAGCCAGCTGTGTTGGACACCATTGTCCTTTCTTCAAAGATTTGACTTGAGATATATGTCTCCCGAGACTCCTATGTACACTGCAGCACTCATCACAGATCAGGACCCCACGGTTTATCGAGGCCCAGCTGGGTTCTGAAAAATAGGAACATGATTTGTTACATGTATACAATGTAACTTGTCTTTATATAGAAGTCATCCAAGTTTGATTTGTTGGTGTTCATTGCGTAGTGATCCAGTTATTGCTGCATGTTATAAAATAAACTATCCAAATTTGTTTTAAACAAAAGGGGACTTAATCTATGAAGTTAAAGATCCATTCTGTAAACATGAAAGTTGTTCAATAAATCATTAATTTTAAAACAAAAAACAATCAAGGTTTTAACCCTTTTACAAAAGCACCTAATTTTGACTGTCCCAAATTGAAAGAATTTGCAGACAACATTTCAAAATGTGATGAGATGGAAAAGTAATCTTCTAATAGGGTAGAAACGTTATGGGAAAAGGAGAAATTGCTGCCACAATCTTTTTAAGAATATCTACTACAGACTGGTCAAATGTCGTTATTGTTTGGTAATATGTTGAGGGACCATTAATTGATTTATCCTATATTTTTTCCCATTCCCTTATGAAATTGTGTTTCTGGTTCCAATCAAAAGAAACAGAAAAGACCAGATTAAACAAATGTGTTGCGATTGTCTTCAGCTTGTATTTTACAACCAGCTATTACCATTGTATCTTGTTCAATTTCATCAGAGCCTAAGAGACTCTTGAACTTAATATTTCAACAACTATATGCTGCACCCTATTTTGTAGGTATGTTTTAGAATTGTAGACTAAACAGTTTTGAAGAGTACCAAAAATTCTAGATTTTTGGATGACATAATATAAATATAATTGACCAAGAGTTACCCATTTTTTAATCAAGACCCTTGTTTCTTGTCCACAAAACATTTCCAAATAAAACCAACATACAATGTTAAAGTTTCTGTGCGTCATAGGATTATTTTTCTAAACTTTCGAAAATAAAGGAATAAAGATTGATTTAACATTTCAGCAGAAAACCAGCACATAAGATGAATTTTGACATTTTTCATTTTATAAAAATCAGCGGGAAATCTGACATAATCTAAATATAGCGTCAAGCTTTAAACAACCGGTCACATGACGCTCATGTGATACTAAGACTACATGCTGAAAACAAAAGTGGACGCTGACGCTAGTATCTTCTAAGTTAGGTGTACATTGTCATGTGACAGGCACTTGACAGCCCATGTGACGTAACTAATTACCATATAGCTGTAGTAACATACAAAAGTCTGGGCAGTGGGGTTTCCCATCAATATCTTCATTTATACCACGATTTCGGCGATTTGTTTTAACGAACATTTGTTAGAAGCATAGCTGAATACCATACGCAAATTCTACTCTTTACCTATATATATTTAGAGTATGACGTCCAGGATCTTTAAAAGAAGAAATGTTGCCTCTTTCACCTTGACCCCCGTTTTTCTCAAACAGAAACATTATCTTGTCAACAACAATTCTAAATAATTTGCAACAGGCGACATTGAAAACAGCCAAAAAAAAAAAATTGAAAAATACCGACACATTATCAGAACAAATGTTTCTTTGTTTTGCTTATTAATAATTTTGACATAACATTGTTACTCTGGAAATAATAACGTAAAGGGCGGTTATAGAGATTTTTATGGCAGGCAGAAAACAGAGCTATGCATAAAACATTAATAATCTCTTTTTTCAATGAACATTATTTTTTTATCATAACGGTTTTTACCCAATACAATGCATCACTTTGGGACATGTTGTTCAAGAAAAAGAATTTTAAGGGTTTTTTCCCCTTGAATTTAGAAGAAGGTTCAGCCTGAAAATGTTGGTATACTTGTAAAATTTTCTTTGAAACCAAATGGCTGGTTAAAAAGGTTGGCTGTTTGAAAAGCTACATGTTTTTTTTTTTTAAATCTGTAAAGTAACTGCTGCCCTTTGAAGACCTCTGTTATATAACCAGAAACAAGCCCTGGCTTTTAATTCAAACCTTCCATAAAATTTCATTTGGTTGAATGGGTTAATTTGCTTATCAGCCCCTTTCCCTTCTCTGCCGCTTTCCCCTTATTCTCAGACTCTTAAAGTCAGAGCAAAATTTCAAAATTCTAAAACAAAACTAAATATTCCCCCAGACAGGCTTTTTACTTAAACCACAACATCTTCTCACTAGACCAAAACTGACTTCCTAGTTTTATAAGCCTAAATGGAAGCAATGAATGGGAGACTTATATGAAAGAGTACACATTTTTAGGGTATTCACACATTCGTTTGCTTGTTTGGTTTGCTGTGCACATGAGCACGCTCCGCGCACACACACATCAAGGTAACACAGAGGTATAAGTAACACAGCAGGGATTTAGCTTGTTACCATAGCAATCAGACAAGAGAGGGGCTTATCAGTGACCCTCATCTCCACATGGCATACAGCTTCCCTCTTCCTTTATCAAATAGGGCAAACCTTTCTTTACCCTTGATCAAGAAAACTACTCTTAACCCAATAGTTCATATGCATTTGTCAATGAAGATGTTCTAGAAAATTAAAAAAAGAAATGACAAAAGAATACTTTCTTTTTATTTGAATGAGGTTTAACAGTATTTCAGTTATGCAATGGCTTTCTTGGATTTCTCCAGCGCTAGGTTTTGGCTCTACAGTGTAAAGTTAAAGAACAATCCCACAAAAGTCCTGCTAATGAGGATTGAACCCCCGACTCTATGTTACAAAGTCCTGCACCATAGCTACTGGGCCACACAGGACCAAATACTTCTCTACACAGTCAACTTCTCTTTTTGATCACACTGGGTTTCATTAAATGTTATATTTGGAAAAAGGTTATTTTATTGGGGCTTTTGATTCTTATAAAAACAAAGCTTTTGATCTACTAGTACATGTACTCACTTTTAAAACAAACCTCTTAATCTTAAGAAATAATGGCACATGATGTTTTCTCTAAACAGAAATACTAGCTCTCCCTCTCTTGAAAAACAAATCATTTCAGTTCAATCATTCATTCAGCAATCAACACAAGAATGCTGTCCATTGAAACAAATATTAATCCATTCAAATATGGAAAAATAATCTGTGATCAGTTTTGTAAAAATAAGTACATAATTTGATATGGCCGGCCATCTCTACAATCTTTGACCACTCATATGATATTATATATCTGGTACATTGAAATCACATGGACAAACTGACCAACAGTGAGGCCAAAAATAACACACCCTCTCCGGGGAGCTCAAGGTTGATTCAAGGAAACATAAAATTAACACTCAAGGTATTGAAAAGTATCCGATTTACTTGATCATGTTATCAGATGTATGATAAGGAACTAGCCAAATACTTCAAACACTCCTAATCTGTCTGTTTTGAATTTGTTCCATAGGCCTTTACACATAGGATGTTCATTCATATGAAATGCTTGATAAATGAATACAGATGGAAACATTATAGAACCAAGCCCTTCATTGATACCACCATCAATTGTTTATGATAAAAGAATCCTTGTAAAATATCTTATAACTGAATAGGAAACATAAAACCTATGTGACAAAATCAGACTTTGCTTATGGTATTGTAGAAGGGGTCTCGATTTACAAGATAGCGTTAATTGTGTTAGCGGGCCAGATTGCTTGGTCTGTAGACCGCTCACACGGTTTGAGGAGGTCCCGGGTTTGAGTCCTAGTCTGGCTGCATGTTTTACTCACTTTGGTAACAGTACTGTATGCTGAAAGTGCATGCAAATCAATTAAGGAAATACCCATTACGGCTGAGCATGGTATATTTAGACTTGCTGAATGACCACCATAGCTTTCCAAGAAAAGGTTAAATAGTTATCGGCAAAGGAGTCCATAATCTGGCATATTTTTAACCTTTCTATTCTGCAATTCTGATAAAGCAAATATTGAACTGGAAAGAACACTACCCTTACATGTAGTAGGTTACAGACCAAAAGTTTTACTGGAAAAAGCACATTCATTGCTGCAGTAGCGATGTGTTGAATTTTTCAGCCTTCCAATGCAAATCATAGGAAACACATGTTTTACTAATGAACCATGTTATATGGGTACACTGTTCGTTCCCCAAAAATTGGACTCTTAAATGTTACAAATAACCTGTGCACAAGTGGATGAGTTTAAAGTTTTTATATTTATAAATCAGAAACTGTTATACAAATTTGATTTTTTCATGAACCCATTTCCTCAATAAGATTTTGATTCCAATCAAATTGGAAACAATAGAAAGGCATTGAAAATACTATTAATTTGTAAAGCTTTAGAGTAAAAATCACGTGACAAAGGGAAAATCTCTCCTCACGAGCAATATCATTTTTTTCTCACAATGGTTTCTAGAATGTCTGTAGCATACATTTTATGTGAGAATGTGTTTGTAAAGTGTGAGAAGTAAAACAGAGATGTTGAATATTAAACGGCAAAAAAAAACAAATATATATATTCTTAACCCTTTCCCAAACACTAACGACATTTGACCACTTTAGAAAACAGTGAGGGAAAAGGAGAAATTGCTCGTAACAAGCAATTTTTCCTTTTCCCACAATGTTTTCTGCCCTATAAGAAGATAGTTTTCCAATTTCATCACATTTTGAAATGTTGTCCGCAAACTCTTTCAATTTGGGACAGTCGAAAATGTGTTGGTTGGGAAAAGTTTAACCATAATGTTGAAACTATTCCCTATATTCATGGTCAGCCGTCTAGATAAGGGTCCTTTTAGAGTCGCTTACAAACAGTGTTTCAGAATCAATAACTTAAATCCTGTATTGTGGTTACTCATTAAAAATTGTTTGATAAGTCATGTCTAATATTTACCTACAGTATAGAATTCAGGATTCAGAGAGGCAAGCACTGAGTATGCTTATGGAACATGCCTCTTATCTGATCTTGTGCTTAGAAAATTCACATGATCATTACTCTCACATATAAAGTTCTTAATCTGTCCTTTTGAAAAATTATCTTAACATGTAAGCAGAGTGTAATTTACACTATTTCTATGAAAGCTGATTATGCTCCAACAAGTGATGGACATGGAATTGAAACGTCAGTAACCAACCAAATATCAGCAACAAAACATTACCACATAATATCTAGATTATCTTATCATTACTTCTAATAGCATGAAGGACATGAATCCTTCATATAAAAAGACAATTGTGACCCATAGAAGGGACTTTCTCACAGACTGTGCTCTGCAGGTATATAACATATGTTGAATTGGTGATTAATTAATCCTCATCCCTTAACAAAAAGGCAGGTTTAAATTTCTTTATTCAATGAACATAGCTTCGATACATTTTGGTGCTTTGATGGGAAAATCTTACTCATTTCAATGATTTTGCATGACAGAAACAGAAAATTCGTCAGGGTCTTCCCCAGGCCTTTTAAGCACTGTGGTACCCCAACGCCTGAGTTTCAAAATAAGCACTACCCTGGCGCCTGAATTGATCCCAATGTGCTGAAAATTTGACCATAGCACTTTCAATTTGTCCCACAGCCAGTCAACTTGCTTGTTAAATTGTTTGTTCCATTTTAATTTAGTTTAAAGACAAATTTTATTTGTCTTTTAATTCCAAACATATTCCTAAATATTCACCATTAAGGATGCACATACAGAAAAAAATCAAAATGGGAAGGGGATACCCTCTCCTTTGTTGCATCCCTTCCCCCCATCAAACACTCCAGCGCTTGAAAAAAACTTAGGGAAGACCCTGTCCATGCACAGTCTAAAGGTTGTAAGAACAAAATGATGATGGTATCTAAAACTACTAATGGTTACCAGTAGTGGAAGAGAAACCTTACTGACCAAAAAAAATGCTCCAATCAAGCAGACAGTGCAACAGTGGTGCAGCGCTGGTCTCTTGTATCAAGGGTCCCGGGTACAAATCCCAGTAAGCAAGGGGAAAATTGCCGGGACTAACCCACACATCAGCATGAGTATTTGTGTAGTATCCAGCAAGCAGTCATTAAGAAGGAATTAATTAAGCTTTAATCTTCCATCACAATCAATGTAAAATGAATAAGTTTAAACTAACAAATAATTCTATATTTTTTCGACTCAATTAAGATATATCTAAAGAAAACATGTACACCAAATATGAGGCTTGAAACAAAAACTAAGTCAACACTAGGACAGAGATCTACAAGGTGAGCTAATCAGATCAGACTTGCCCCCACATATATATGTCATTTGTACCCATTCAACTCAAAACTAGAAACATTGTATCAATATCATTCACAACGGTTTGCTTTCATCTTTCAGCTCATAGAGATCTGTTATTAAACTTGCTGTCCATATAATATATGATGTATCTACACCAGTTCTCATCCAGAGACCTTTGCGATTCAACTGGGAGCTGTCAATAAATCAGGAAAGGGGTTAAAAGGCATCATGTATTGTAAACAAGGAGTGAGACATCAACGAATCTGTCAAACATTCACGACTACTAAACAAATAACACAATTTATCTTACCTGGAGCACCGCAGTCCGCACATTGTTCCACAGCTGTCCTCACTTTCCCCCGGGACATGAAAACTGGTTTCAACGGTTAGAAACCACCCAAAAAATTAGTAAATAATATTCCTTTTTCAGAGTTCTTTCATTTCTCATAGGGCTAATTGGTACCGCAGTTTCGTATTATTGATGTCAACAAAGTTAAAGGAAACTTGTGCCATTATTAATCTTTAGGTTTTCAATGCAACAAAAGAAACTGACTAGAGTAATTTCATTAGAAAATTACACATCGATAAGATAGGTAACACAATAATAAAATTAAATTGGGTTTGTTCAAGTCAAAACAGTAGAGTTATCGTTCTTTATCAAGAAAATTCAATGTCAAGAACGACAACCGTGACCTATCACTAATATTTAGTTTCGTATTAATAAGGAAATAGTTTTTCATCGTACCAACAATATTTCAATTATATTACGATAATAGTTTTCTTTTTCATTGGTTGTGTATGATAAGACTTTGCTAGAAAATTCATAAAGGAAGTCGTTAAAATTCAAGAAAATGTGTAGACTAGGCATAAATTAATAAACATACATCATAGGCGTAGGAGCTAGGGGGGCCAGGGCCCCCAATATCCAGACGGGGGCAGAGTATACTTTGGCCCCCCCCAATATTCACAATGGCAAATAAAAATATTTGAAAAGAAAAATGAAAGAAACAAAATTCAACAGCAGAATAAAGATAAAATTGTATTTTAGTGCTTTATCTAATACTACTTCGCCTTTTGTTACTAATAATAACCAAAATCTTTTTGACGTCATCGCAAATGACAATGTGAACACATCAGGTTTATCCAATGAAAACTCAGCTCACAAAAATCCTCGGCAAGTTTTTATTGACGAAAACAGTGGTGTAAAACGTGTTCTTAGGAGTCAGACTTTATTTTGTCTTCAATTGTTAGCTTAAGCTTGAACAATAATTTAATTTTTTGACTTTCTACATAGACGAATCCGTGGCTGTGACAGCCTGGTCGCCACCACTTTTTGTTTAGATCAATACATTTGATTTCCGCGTGAGTTTGAGACCTGGCATATCCTTTTTTCTTTTTCTTTTTTAAATTAAAGAAACACATTTTCATACGCTTTCTTTTAATTCTTATAATGTTATTGAATTTGTAAATGCATGAATAGTCATGAAAAAGTTTAGGAACATTTATTCTTAGACCGGTCCTCATCTGAAGTTGCCCCCCCCCATGTTGAAAACGCCCCTACGCCTATGTACATTTGTAGCTTGCTTTGATTGAATAATGTTCTTGTACAGAGCAGACATCTTTCATACATGTAGATATTTATTACAGTTTTTTTCCTTTTTTTCTCAAGTTTTAAAGTTCTTTTTTGATTATATATCTGCCCATTAGTGTACAGTAAAAGCATTGTGTTTTCCACGAGGGCCTTCCTTAACCTTTAGAATGCTGGGTAATTTTCTAAAATAAATTCTTCTGTATTCTTTATTTGATGAGGGAAGATCCTCAGAGTAGCAAACAGGTAAGATCACAGGCCAGCTGCCAATTTACTTGGTGGCTGGCCTGGATCTAACTTGTTTGCCTTAGCATGAAGTCGGTTCCAGCACTGTAAGTATTAATAACGTTTAATGCATAAAATCAAATACTTGACGGGAAACAATTCGATTTTAATGACATATTGAGCATAATTTTCTCCTTGAAAGAGATTTATTTTCCCCAAAATGAGGATTCCTTTGCTATGCTTCAGAAAAAATTCAAGTAGCAAACTACACATGAGGAAAGAAAAAGACTATCTGCTTGCTGAAGCGGTCCACAAAAGATGAGTAAAATTGCCTTTTCAGGGAATTGAACTCAGGACGTTCGGTGTCAAATAATCTTGACAGAATTATTTCCCTTAGACTGGGACCTTAAAAATCCATTTGTTCATAGTTACTTGATAGAAAAAAAGGTAGGTAGGTATCGCAACATTTTTTTAAGGATATCAATAAATGTAGATATGTTACACATCTGCATTGCTTAATTGTGAAAAAGAATCAGAGCTTCAATATCATTTTTGATAAGAAAAACGATTGTTGGAACAGCAGTTTTAATGGTAATTATAGTGAAATAATGTATTTTGTACCATAAGTAAAAGGGCTATTGCCATTTAGGTGCTGTTAAAACAATTTGGGTTGGTGGTAAAAAAAGAGGGTCGGTTGAGTAAACACACACAAACAATTTTTTTAGGCCTCAAACCATACTGGCAGTGCTCTAGATTGCCTAGAATCAAAATGTACCAATAGTGACAATGACTTAGACTGCCTAAAATGTACCAATACTGACAGTGTGGTAGATCGCCTAATTTTAAAGTCCACCCATTCTGACAGTGTGGTAGATCGCCTAATTTTAAAGTCCACTGTGCACTATGATTTTAGACGATCTTCAACACTGCCAGTATGGGTGAACTTTAATTTTAGGCAATGTACAGAACTGCCAGTTTGGGTGAACTTTGAATTTAGGCAATATACAGCACTGCCAGTATGGGTGAACTTTGATTTTAGGCAATATACAGCACTGCAAGTATGGGTGAACTTTAATTTTAAGCTATCTACAGCGTTGTAGATAGCTTAAAATTAAAGTTCACCCATACTGACAGTGCTTCATATTGCCTAAAATTAAAGTCCACCCATACTTGCAGTAAAGTAGAATGTACAAAAATAATATGTACCCTGTTTGCAATGGATTTCTCTTTGACTCTGTCACAAAAACCCTTATGAAGATTATATATTGATTGGCAATGGAATGGTTTGTCTCCTGATGTTTGCTTCTATTTAGAATTATTACATATACATAGTCCTGTATGGGGATCAGGTTATAAAAAGAGAGAGAGAAAAAAACAGTTTATTTATCAAACAACTTCTTAATCAATGATACATAAAATATACACATATTTATAGAGACTGGAGATTTCAATGCAAATTGGATATAAACAGAAAAAAAGCTGTCAGTTGAAAATTTAGCACACTCTATTTTTCGGTCAGATAGAAAATATACTGTTGGATAGAAGAGATATTGTATCCATGACATAAAAGCAAAGGACTTTGTTCATGAGAAATTAGAAGGACTATCTCACAGATTCAGATTTCAATCTTTTAAAAATAAAATGTCTCCAAAGAATGAAATGACATCACAAAGCTATTGAATTACAGAAAACTTGATTAATGATACACTTCTTGTCCCCTTTCATAACCCTGTAGCTGAGATATAGATTGTCTTAGAGCCAGATTATGAAATAGGTCGTCACTCTGATCATGCGACCATAGCATGGTGCGTCAGAGAGAAACCTGTTACTATGTATAAGTTTTTCATTCAAAGCACTGAAGGCTCTAAAGCCTGTTTCACATTAATTCAATGAAAACACAGGTTTTCAGCAGCTATAAAAATGTAAATATTTAAAATGGTCATCTTTTTAGTGATGAATATTATCAAAGAACGATACAGGGAAATCAGTGAAAACCAGTGGGATTAAAAAATGGTATCCTTGCGTAGCAAGTCCACCATCTTTATCCCTCGAATGCTGGGTAATTTTCTAAAAATAGAACTTTGTGTCATCTGCTTTCCAACACCTTAAATATCTGCTTAATATTGTTGAGGAAAGATTCTCAAAGTAGCAAACAGGTTATATCACACGCCAACCGCCAATTTACTTGGCGGCTGGCCTTGATCTAACCTGTTTGCATAAGCATGAAGTCGGTTCCAGCACTACAAGGGCTAACTACCTGGCCATTCTGGATCCCTGTCGCCAGTGTACCTTGGTTGGATTCAAGTTGTACTTTATTATTTTGATTTCATTCATATTTGGCCTTGGATCATGTTATTTTCTAACAAAGTTGTAAAAACGAATCGTCCATGGCATCATGTGAATGGTGGTTCTGTCTCATCATGCTCCTCCTCCTCTTCCCTTAGTTGGAATTTTGGGATGTTACATTCAAACGTCGTACCGTTCTCACGCTCCATGATGAACTTTCCCCTAGAAATAACAATTGTTTGGTTGTGGTCTTAACTCTTTACCAAACATCAAGTTTTCGACTGTCCAAAAATTGAATGAGTTTGCAGACAACATTTCAAAATGTGATGAAATTGAAAAATAATCTTCAGATAGGGCAGAAATCATTGTCGTCTGCAACACACTGGTCAAATGTCATTTTTGTTTGGTAATGGGTTAATCCATTTATATCAAAACCAGTTCAACACATTTAGATCTGGAGCTGGTTTGAATGTTGTCATGAAATCTGTATTACACAGACTGCCATGAGATAAAAGGACTGTGCAGAAATCTTGAACATGGATTAAAAGTTTAAGTGCAAATCTATATCAAGTTCTTCTCAAAAAGTTATTGACTTTTGGATTACCTTGTTAACTTCTTCTTTAAGGCAAAGCACATACCAAAATATATATCAGCTATGGGTAAATAGCATTCATGTTAACACACTTGTTAAGATAGACTTTCTCTTTTGTTTAAAAAGGATCTACAGTCGAGCCTCGTTTATCGCGACACTTTCGTTCCAAGAATAAATGTCACAGGGCTAATTTTTGGGAAATCATGTCAATGAAATTGCTGAATTGGGAAACAAAAGGCTGGTGTGACTGAATTTTTTCGAAAACTGCATGATTTTGAAGAAATTTCAAATTGGGAAGGTGTCTTTGATTGGCCCCTGATATAATGCCAATAAGCCCCGATTCAATGAATGAAAAATAAAAAAATAAACAATTATATATGAATGAATTGTTAACACATTTATCTCCCAATTATGATTAACAAAACAACATACCACATCCAGCCAGACGACGTTTCCAAGGTGCAAAAACTAGAATACTGAAACGCTGGTGAGGATCTTGATAAAACAGGCTCCTGAAAAGGAAATACTGTACAGGTAACACACACAGAATATTACCATACCTGGCACGAATAGAGAACAGTCTTTTATCAAGTTGTGTTGGTTGATGCCATTACCTGCAGACAGCAGGTGTAGGTTATAAAACCAAATAGTTAACTTTTCAAATGAGCAATTTGTATTTCTCAAATCAATGACTAGTTCCTAGACAGAAAATGGTAGGTTATCCTAGGAACATATAAATTACGCTTTAAAATGGAAAAGCATTAAAAAATTCATACCTTTCCCACAACACCTCGCCCCTTTTTGGTCTCTAAGCCATTTTCTTTATCTGCTATTTTCCAGACCCTTTCTCGCAGGGTGACAGTTGAAGACCCCCTGTTTTCTAGTCGTATATAATACTGCCACTGAAACGTAAAAAATGTTTGCAATCAATTATAACTATTCAGGTTGTTCTATATTTAAATTGTAATAGCGTCCCAAGGTCTTTTGTGTTATATATAAGGGGCTCATTAAAGGTAATTTCCCAATTGGATGATTCTTTGAAATCATGCAGTTTTCCCAAAACTTTACACCATCTTTTTTGTCTCCCAATTTAGCAATTTCATCGATAATATTTCCCAAAATTAGCAGGCCTATGCATTCGACAATTAATTAAAAAAAAAAGCCATGGGTCCACTTAAGAGGGGTATTTCCAAGGCCAACTTTGTCCTGTCTACCAGTACTCTAAACACTCTTTTGTGGGTACTCCTGTAAGAGTCCATCACCAAAATGATTCAAATAAGCGCCAACAAAATAGTGTTTATATAATTTATTTTGAAACTTTGAGTGTCAGTGAAAGTAGTATGTTCCTTTAACTAGACCACTGGATAGGCTGGTGATGGTTGTAAATCAAGGGAAGCAAATATTTTTTTTTCTTTGGTTATCCTATATAGATATATACCTTTATACATGTATTGTGTATAATGTATATCTCATTTTCAAACATTTTATTTGAATAAACAAATTTGAATAACAATACTATACCACAAGAACGAGGTTTACACTCTTCTACCTCTTAGGTAATTGCATCAGAATATTTCAGAAAGTAAGTCCTCCCTTTGGTCAAAACGTCCTTGTATTTTTTTCTTCAAATTTACAAACAATCATCACCCAGGGTTTCCATTTGAATTTGAAGACACAGATCCAGGTTGAGATCCCTTTTCTATCGGACTTTATGACTGGCCAGGAAGTAACCAATTTACAAGGAATTTTAACCTTTAGTTTGCATCGACAATCAGTTCTTAATGAAAACCATGATAATAAGTAATTGCTGTCCATATGATGTTTTGTTTGTTTATTTCCATTTTAACAATTGTTCAGTTTTATCTCAACAAGAATTCACTTATTCATGCTTCCTTGGTAGTCAATCAGAACTAGCCTAGGAAAAAGTGCCTTGCCTAAAGACATCACATGGTGAAATTCCCCATTTGTATGGTTGGCAGTAACATAACTTAACGCTCATAGTGCTGGAACCAGTTTCATGCTTATGCAAACAGGTTAGATCCAGGCCAGCCGCCAAGTAAATTGGCGGCTGGCCTGCGATTATACCTATTTACTACTCTGTATATTTTTATTCATCAAATTTAAACAGATATTTAAGGTTTTGGAAAGCAGATGAAATAAAAATATTTTTAGAAAAGTGCCCAGTATTCTTAGGGTTGATAATGTAAGCTTTACCAGATGAGCTTTTGTATTCGGCAAGAATCGTGACTTCACTTTCTGGGGAGTAACCGTCACTCGTACATTCTCTGTAGTTTCACGATAGACGTCACTTGGGAGGACTGCTGTGTTTAGGTCCAGACTGTCATTTAACACGTAACTCGTCTCTGAAAATGAAGACCCAATGTTTTCCTTAACCCACAACTTATACATTTAATGACCTTCAATTCCTGGATATGACCCCTAAAGATCATTATTTTCCATTCACAATTCCATACATAAGGTGTCAAAGTCCTCCAAATTTGCATAACTCAAGGAGTCAAGGGAAATCCTTGAACCTTGTGCCTTTTTCTTTTTCCATAAAGAGACAGTTTACAAATGCCATCCCACCAAAAATAAATTTGAAAAAAGACAATAATACAAGGAAAATTTACTAATGAAGAACTTTTTCTCCCTTTGTCACATGAGTTTCTACTCAATATAACAAACAGTTTATTTAAAATAGTTGCGCTGTTGATTTCAATGTGGTCCAATCATTTAACTCCTAAAGAGAGAATGAGTTCATTAAATAATCCAATCTTCATTTCCAGTCATCAGTGATGAAATAAGCAAATATATTTCTTGCATCTACAATAAAAGGAAAGTTGTCAACATCATACATGTACAGCTATTTTCTTTTTAATTTTGGGAATGGGTCCAGTACTGCACAGATTGGGAAAATCACAGATTTTTCTCCAGAATTGGTATTTTCAGGAATAACAAAATTCAAACTTTAGCTAAATATGAAAAAATATTAATTCAGATCACCTGAATTTGACATTGATTCACTGGATCTAGATCTATGCCATGATCAACTTTTTCAGTATGCAGGGATGCATTGTTCTTGGTGTCCAACTTAAACACACACACAATCGTCTCTTCCGTAGCTTATCGTTTCGAGATTTTCTATTCATTGAATCAGTTTTCAGTCATTTTGGAAATTTTCTTTGGGGAAATTGGGAAAAATGGTCATTTATTTTGATTTGGAATAGGTCCGTCTTAGGGTACCAAACATATAACTCTTTACCAGGCATTGAATTTTCGACTGTCCCAAATTGATAGAGTTTGCAGGTGACATTTCAAAATGTGATGAAATTGAAAAATAAAAGGACAAAAATGATTGAGCAGTTTCCCCTTTTACCAAAATGTTTTTCCAGTGTTGTCTACAACAAACTGGTCAAATGTTGTTATTGTTTGGTAATGGGATAAGGAAAAAAATCACTGATGTAACCTACCATCTGTCGGATCTGGCACAAACAGGGTGTTGAACGATACATGCTGCACTGGCTTAGTTTTTTCCGAGCCCTTGTATGGTAAAATATCTTCATGAAGAACAAAGTCCATGTAGTCTAGAATAAAACCATTAGCATGGTCAAAATGTTCAGGCTCAATAAAATTCAGGCTTCTAACATAGCAAACTTAAATAATTTTGTTACATAACATAAATGTATACAAATAATTTCTGTATAGCTATACAAATGACAACAAACTACAGCATCTTTAAAAAGCAAATTACAAGTAATTTCTTTTGTATTAGTGTTTATTCTTTAAACCTTTTGCTGTTGGTATGTTAAGACCTGTTAGGCTGTATTTGAAAGAACTTATTTACTTACACTGCCTGCTCACAGTATCAGTTTTTGTGAAATTCGTAAAATTAAAGAACCTGGGTCAGAGGGAAGAGCATCAGTCCACATTGCATCCTTTCATTACTCCAAATCAGGCATGAGCACTAGTTATGTTTCCAGGAGGCAGAATCAAAAGAGATTCATGTCAATTGTAAGAACCTATTTAACACTTGATGTAAAATACATACAGTAGAATCTCCATACCTTAAGGTTGAAAGGACCTCATGAAAATATTTGACATAGAGAGAGTTTGATGCATAGATGTCTGGAATATTGAGACTTTTATCTCAAAGCAAATATTTTGGCAGCCCGCATTTACTTCGACGTTAAGAAGTGTTCAACAATCGGAAGTTTTGGGTATAGGGATTCCACAATATGTTTAAACTAAAACTCACCTTCATCAAATCCAGTTTCTATGTTCTGAAATTGAGAAAGAAAGAAATGAGTATATTTGGAAAAGCCTATCTACACCTAAGAAGGAGCATTATGCCTTCAGTGCTTTTCTGTTTTCTTGTGATCAAAATCCTCTGCTAGTGGTTTTCAAGATGATTCCAATAAGTACCATCAACATAGAAATGACAAAAAATAAATTGATTTTCAATGTAACAAATGATGAAAAAATCAACCTTGGTCTTAAAAAGTCCTAAAGGGTGTAAATCAAAACATTGCAGGACAAATCCCTTCAAACTATCAACTGGCTATACTTGCGGTACATCCAAAAATGATTTACAATGTAACAGATGATGAAAAATCAACATTGGTATTAAAATATGTTACAGTGTTAATTAAAACATTGCAGGACAAAAGCCATTCATATAGTGAACTGTCTTCACTTACAACTTGTGGAACATCCCGCATGTCAGGCAGTACCATGTAGTAAAACTGTGGTCTGGTTCTCATACCAGTATCCTCCTCTGTGCTGGTACCCGCTTCGACATCATCACTGTCATTAAAGGGTTGTCTCTTTAAAACATCTATCTGAGACTTTGTCTCACTGAAAACATGGAAAAAAAAGTTGACTTGTTACTCATTTGTGCATGAAAGCTTAGGGATTTTTATTGAAAATATTTTGATCAAATAGGAGACTTATTATTTGATGCTGACCTTTTTTTAAGTGAAGCAACTTTGTGATGAGAAAAGCCATTACTGCAAGGTTTGTAATTTGTCCAATCTATAAGCAATTGAAGACACTCTACTTACAAAAAGTGCTATTTTAAAGCCTAGCAATTTTTTATAAGGAAAGCCATTACTTTAGGGTTTGTGATTTGTCCATTCTATAAGCAATTGAAGACAACAGTTTTTTCATTTTAAAAATATTATCAGACCTTGATCATTGTCAATGGAAATAAAGATCCTGAAGCATATAGTTGACACTTATTTAAAACACAACAAGAACTTTCCGGTTTGAAGGCTCCAAAATTGTAAATACGCTCTAAACTCACTGTATGTCAGCTTTCCTTGAATGTACCACTATGCCTCTATATGGAAATATCTTGTGTAGAAATAGCTGCAATACAATTATTACAAAATTAAGACTTTAACTCATTACCAAACAATAACAACATTTTACCAGTTTGTTGCAGACTACTCTTGAAAACACTGTGGGAAAAGCAGAAACTGCTCTTAATGAGCAATTTCTCCTTTTCTGACAATGTTTTCTGCACTATAAGAAGATTAATTTTCAATTTCATCACATTGTGAAATGAAGTCTGCTAACTCGTATCATGGACAGTCAAAAATTTGACATTTGATAAAGGGTTAAGAGAAATGAGAACTGTTTTATGAAAGTGTTTATGGATCAAGCTCGATAGAACAATCATTAATCTGTTTGCCACTTAAAAGACCATGTCTCATGAAAATCCTTATCTACAAACTGGTAAAGATTTGTATTTTGCTCTGACAGGGGCCTTATGCTTTTAAGTTGATTTGCTATTATTTCCGAACAAAAGAGTCATTTTGGTGATTGATTACAATAACCTCTTTGTTAGAGCTGCAACTGGTAGCAATTTTCTACTCGGGTACCTGAGGGGATATTACCCGTGGGTACCCTGATTCCCGAGCCGATATTTTTCTTCCTTAGATCCATTTATTTTCCTTCCCTTAGATTACTGTTCAATTGTAGAATGGCCTTGAGTTATGGTTCAAGGAGCTTGCGACTTACTGCGATAGTCGGAACAAAAACATGTTGATAGTTTCAATAGCTGACGAGCGGCCTTCAACAGTGTTGTGTGTGTGTGTGTGTGTGTGTGTGTGTGACATATTGAAACTGTGCAGATGTTGAGAAATTGTTTTTGGGATGATTGATTTCTAGTTTGTGATTTAAAACCGTCTGATTCACTTGTTAACAAGTGCTTATTCACACATTCATTTGGATTTCTAACCCAGATAAAAATAATGTCAGGTAACGGGTGCTCTGCTAAACAGGTACCCGGGTACTCGAGTACAGGTCCCAGCCCTACTCACTGTTGTATACATGTATTCATATTCTAGTGTGAGACCTGTGAGTCATTTATCTACATGTTCTATGAATCTCATTAATACATTTATGAGCAAGAAGAGATCTGGGCTAGGAATCAAACAGTACATACACGATCACCGTCTTGTGTTCTTTTAAATATCCCAAATATATCTATAGGAAGATATAACACTCACAACTATAGGACCAAAGAGTCATTTGGATGATTGCTTGTAAACAATAACCTCACAACTATAGGAAAGGGGAAATTACTTACAGTTCCTGCAGGGTATGGCTCTGCAGCAAAATTTGGGTCTTGTAATGTTCCTATCTTGTGTAATCTATGATGTCAAAGAAAAACAAAAGCTCTGTAAGGCAAGTTCATGTGTAATGCTCAATCTCAAATTGGTCAAAAACTATCACAGGTTGACCATTTATAATCTCCTATATTAACCCTTTACCAAACAACAACTTTTCGACTGACCCAAATTGAAAGAGTTTACAGTCAGCATTGCAAAATGTCATGAAATTGAAAAATAATCTTCTGATAGGGTAAAAAACATTGTGGGAAAAGAAGAAATTGCTCATTAAGAGCAATTCCTCCTTTTCCCACAATGTTTTCCAGAACCATCTGCAACAAGCTGGTCAAAGGTGGTTATTGTCTGGTAATGGGTTAAAGGGACTATCTCACAGAAAGCGCTATGTTGGTTACAATTGTTAAATGGCGATTTTATTAATCCTTGTCACTAAACAAAAGATTATTTTTAATGTATCTGCTCTCAAGTTAAGCAAAATCTGTGTTTCTATTTGAAAAAGTGAAACAGATTTCCATTCCTTTCGGTACTTTGATGGGGAACATTTCCCCATTTTGATGATTTCACATGACGGATATATATGGTGCACAAATGCACGGTCCAACTTTTGTGAGGCCCAGATGATTATCATGCCATGGTTTTTAAAAATAAAGCAGGCTACTTATGGATTATTCAAATTTAGATCTTTGTTTACCAAATAAACCATTTATATGGTAATTTCAATTATATTTGCAAAATAAATGTGCTTTATCTTGACCACACAATTACTAAAGGGGGGTGATCAATCTATCAATATCCAATCTAGTTTTATGTTACTCTATAGATCTGTGATGTGATTTTGTCATCAGAAGACATTTTATTTCAAAAAGAATGAATACTTAATCTGTGGGATAGTCCTTTTAATAGGAATTGTGGTTCTTCATGAAAAATAACAAAATATGTTGGTATTGAAAGAAAAATGTCTTTTTAGTGAATCTCCATACAGTGATTTTTTGTTAATCCGAACACGTCCATTGACCGAATCATCCGGACTAATGAAGCAGATCATGTTCTTATACACATTGAGACATAAACAGTCTGTATGCACATGTACACTTATAATCCTTTAGCAAACGCCAAATTGTCGACCATCTCAAATTGAAAGAGTTTGCAGACGACATTTCAAAACGTGATGAAATTCAAAAATAATCTTCTGATATGGCAAAAGACATTGTGGGAAAAGGAGAAATTGCTCGTCATGAGCAATTTCTCCTTTACCAACAATGTTTTCAAAAGTCGTCTGCAATAAAGTGGACAAATAATTCCGTTCCCTAACAATTTCATTCGGATTGTGAGACATCTGGATAATAGGGTTCTGGATAAATGAGGCTTCACTGTAATTCCGTTGTTAGCTGCTTAATACTATAAGATTGACATCAGCTTTATATATATATTGCTTACATAATGATTAAGGTATCCGAATATCTTTGATGGAATTTTGATAAAATAGCCATGGAAAAGATTAGTGTATCAATGCAGAATTTTGATTGTTCACCTTTAGGCTTTGAAGCTTTTGAATACTTGTAGAACATTTATATGAATTTGAAAACATATGGCAAGTTATAGAGAACAAAAGGATGTTTTTCACTGATCTGATTATGTCTTTGAGAGGGTTCTTTGATTGTTTTGTTAATTTGTGGCAATAATGACATCTTCTATTGCAGTTGCCTTACCCATTTATTTATCAAAGCCCAAATCTCAATATGAATCTTCTCTTGAAGGCGAGAGTAATTTACGTGTAGTTGAATTCTTTACCTTATTATCAAATGGTCACTACCAAAGACCCAATAAACTGTTTTGTGACATTACAGGTAAGTTTGGTAAATAACAAGTTGGGTAAAAAAGGTAAACTAGATTTAAATGTCGGAGGTTTTGGTAAATTGGGTTCATTAGATAGTGCTTAGGGTATGAATTATAGTATCATATGGTGAGAACAACAATTAAAAGGGTGTGAAAAAGCAGATTAATCACATATATCAATTAACATGATACACTATCATTTACAAACATTTTACTTAGGTCATTTCATCATAATATACACTATCATTTACATACATAAATGTTCCTGGTAAAGTAAGACCTGTTCAATTCATTTTATAATTTGTTTCTATCAACATCCAATCAATCAAATTAGTCAATTAAAGTAAGAACTGTTCAATATCAAAACATTAATAGGGAATTTCATACCAAAAGTGGTGAATAAGACCAATTTACCGACACCTCCAGACCTTTTAACCTAGAGTTTACTGTTTTACCAAACTGAATTAAAAAAAGTCCAGAGAGCAGCTGACCGCTATGTAACTATAACCAAACAAGCAGTGTTACCCTTATGTTAGAATCCCTAAACTGGAACTCGTTACACTATCGGCGCATCCAGTCATCCCTCCTTTACTTCTACAAAATCATAAATAGTTAAGTATGCGTTGATCACAATCATCTTATTCTTTTGCGAAATCTGAACTATTTGTTCCCACAGTCCCGCACTCAGTACCACTCCAACTTGTATTTTCCCAGAACAGTATGGCTTTGGAATAGCCTACCTATCTTTATACAGTGTAGCCCCTGTCTTGAAACCCTTAGATCAAGACTGGCCACTGTACCCTAGTGTAAACTAAAAATAGTTAGTAACCTTAGCACATGTAGATCTTTTTTAACCTTTTAGGCACCTATCAATGCCCTGATGATGGCGGTGTCTCCTTCCAATCATAATCACCAACGATTGTTGGAAGTACAATAAAGAAGTAGAAGTAGAACTTGTGGATTAGACTAAGCGTACCATTGCCTTAGTGTACCATAGCCTAAGTGTACCATTTTCAGTCTTAGCGTACCATACATAGATATAGTGGGGTTTGATAAGGTGGTGCACTCGAAAATTGGTGCTATTAGCACATTTGCTAAAATATAGTTACATTCAAGTATAATACAGTCATAATATTTTATTCGTTTTTGAATTTCAATGAAAGTTTGAAAGGCAATTTGATAAATATAATTCCAATCTTCAGCGTCAATCAGATGATTACCCCTTGCAAAGTCTGCAAGTTTGTAGTCCAAACTTTCCCGTCACAGACATCACGCTGCAGGAAGCACATGGATGGTTAACCATTATCGTGTTCAGGTACAGTTAGTCCGGCAGTAATGGATTTTAGTGAATAGCGGATATTGCTAACTTTGAGCTGAGATTAGACCAAAACGAATTATCATAATGTTTTGAGTTTACCATTTGATTAAAATTCAAAGATCTTTCAGCTGCAATGTTGTGAGATTCGCGTAAACTTGCAATGAAAAGGAGACTGTAATTGACATAGATTCCGATCGAGGTCATTTCCGTTTTGGCAATTCAACAACGTATCTGCAACAGGCATTTCTTTTTCTGAGAAGATAATCTCACCATTTTTTCACTTTGTACTGATGACCAGTTGTATTTTCTATCACCAGCAGGAAGCATGTGCATCAAAACTCACTATAACCACATTAAAATATCAAGATACAAGTGCATGCGATTCAGCCAGTTACAGATAGCCCAATAAATATTAACAAAATCAAAAAGGATCAAAATGGGTCTTTTTTGGCAAGAGAAACTCGTCATTAATGTGAACTAAACGATTTTAAGGAAATTTGGCGAAAAAAAAGTTTTAAAACATAACGTTCCCCCTCCCTCTTGCACAAACAACAAAAAAGCTTTGAAAATAACAAATTTAAAGTCTAACTGAACAGTGTTTTTTTTAAAGGCAGCAATTGACAAAATAAACCATTTTTTATTACCCGTAATGTGTTTGCAGACGTATATTTTATGTTTGAATAAATAACAGACTTGAAAGTGTCAAATTTACGAATAAACAATGTTTAGACAGCTTGAGAATATCCCCCTAATATGGGGACAGTGTCAAATCCGCTACACCCAGAATCTATCTGGTACTGCCGTAAACAGTGTAAGTGGAAAACTCATCAGTGTATAAGAAAACAAATGATAACACATGAGGAAGGTTTACATATTCTTGAAGAACACACTTTTTTCTATCAAAAGGTATGTTGCTTCAATTCATTAGCCGTTCTTTAAAGACGCATAAATCGCCTATGTTCTTAGCGATCCGTTACTGCCGGATTAACTGTAATCAGGTTGTTTGGTGAATGTTTGACCAGTTCTATATAATTACCCGATGTTTTCGTTGCTTGAGCAATGGGGATATCAATGTGTTTGGCAATCAACTTTACAGTTCAACTATTACGTAACACCTTCACTAAAACCTGTTGTAATTCATGTTTGATAATAAACTACCGTATAAAATCATTTCTAACACTTAAAACAAAACATTTTAATAAAAAAAGAATGTTTCTATATATATTTATGTATGGTATGTAAGGTTCTGGTACAGTGTAACACTTAGAGGCTCGAAAATGGTACGCTAAGACCTGGGGCCCTTTTCATTAATGATCCTAAGTGCGAATTCACTCTTACGTCAGATTTTTTCTCTCAGGCGCGTTTCATCAATTTTCGCCCTTAGAGGTTACAAGCAAAGAATGCTCTTAACTCTAAGAGAGGTCCGGGGTTGTCTTAAGTGCAATGACGTCACAGAATGGCGGCCATTTTTCAAAGATTTTGAAAGATTTTATTTCATTCAGAATGGGATATACACACTGTTTATAAATGATCTAGAATTACAAAACATGGATAATTCCATTCCCACATATACATTATCGATTTTAAACAATGAGACGCGCGACAATATGTACTCGTTCACCTCTTAACAAGTTGTAAATATGAGAAGCAATGTCAAGTCACGGTTTACCAGTATCACATATTTTATATTCAGCCAGGTTGGTGTTGGAAAATCATCATGCAACCAATTTTTTTCTATGTATTTTTTTCCTTTTTATGCCGTGTGTTTATGTTAACCCGTAAATGTAATGTATTATATGACAAATAGTTTTGAATCAAGGTTTAAACTATTTAAAAGGACGGTTAGGATATGCCTAAATTCCGGGACAATGCGGTAAAGTTTACGTTATGCCGGCCATTTCGGTAAATATGAGATAGTTGTGAGAGTTTTAATTTCGCTTTTAACTTATGATCGCATAAGCAGTTGTGATTGTTTGATGAAACGCACATAAGAACCGTCGTAAATGTGATTTTAATCGCTCTTAGCTAAGTGCACTTAGGACACTTGATGAAACGGACCCCTGGTACGCTAAGGGCAAGGCAATGGTACACTCAGTCCATCACCTAAACTTGTCATCACCCTTTTTATATGGGACCGAATTAGAAAGTCAGTGTAGAGAAGAAATCCGGATTTCACAATCAAATATCAGTAAATCCGTACAAGTTATTCAAACTCACTTCGTCTTGTAGTGTTTTCTGTTGGAGTGTATATGCCTCGATACCCGACAAAGGCAATTAGCTGGCCTCACTAGCAGATAAACCGAGTTTGTCAAGAATGACATCTTGCGCGAAAACTACTTACTTGCTTAGAATCAAAGCACGATTAGTACTGGAGCAAAACGGGAAATACGGAACTCGTTACAAAATCTAAATTGACAATAGGTGATTATCTTGAATTAAATAATACATTTCCGTTTAATTGATACAATTAAAGGAAATTATTAGAGCATCATTTTATATGATAAAGAGAAATTAAGCCTTCTCTGACATCTTACTTTGATTCTAATTATAAGAACAACAACAACAAAACCAAAACACTGGTGAAATGTCAAAAGTCAAAGTTGTTCAGGATTTGTTTCGATTGAAACCTTTCCTAAACAATCATTTAAATTGTGTTAGAAAGTACAGTAATGTAAGGTAGGTTATATATTCATTGCATGTCAGGTCTGATTCTTTGTGGCCTAAGAATGTAAGATTACCCCAAACTAACTGCCTCTCTTCTGAGATACTCTTCTTGAGAATCTGGTTAAACCAGTCCAGATTTCTGGTCTTGAAGGTTATTGCTATTTTGACTGACGCCTTCAAAGGGAGCATGATTAATGTCCAAATGTTGAAAAAAGCTTCGTTCAGGGATCATTATTGAGACTACTTGTTTAACCCCTTTACAAAACGCCAATTTTTTACTATCAGAAGATTTTGCAGTCGACAATTCAAAATGTGATGAAGAATAAAATAATCTTCTGATAGGGCAGTCAAAACATTGCAGTTCTTCTCCCACAATGTTTTCGAGAGTCACCTGCAACAAATTGGTCAAATGTTCTTATTGTTTGGTAATGGGTTAATGTATACAGGTGCTACCTATTGATGAAAAATAATGTCATATATTTGTGAAATGCAATTTCAATCCTCTCCATCGTTATAAAATTTGTTATTCAGATACATTGCATTGCTGCTTCAAACAAATTTGAACTCATCAGGTATTTTTGCAGGTTACAAAAATACCCTAATGGTAACGATTGGAGTCAATCTTATTTACATGATGCTTTTTGTATTTAAAGCATGCATCAACATTTACATTTCTGATTACATATCTATGTCACTGAAAGGTGTCCCTTCAAATCCTGCACTAGTCAAACAAACTTTATCGTTCAGGAAATATTGAGAAATATCTGTATTTGACAATGTTTCCCGCTGCATCAAACTTTGAACAATTCTGTTATACATGAAATGGTGGACGGTTGCGACAAGATTTTTGTCACTACCTTAAAGCACAGATATTTCCATTATTACAGTAAAATATCAAATGATCATTACTCACAGTTTTAAATAAATGGAAGTAAAAGGCAATCTTTGCATCAAATGATTTAACTAATCCCTGACCAACTCTCCCTCAAAAATTATCAACCGATAAAATGTAAAATTTATCAAAGCATTTCTACTTTTCAATGACTTTTCCTAGTCAAACTTTGAAAGAGAGCATTACAATAAAAAAAGGTGACTGATATTAATGAAAACAAACAAAAACCCTGCTTTTTTATGACGTTTCTAGTGTGTCTTGTTAATGTATGACCACACATGTAACCCATTTTGAGGCAAATTGAGGCAAATGAATCACTTGGACACGTTTTGTGTCAAAAGCAAGCGTCTTCTTATTCTTTATCAATCTTGAAACTGATTTTGTTTAAAGGTTGGAAAAAATTGGAGATGTGCAAGAAGAAAAGGCGCCTACAGACCTCTACAAGCCAGGACAGGTTTGTGTTTAAACTAGTTTTTAAAAGGCAGGTGGTGAATTAAAATCTTATCTTGAGGTGACAAATGTGATAAATTTTAAGTTGCTTTTTAAAGAAAGAGGTTTTTTACTTCAGATTTCTTAAACTTGTCAAAAGCATTGTTTCTTCTTTAACACTTTAATTCAGGCTCGTATTTTGAACACCATAATATAAGACAGATATGTTTTTATGCTAGGTTTGTTGAAAAACATGAATTAAAATCTTCATTGTTTGGTTTAGGATGAACCCATTCTTTCATATATGAGATTTTCTGACCAATATCAATTGGATACATTCAGATGACAACTTATTGAAATGAAAAATAACTGACTTAGCTAGAAGTTGCTTTGATGAAAAAGAGAAACAGTTTATTGCAAGTGATTTGGCCTTTGTAACATTGGTTTTACCGTTGTAGTGCTGGAACTGATTTCATGTTGATGCAAGCAGGTTAGATCCAGATGAGCCGCCAAGTAAATTCTAACCTGTTTGCTACTCTGAGTATCTTTCCTCAACAAAATTAATGTACCGATATTTAAGGTTTTGGAAAGCAGATGACCCAAAAATCTATTTTTAGAAAAATGCTTAGTATTCTGCAATAGATGAGATAAATGATTGTAATGGTTTAACCCTTTCCCAAACAATAACGACATATGACCACTTTGTTGGAGGCGACTTTAGAAAGCATTGTGGAAAAAGGAGAAATTGCTCGTGACGAGCAATTTCTCCTTTTCCCACAATGTTTTATGCCCTATCAGAAAGGTATATTCCAACTTCATTACATTTTAAAATGTCGTCTGCAAACTCTTTCAATTTGGGACAGTCGAAAACTTTCTGTTTGGTAAAGGGTTAAAACCATGTTCTCTTTGTTTTTCAGACGTTTATTCATAAAGCTTTTCCCTACAGAGGCATCATAGTATACAGCTGGCCGGTCAAAGTTCATGATAATGCTTTGGAAAACAAGTAAGTCCATTCTCAACATGCTACAAGTAGTTTTCATACAGGCAACAACTCTCTCATTTTTTTCCTTTATCCCTTTCATAAACAATAACCACATTTGAACACTTTGTTGCATGTGACCTTAGAAAACATTGTGGGAAAAGGAGAAATTGCTCGTAGAGAGCAATTTCTCGTTTTCACTTAATGTTTTATGCCCTTTCAGAAGATTACTTTTCAATTTCAGCACATTTTGAAATGTTGTCTGCAAACTCTTTCAATTTCAATTTGGGACAGCCGAAAATGCGTTGTTTGGGAAAGGGTTAATTGCAATGATTCAAACCTCCTTTGTCACCAGAAAGCATTTTCATCACCGCATAAACTCTAGAGATGAATGAAAACAATTTTGGTTTTTCTTTTATCACAGGTCTATGATCATCAATGTTTTGTTATATAGATATAAAGTGATCATATAATTAATGATTGATTGTTTGTTAAGTCTTTATATGCGTAAACATTACATGTACAGTAAAATCTGTGTACAACAGCCAGTGAAGGGAAGTACCCAAAGTGGCCGCTGTGCACAGACTGACTGTTGTTCACAATATAAGCCCTCCATTTTATATATCTCTTACAGGGTAGTTATACATTAAAAATGTAGATGTAAAAATAAGCATTGTTTAAACCATTTATCCTTTGCAAATTAATCCACACTTTATCCTAAACCCCCCCCTCCCAAAAAAAACACAATGATGTTAGGTAAGTTTAAAAACACAAATCAAGAAAGGGTAAGTGATGTATTTTGAGTTTCCTATCATTGCCGCTCATGTAACAAATTTACTCTTCAATTTTAGACATTACTTTAACATCGAACCATAAAACCATTGAAAGTCATATTCACTGGAATCATTTGCAAATTTTAAATGTTTTTCTAACAGAATAGGTCAGGACAAATTAATCTGCATAGAGAACCATCTAAAAACTACTTGTAGCAACGTTCGTCTATCTTTTCACAAGGATAGCCACATTCAAATTTGTCCATAATGTTCTGTTTGTCTATGGCTACCCATTCTTTCGGGATGCATCCATTACCAAACTCGTGACCAATAACATGCGAAAAATATCCCGATTCTAACCAAAAAAAAAACCTCGAACTAGTTCCTCTTTGGAGATAATTTTGCCTTTTGTGCTGACATGATGGTGAAGAAAGGGAGAAAAAAGAAAATCTGTATTGTTTCAGAGGCATTAATATGCTTTGTCTGTGAAACACATATTTAACCCTCCAAATTACTTATAAAACTTAATTCAGGTGCGCTACTTAAAAAGAAAACACCGCCCGTACAAGGAAAACAATTTCTGCAAATATCTTGAGCCTACTTAAGCATAAAAAATATCCCCCGGCGTTTACAAACTATGACATATTATGTAATCTATATAAGTTTAAATCATCCCTCAGGTCACAGTTTGTGTACTAGTTAGGCCACACGTTATCAACTTTCTTTGTTTGCACATGATCACTTTTGTAAGAGTTGTGAAACTTTCGCGCCGCATGTAAAGTGGCCATTGCGTGTGATATACAGTACAAATTAACCAATTAGTGTGGCCGTTGGCTGCATTGCACAGAATCCCGTTAGGTGCAGTGTATTTAAAGAAGGTTAATGCACGGGCGGGCCTGAGCTGGCCGTTGTTGACATATCAGCCGTTGTTCAGGTATGACCGCTTCCTCAGATTTGACTGTATTTCATTTGTGATACTATACCCAGCTCATAATTGGTAGAGGATGACCCAGTGTTCTCAATAAGACTTGGTTGAACAGACCAAAACAAAATCTGAAGAGGCGGCTTGGAAGGGGATTCCATGGTGGTTCTTAACATCCCTACGAATTTGAACTGGCCAAAACATAATTTGAAGGGGTCATTTTGGCCTGCAGCCTGTTCTTAATGGGTACATTGATGACCCCAAGCCTGAGCGCCAAGAATGGCTGATCAAGCTTCTTAAGGCCTTTGCATTCTGTAAGTCAGCACCCAAACTGCCTCTTATGAAAACTCAACTCTACTGCTATCCTGATTTGAGCCCACATTGAGAGTGGTCATGTGGTATCGAGCTCTGTACACAAACCACTTACTTGGCCATGGAGGCCACCATTATATGATTACGGTCTGATCACCTCCCAATCTGCTCCCACGCTAGAACTTAATGCCATCAATCTTTTCTTAAAAAGTATGTTGAAACATATGAACAATTTTTCCATATCAAGAGAACACAAAAGATCAAATATTTTTTTACAATGTAATAGGAAAAGGTAGCCAATTTCAAACTGAGGAAACAGACATAACTGATGTTCTTCACTTTTTCTCAGCAGATTCTGGTTCTATTTAGGCATTTGGTTGTATCTGGGTCAAAAGTGCAAACTTAGACAAAGGATGAGTACATGTAGTTATAATATGATAACAATAGTATACATGAGTAGGAGCACTGACAACCATGATTAAATCCGACTGCTACAGCAAATAGTGTAAATCACTTATCAAAGAAATAACAACTAAATTCATGCATGTGCTGTAATACTCAAAAATGAGTGCTGTACATTAATAGGAAGAAAAAGAACAAGAAAAATTCTGTTTTTGTGTATGACAGAAATCCATTTAAAACTAGAAAGGGGCTTTATTCAACACTTGCAAAACAATGAAGGCACTTTATTTAGCACTTATAAAAAAGTGAAGGGGCTTTTATTCCACACAGTCAATTTTAAAGAAGGGATTTCCAGACCTGGTCACACCAAACCAAAGACCAAAAGACAAGGGTAATAACAGCACTCTAAGTAATGGGATTTTGGCATGCTTCACAAAAAGTTCTACAACATAACTGATTAATTTTTAAATGGTGTAAATCCACTAATGTACAACCTTCTTTCAGAGTAAGAAACCTAAAGAAAAATGAGCCTGTACAGCCAGATGAAGCTGGGAAGGATAAATCAAGAAATAATATGCAAACATACTATCAGGTGCTTGTTGATTCCAGGGACAGCAGTGGGAAACAATTTGTAAGTTGTACAGTGAAGCCTGGTTTATCCGGACCCCAATTATCCGGATGTAAGCAACCCAAACGAAATTGTAAGGGAACGGAATTATTTGACCAGTTAGTTGCAGACGACTTTTGAAAACATTGTGGGTAAAGGAGAAATTGCTCGTGACAAGCAATTTCTCCTTTTCCCACAATGTTTTCTGCCATATCCGAAGATTATTTTTTAATAGCATCATGTTTTGAAATGTCGTCTTCAAACTCTTTCAATTTTGGATGGTCGAGAATTTGGCGTTTGCTAAAGGGTTTTGTTTGATTTTATTTGTTATAAGTTTACACGTGCATACAGACTATTTATGTCTTAATGTGTATAAGAAGCGGTTCTGCTTCAATAGTCTGCATGATTCGGTCATCCGAACATTTTGTTGGGAACGGACGTGTTTGGATTAACAAGACATCCCGGTATTTGTGTATCCCTCTCTTATTTGGAGTTTGTTTCTGGTCTAATTGTAAGCAACACCACACAGCAATAGAAGATAGAAAGACATGGTCAGATTTTGTTTGTGTTGAAACCATTGAAGGCAGTAACAGAAGAGAGAATTGTGTGATTTTGTTTGTGTAAATGAGCTGAATCCATTGAAACATAAGGAGAAATTTTTCATATTGAGGATTTCTTTTCTTTAACCCTTATAGTGCTGGGACCAACTTCATGCTTATGCAAACAGGTTGGATCTACACCAGCCACCAAGTAAAATGGCGACTGGTCTATGATCTTACCTGTTTGCTACTCTGAGTATCATTCCTCATTAAAATTAAGCAAATTTTAAAGGTTTATAAAGCAGACAACACAAAAATCTAATTACTTTAGAAAATTACTCATCATTCTAAGGGTTAAGTTCCGTTTTATTTCTTGTGTACAAATAAAGTTTAAATACTCTTTGAATGAAAGGAATTAAGACATTTCATTTGTTTTGAAAAAGCTATCTATTAGATTCACAACTTTGAAGGCTTTTTGGTTATTACAAATAAGCTGTCAAATAATTGTATTGTTTCTTTTAATTGCATTTCAACCATTTGTTTTTCAACCATTCGTATTTCCTATGCTCACATCAATTTAGTTTGTTATCCTCTATTTCCAGAACAACAAAAATTTGTCTGTGAAATACTTTCCGGACCACACACAGAAAGTGATAGATATACCAGGTATGCTTACAGTTTTTGATATGTATTTTGTTTGTTTGTGATTTTACTCCAAAAAGGACATAAGGGTCAGGTTGAGAATTCGTTGAGAAACTAGGTACTCTTTAGGATTTTTCGATACATTCTACCTAAGTACTGGTTATGTAACTAAGAATACAGTATTGAAATTGAATATAATTCTTAAAGGTGCTTGTTCACAGGTGTGAAGAAATTCAGAAGTTAAAAACCAATCCTTTAGAAATGAACAATGTATATAATACACACTGAAGGAGTCATTGAAAGGAAAACTACATGGATTTTATTCTTTAAAGTGTATACAGTGAAAAAGCATGTACCGGTATTTAAATCCAAAAGTATGACATCAATTTTGAGATGCAGTGCATACAAATGATACATATTTAGATAACTTGACGCTTCCTGAATTAATTATGCTTTTAATAGCTACTTATAATTGTATATGTATAACAAACTACAATACAAAAAGTGTATTGTTTCAAAGACATTTTATTTATTGACTTTAAAAAAAGAATCTTCTGGGTTTAATTGAATCACCATTTTAATGTTTATTACCTACAGATAGTTCCTTTAACTGAAAAGACATATTGAATATGGAAATATTATTAAAGTTGAAAACACTGTATCTTATTTCATTAATTATTAAACTGTGAAGTTCACTGTCATATGGCAACACTAACATAATAGGTAACCAGATGTATTTTCACTTATCAGAAAGCCTCTAACACAACAATGATCTATCAATTTACAGATATAGACTTTGTTTCCCAATATAGATTGTTTCTTGTGTGTACATTATTCACTTTCAGAAAGCCACTAATGTAACAACAAATAATCTGTTTACAGAATTATATTGACTATGTTTCCCAACCATTTGTTTACAGATATAGACTATGTTTCCCATGATGATATTATTCCATACCAGAGCACTGTGACAGAGGAACCCATTCAACATTCAGCGTTTTATTCATTCTTTGATTATTTACCAGACAATGAACTTGGTAAGTTTTGTGTCATCCTTACAAACATTTTATGTATAATCTATCTCTCAAGACAGTTTATATCAAACCCAATCTTTTCAAGTGGACTTTTTGTCTTGTCCTACAGGGGTCTGTAGCTATCCTGGTGTCCATATGCTTTGTTATTACATAGTATTGACCCCAGGATAACTATAAACTCCTGTGTTGCGTCCAAGATAAAGGAATCAGAATGTAATTGCACACAAATTTAGTTAGAAAAAAAATCTTTTTTTTTTATGATATTTAGGTGAAAAAAGCTTAGCGAAATAAGGAATTGTGCACCAGGAGCAATTTCTCATTTTGTCTCCATTAATTCTGAAATGGTCTGTCTTATATGAATTTAGGAAATAGAAGTGAAAGAAAAGAGGAATTTGTGCATCATGAGAAGTTTCTCTCTTTATGTTTGTAATCATCTGCTGTGGGTGTGTCTAAGCTAGAATAAATAGAAAGTAGATGGTTAAAAAAAAAGGAACATGTGGCAAGGAACCCATGAACATACCAGCAGACCTTTTTCTGAGAAAAGAGACTAACCTTGCTGCCAAGTAAATTGGAGGCTGGCCTGTGATCTAACCTGTTTGCTAATCTGAGTATCTTTCCTCATCAAAATTAAGCAGATATTTAAGGTTTAAGAAAGGGGATGGCACAAAAAACATTTTTTAGTTTTTAGAAAATTATGCAATATTCTAAGGGTTAAAAGCCAAACGGTTGTAGGTTAAAGCTAATAAGTCACCAGTAAGATCATTTACTGTTCATAAAAGCTTATTTGTTGTCAAGAAAACTAATTAGCTGTCAGTAAAATTTAGCTGCTATCAGTTTAGGTAAATTTATTGTCAGTACTAGTTAAACTGCTGCCAGGAAAGGTTTAATGCTTTTCAGTAAAAGCAAAATCACTGTCAGTAAAAGGTAATCTGTTGTCAGAGAAAAGGTTAGTCACTGGAGATAATATCTGTGATTGAATCTGTTGATATTGTCACATTATGTGATTCATTCCAATCTTTTTAGGAGACAAATTTGTGATGAGTGATGAAGTCAAGCAAGCCCAGTTGGACAAAAACTCCTGGATGTCAGTGAATGATGTATATAAGGACACAACAGATGATATACAAGTGTCAGTTATACCATTCTATATGGGCAGTCGATTTGGATCTTCTCATCTGGTAATAAAGGAAGTTTGTTATCAATCATTTATTAATACCATTCTATATGGGCAGTAATTTTAGATTTTCCTGTCTGATCCTAAATGAAAAACGAAATTAGATAATCACGAATACCATTCTATAATGGCAGTGGGTTTGGATCTTCTCATATTATGGTAATGAAGAAAAGATATTAGTTTGTTCCCCTAAACCCTTTTGAACATAAATATTCATTCTATCCCATCGATAAAAAAGCTAAATAGTGAAAATGGATATTTATTTTTACAAGCACTTTATACATTTGTCAAAACGGTTTCGTACAAGTATTTTATATCATTTTTATCCTGTATAATTCACATCTGCTATTGTTGCTTACCCTTAGATTGCTGGGTAATTTTCTAAAAACAGATGTCTGTGTTGTCTATTTTCCAAAATCTTTTATACCTGCATAATTTTGTTGAGAAAATATACTCAGAGTAGAAAACAGGTTAGATCAAAGGTAAGCCGCCAATTTACTTGGCGACTGGCCTGGATTTAACCTGTTTGCATCAGCATGAAGTCGTTTCCAGCACTTTAACCCTTTCCCAAACAATATGACATTTGACCTCTTTGTTGCAGACGACTTTAGAAAACATTGAGGGAAAAGGAGAACTTGCTCGTAACAAGCAATTTCTCCTTTTCCCACAATGTTTTCTTGCCTATCAGAAGATTGTTTTCCAATTTCATCACATTTTGAAATGTTGTCTGCAAACTCTTAATTTTGATCACTCACAAAATCTTAAAAGATGTAGATAGCAAAACTCTCTCAACTTTAATGATGAAATTGAATAGTAAAACAATGATATGATGCATTCCTGTATTCTGTCTTCACAGTGGCGTTACAGCATTAGGGTAGATTACCATGGCAGTGAGAATATCATGATTCTGGATAAGATACTACACACTACAATAGACAACCACCCTATAACAAAAGCCAGTGTAATGATGGTACGTTTTTAAGCTACCTTATTTAATGGCCTGCAAAATTAGGTAACTCTCTGTTTATAGATATTATGTCGAAGCCTTTATAACCCGGACCCTGTTATATAGGAAACCTTGCCATTGGAAAGGAAATTTTAGGGAATGGAATTTTTCTTATATATTTTAACTTGCTAGACCAGAAATCTGCATTTCAGAACCAGAATTGATAATCAGGGAACTGATTGTTATGAATGCTGTAGTTTTCACAATGTTCATCCAGAAATAGGTCTGTTAAAACAGGGTCAGTATTTAGTTATAGTTACCAGCCCCATCAATAAAAAAGCCATGGGGTAAAAGATAGCAAGTTATGATAATTGTCTAAGGAGAAAGTTAGCCAGACAACTTGCTCTCATGGCAATCATTATTCTGTCACCAGGATTTGAGCCCAGGCTGAAAGCAGCCATGTGATTTCTAGTTCTATACGCCAACCACTTGGCCACAGAACCCCTTTTAACCCTTTAAGGTATAAAGATAAGGCTTATCAGTGACACTATAGGTATAAACTATCCGATTATCGAAGACCATTAACGCATACATAATTAGTCACCCTGGGTACTTATTTGCACAGGATTATCTGCGATAATTGTTATTGATTGGGGTACTGTTAATCAAACCCAAGTTAATGCATTTTACATTCATCTAATAGATTTTCTCAAAGAATAAAAGACGACGAGAACAAAATTTCCTTTAAGTTGATGTTTTTTTCTTTATTTAGTGATACATTCATATCAGGATTAAGTTGTAGAAAATTAAACAAACAATGAAAATGTATGTTACGGTGTGAATTATCCAAAATCAAAAGTAATAATATGACTTATGTGTTCTCCCTGAGAGATTCCTAATTTGTTTTTCTGTTTTGTCATCAATTGCAGGGAATTTTGTTGCCGAAAAATACCATTCATGACTCGAGATACATACTTTGTCTTTGCATATTTCTCAGCAAAGCTGAATCGTTTTACTTCAATTCCCTTTCAAACCGTTTCCAAAATGAAAAAAAAGAATGTTAATCAACACAATATTGCTTTGTAAAGAAGTTAAACCTGGTCCTTCTAATAAATGTAAAACAGTAAAAATCAACTCATTTTGGCAACGAAACATGCTTATATTTCCGTAAAATACGTGTCCATGGGTGATGAATTTACCAAAAGCTCGTAGTTATAAAGTCGGAGGAATGATCTAATTTGATTGTCCGTGAATTGGTAATATTTATCAACATTTCATCATCTTCAGGCTTTAAAAAACCCGATCAAATTACTGCTCTGAATCTACATCGATGTCTGACTGGCGATCGGAAACACCAAATTGGCTAACTATTTTAAAAAGGCCGTCTTTATAACGGCAATTATTTGACGGCTCGATTTTCAATCGCCTTTAAACTTTGAACAATAGCTCCGTGTCATAAACATCCTTTACAGGTCGCGTGCCGTATGCTCTCGTTTTAATTGGATGGTATTTTAAGAGATGTGTTAAGTTACTAAAGAATTGCATGAAATCCTTATCGAGCTCTACAAATCGGCAGTGTTTTGATCTTTTATGACCGGAAGACTTCTCATTAATTGGATTGGTAATTTGGATTCCCTTCATCTCAATTTGATAGCGTTATTTCCATAAGCGTGTCGTGAGACCATTATCAAAAGATTCTCTCTAGAGCAAAAGTTTAAACTTTGACCCCATAATTTTATCATCGTAAATGAAAGAAGACATATTTATTTAAGAGGAAAATAAACTTTGGAGAAAATGACGTGTGTGCAAAGATGTGTTATTAAGAGCTAAATTTGAATCAATTTTTCAGCTGTCAAAAAGCGTTCTATGCGGTAATCGATAGACCGTCAAAATAGGTTTTATACGGTAATAGGTATAACGGCGAAAAGGGTTTTATACGGTAATCGATAAGACGGCGAACGGCGCTATATACCGTAAAGGGTTAAATATAACAAGAAATTAATATCTTCTGTTCTTTTTAAGTCATTCATTGAGGATCGATCCCCACTTGTTGACTATTATTTTGAAATGGCATTTCTTTGGTAAGACATTATATCCTTGCTAGTTCTATTAGACTGTCCAGGAAACAACCTTTTAGTGAACTGTAGCCTGGATATGTAGGAACACAATTTTAAAAACGACATTAAATACTAAACAAATTGTATGTTTTTTACCAGTGCAAAAACAAATAAACAAGAGTACAAGTTGAAAGTATTTTACATACTTTTTATTTTAGTGTAAGCTGAGCAAATCTATGGCCTCCTACCAGTTTTATGACAACATCTTGTTAGATTCTGCAGAGTCACAATTATGGTAAGGACTTGATATTCTTATAACCTTTATAATCGTTAATCCTTAGAATGATGGGTAATTTTCTAAAAGTATATTTTTGTGTCGCTTGCTTTCTAAATCTTGAATATCTGCTTAATTTTGATGAGGAATGATACTGAGAGTAGCAAACAGGTTAGATCACAGCCCAGCGGCCAGTTTACTTGGCGTCTGGCCTGGATATAACCTGTTCGCATTCGCATAAAGCATGAAGTCTGTTCCAGCACTATAAGGGTTAATATTTAAAGTGTCCTAGAAGCAGACATCAACAACCCTATCTCATGTAAATATATACATCTTTATAATTGTTCAATTTTGCGACAAAAAAAACATGATTGGCTGATAATGATCAATTAACATGATTGGCAGATTTTAAAGAATTGCTAACAATCGTCGATCTGAAGGTGTTTAATCATAGTGCTTTAAAGCAACGCTTTTCACAGTTAGGAGTTAATTGTTTGGCAAACTAGCAAAGGTGTTAATTTTCCAAAGGTGTAGCATATATCATCAAAACTTGGAGATTCAGACTTGGATGCCAAATGTTAACATATACATGTAGTCACATTTTGGTGTTTGATCTGTTATTAGGTAGCAGAGAAATGAAACAAAATACTTTTTGAACAATTGAACAATTAAATTACTATTGGCTCAATAAAAACAAATATTCAAACAGTAATTTACAATTCCAACTTTCGGAGCTAAAATTGAATATTCAGTTATTCGTTCCCATCCCTAATTTTGACAAATCTGAAGGAGGCAGCGGTCCTGGGAAGAGCTTTAGATTTGTTATGCTACTCGGGTCTTGTTTTGGATTCAGGGCGCTGTTTTACTAAACAACTTAAGGAAAATAGTTACGCAAGTCATAACTGATAAACAAGTACAGAATCTTCAATGAAAGTACAATATTGCAATGTGACACGTCATTGGAAGCGTCTCGAAGAGACGATTCCAATGATGTGTCACTTTGCAATAATGCTTAGCCCAATATTGAAATAAATGGAATTGTTGTTTTAGACTTACGAAAATCTTAAGAGTAAACTGTTTAGTAAAACAGTACCCATGGAACTAGCGAGGTGCTTCTTGAGACTTTTCATTAATCTTTATATAGAGAGATTACTGGATATGTATCCACAGAGCAAACTTTATTAGCTATTTTCATTACACTATTAGTGTCTAAGCTGTAAGGACTTACGACCAATGTGAAATAGATGAGTTTGAATTTACTTCTTGAACGAAGTAGCAATTTCTTCGCATATCAAGCAATTTCTCCCTTTTTTAATTGTGGCTTCTACAGAAGTCCATTTGTAAACTGTAATTTGTCAAGCATAAATAGTGCTGCTATGCCGACCTGATAATCAAGAGTACAGGAACTTTAAAGAAAAAGAAGACTGAACAGTGCAGTCTCTAAAGGAGTTTCCTTCCCTTTTGTTAGCTTTACTTTTTGAAGAAAAAGGAGAGAGCTATACTACTCACCCGGGCATTGGCCTCACACCTTGGATAATTTTTTACACACAAGTTTGTATCTCATTGACTACTGTATGAAAGGTTTCAATACTTGACAAATGTCTTAAGTGTCATTATATAAGGTCCCTGGCTGAGTTCCATAATTCCTGTTTGGAATTTGAGCCAATTATGCTGTGTTTTGTACTTAAAAAAATCTTTGTTAAGTTTCAACATGCAAGTCTGTATCTCAACCTACTGTATGGAATGGGTTAATTCTTCCCACACGTGTTCAGTGTCATTTTGTAAGGTTCCTGGCAAACTTCCATAACACTTTAGTTTTTGATCTAAGCAAGTTTTTTAGTAATTTTTCCTTGTTGAATTTAAGGGAGATTTTTGAGTTGAGAAAGCCAATGTATCATATCATTTTTCCGTTTTTATTTCATAGAGAAATAAAATTTTGCATTACAGTTTCATATGTTATTTTCCTTCTGATTATCTAAGAGAAGAATCTATTTTGTGGAAAAAGGAAGTTTTAAATACCAATTTCATATTACTTTTCCTTTTTGTTTATTTTTTTAATATTAATTTTCCTTTCTGTTTATTTTTAGAATATTATTTTTCCTTTCCGTTTATTTTTTAGGGGAGAATTTTGTGTAGAGAAGGCTGCTGGAACACGACTACGATGTGTCATTCCCGTAATAAAACTCAACGTTTCTGACAACCAAAAATTACGACTGAGTATAACAAATTTTAAGAATCTCGGGTCATGAGATATTAGTGCTAAATATAATGATTTTATTATCTTAACCCTTTACCAAATGCCCAAATTGAAAGCGTTTGCAGAAGACATTTTAAAATGTGATGAAATTGAAAAACAATTTTCTGAAAGAACAGAAAACATTTTGGGAAAACTACAAATTGCTCGGTAAGAGCCTCCTTTTCCCATGTTTTTCAGAGTCATCTGCAACAAACTGGTCAAATGTCCTTATTGTTTGGTAATGGGTTAATCTTTATTCGGTGCATAATTCTTATGTTCTTCCTGGTTGGTATCATCACTAGCAGATATAGTCATCATGGTTGTTGCACTGGAACCAGTGGCGCTTTACATACATATGTAACATTCGTTGAAAGTTTGTGCAAATTATGGACCTAATGCATTGTTTAAGAGAACATGCTGGTACATGTATATATATATAGACAACACAACCGCTCAGTGAACGACAGTGTTTTCCACTGATGGGATGTGTTTGTGTCTTTGAGAGGTTCATTTGCTAGGTTCGTTACACCTATATCAACATATGTAATGTGATATACTCACTGTAGTATTGTGCTGAAATCTGGAACTGTGACAACGGTTTTCAAAAAACACCATTTTGGACAACAGTGTTGCAGAGGTCAGTCTCTTGTACGGAGTTCAAGGAGAAGCCTGGAGACTTCTGTTTTGTTGAACCAGTTATCCTTAAGAGAAAATCCTTGAGAAGACTGTGGTGTTTACCATTGTGAGCAGTTTGTATTTTATTTATATATATTTGTTACAATTAATTAGGCGATTGAGTTCTTTCGTTGTTAGTTGTATTGGTAGAGAGTTAAGTACATTGTGTAAATGCAGACTAACAAATGAATTCCAACCATTTCCTTCATATCCAGTTATAGTTATAGTAAGCTACTGACTCAGGTCTCGTACTGGTTCTCTTCGTCAGTGCCGTACCAACATTTTTCACTTTTGTAACATATGGGCATTTATGACTGTTTCAATTTGAAACAATAACAGACTACCATATATTGCATGAAAAATAACCAACAACAGCACATACATTATCTGTAAGATGTTTGGTATAAAGCATTGTGAAAAAAGGATAGTTTCTAGTTTGAGGCAATGTGTTCCTTACTAGTTATGTTCAGTGGTTTCTAACCTCTACTGCTCCAGATTCATCTAAGTGAGGTTAAGTGATGTAAGAGCTTGAACCACAATTTAATGTTCTGTATTGTTTTGAAATAAAGATAACTTTTACATATGACAGTTGTTAGTTTACCTTTATTTTCCCTTATGTTGTTATTTACTCATGATATGCATTTAACCCTTTCCCAAACAACAATTTTTTTACTGTCCCTAATTGAAAGAGTTTGCAGCCGATATTTCAAAATGTGATGAAATCGGGAAATAATCTTCTGATAGGGCAGAAAACATTGTGGGAAAAGGAAAAATTGCTCGTCAAGAGCAATTTCTCCTTTTCCCACAATGTTTTCTTAAGTCGTCTGCAACAAAGTGGTCAATGTCGTTATTGTTTGGGAAAGGTTTAAATATCCAATCATACAAAAGTATGAATACCCTGTCGAATTAGATTTTGGCAATGAACAGCTCTAGTTTAAAGGATGGGAAAGAATCTAAAAGCTGACTGCAAGATGTCATTATTTGCACTGGATCTTTATCTATTGTCAATTTTTTTTTTTTTACAATAGATTACTATTTATTTCTGTTTTTAACAATATCTCCTAAACAATCGCCTTTTGCTTCTAAAAATACATGAACAAGTCTGGTGCAAAGTAAATTCATTCTAGAATACTGGCAAGAAACAAAATGTCTATAATTCTACAATTTTTCAATGGGTTTTTTATCCTTACCTGTTGAAGACGGACTTAGTATTTTATAACTTTACCATTCCATATAGCAGGTTCTTGTTAAAAGTAACACAGAGTCTGAGCGCTGACCAGGTTAAAATGGTTTTAACCCATTCGCTCATATATATATGTACTCTTAATGCCCAATTACAATTAAGGAAGTCATTTGGACAAACAGAGAGACTGTTGTGACGATAAATGCTGCCTTTAAAAAAGTTATTTCCATCATTTAGTGTAAAAGAACGGTTATTTCCTGTCTAATCATTGTGATATGAACCTAACCCCATGTGATATGGACCTAACCCCATGTGATAAGGACCTAACTCCATGTGATATGGACCTAACCCCATGTGATAAGGACCTAACCCCATGTGATATGGACCTAACCCCATGTGATAAGGACCTAACCCCATGTGATAAAAACCTAACCCCATGTGATATGGACCTAACCCCAAGCATTAATGTATTCATGTACTGCCTACGAGGTATATCTACCGACTTGTTACGGGGATTGCTGAGTAGATACGATTGAGTACATGAATACACCAGAAATCCTGGGGTAATTCGCCTTATTTCCGGCGGATAACGCAAAATGCACACATGCACTAAATATGTACTTAAATACACACAAATTGGTAATATATCACAATTGAATGTTTTTTTTCCCCTTTTTAATTAAAGATGATCATATCAACACATCTTTGTTTCATATTTTGTCAATCGGCTCTTTCGGCAATCCCCGGCTTGTGCCGGGGATTTCCGAGTAGATACGATTGCAAACGGACATGCCCTTCGTTGCTGACCTACTTTCAAAAATGGCTCCCCATTACCTCCGAGGTTATTTTAAGAAATGGCCGAGGTGTTCCGAATGCTCCTTGGTATTTGATGTGCTTTCATGGTTTTTCAACATTAATGCATTTACGATATATTTTTTCTATATCTAATACTATGTTGTTGCCATATAATTTTATATCTTTTTACAAAATAAATCTATCTCTTCACTCCAATGGGGCCAAAGGTCACTTAACCTAAGGTTAAGGTGACTTTGGCTAAGACTAGATTTTTTTCCACATTTCTTCATAAGGCCTTTATTTCTTTACAAATGACTCTAATATAAAGTATATAGGTACCTCTGATTGACCTTTGATCAAGTTACTTTGATGGGGTCAAACTTCACTTTGTCAAAGGTCAAGGTCATCTTGGCTCAAGAGATTTTCAAAAGTTTTTTCTGGTTATTTAGATTGGTGAATGTCGGCATGTAGATTTAAAAATCGTCACCTGCATGATGAAATATGTTGTCTGCAGCTTGTAAAGAGATTAGTATTAGTAATAAGGGAAGCTATTAGTCATTGAAAACCTGGTTTTGTGACAAATCTGTCCCTTGTTTCATTTTAATATTCCTTAATTTTAATGAAGCGGCCCCAAGCCCTCCTGATGTATATCTTTAAGCTTAGCATTGTGGTCATGATATTTTAGTTATATAGTATGTGTGGTGGTATATTTTTTCTTTTAAAAGGTCAACCAGGTCCTGTAAAACCCTGTAAAACTCTACATTGCCAATTCATAAAACGACTGGATATCCAGAACATCGTGCTTGACAATTAACATGGATTAAGAAGTTAATGGTCAACAGAAGGCCATTTAATTCTCGATCCAAAACTTCACACTGTGGTAACTTCTGCTATGCACGTTTCACGAAACTAGTGTCTGCCCTGTCCGCTTTGCATCAGCCGGTTACAAAGGTAAACAATACTGTTCACTCCTCAAAGTTTTACCAGACATTGACGTAGTTCTGCACCAATGCTTACAATTTCTATGGTACCAGAAGGACGAACCATTTTGGATTCGATAGAATTTTTGTGACCAACCGTAGATTATAGTGAAGGGTCGGTCTTCCTCAAGTCGAAGCATGCGTTAATTAGCTGCTTAAAAATGTTTGGTCTCGTCCAACAGCCTGATAATTACGGCCGATTCCTTTGTTTGGCTTAAGATTTTTTGGACACATGTTCTTTCTTACTTAAAGACGAGGGAAAAGTTATCACAGAACCAGGTTTTCCATGTCGAACAGCTTCCCTTATTACTACTATCAATCTCTTTACAAGCTGCAGACAACATTTTTCATCATGCCAGGTGCAGAGGACGATTTTTTTTAAAGTTACTTAAACCAGTAAAAACACTTTCAATTTTGCCGTTTCGACATGAGAATTTTTTTTTTTTAAAAATCAGATTAGCTATGATATACTCGTGCCAAGCAAATTCTCCTTTTGCAACAATGGTTGATTTATTGAAAGGCGTCTGCTGCAAGACACAAAAATGCTTCGCTAGGTTGTAAGCCTGGTAATGTCAGAGTAAAAAGTTTTAAACTCATCAAATTTTATCATGTTTATGACATTTCCTAATATATATATTTTTTGCAACGGTGATCTTGACCGAATTTTAACATCACAGTATGCCACGTGTGCCAGGACACTTAGTGACAATCATTTTGTGAAAGATTCATTGAAATCCGTTGAGAAATGTAGGAGGAGGCGAGCTCAGAAGATTATTTTCGCCCGCCGACATTCTCCAATCTAATAACTGTAATCCTTCCTTTGGTGATGGAAATAACCAGATTACTTTCTGTTTCATTTTGAACATTTCTTTCAAAAAAAAATACTTTCTGTTTCGTTGTCAAGGAACTCACTTGACCGGTCTTTCGTTTCAGGGTCAAAGGAATTAACAAAAGCATTGCGTTTCAGTACCAAGACAGTCAATCACCTCGATTGTATTTTAGAGCCAATGAAACCGCATGTGTTCATTCCATGGTAGAAGAAACAGTATTTCACGACATTGTCATGGAAATCGGAAACCTGTACTGCATTTCATTTTGTCAATGTTTGCGATGTACCGAACTGTATTTCACTCCAAAAGCAGTCAGTTGTATTTGATGAAGTATTCAAATTTAAACAAACTGTTTTCGGTTTCATTTTCTAGCACATCGTCACTCATAGTTTCTGTTTCATGGCTAAGGTGATCAGGTAAGTTCTGTAATCCAATCTTTAGAGAAGGTGTTTTCTGTTATATGGCACTTCGATTTTACAGCCAAGGAAATCACACGTACTCTGTTTCATGATTAAAGAAACCAGCCAATCGATTTGTGTTATGGTCAAGGAAAATCGGACAACTGTGTTGTCTTTTATATTATCAATTTGGTGCATCAGACTGTATTCCAAGAAAATCAGCCATTTCTATTCTGCTTCTTCTTCCTGTAAACATGGTCTATTAAATAAGGAAATCAGCAAACTGTTAATAGTCAAACTGACCAGCTTAAATTCTTTTATCATCAGCAAACCGTTTTCTGGTCAAATGCATTAGCCAACACTCTGTTGTTAAATTGTCATGGTGATCATCCAGCTGTTTGCCCTTTATCGGATTAGGGGAGATATTGGATTCCTGACAATATGTCATTTCAAGAAACCCTTATATGACGACTGTACTATACTGAATAAGACTTCTAGGTTCAATTCGTCATTTACACTTGGAAAATCACCTAATGTACTCAAAGCAAAGTATAACTTTGCTTGATATGGGGTCGCATTTGTACCTGAAGTTATTCTTTACCGATGGTTTTGCCCAATTTAACCAGGCCCGTTGAGGTGCTTGCATATAAGTGATTAAAGAACACTTATATGCAAGCACCAACTTCCGAAGTAAATGAAACATAAGAGCTACCTTAATTGTTGTTCAAGTGGTAAGCAGTGGTTATCTAAGACAATTATATCCACGAACTAGATTTGATTCTCAATGAAGTCCATTTATTTCGATGTTGGACGACAGTGGTACAGCGTCTGACTCCTGTACCGAGGGGTTTGTATCCCCATAAGGTGAGGTGAAAATTGCCGGGACTAACCCACAAACCAGCGTGAGTACAGGTGTATTGTCCAGGAAGCAGTCATCGAGAGTGACTCGATAGGCCTAACTAAGTCTCCTAGACAATTGATAAAAAAATAAGATGTTAGTTGTTCTTTGGCAGGCCACCACTTCGCTCACTGTTATCGTAAAATAAAGCAAAACACAACTTGATATGCCACAAAGAACCATTAAATACATCATACAAAGAAAGAAACTTCAGTTTTCTTTCATTGCAGCCGTTTCTCAATGCCAACGTTAATGTAATTATGGTGTACACCATGGTAACTATAAATATCATTGGACTTGCTTAAAGACTGACTTAATAAATATCAAGGGGGTCTCTCCTTTACATGCTTTATTATACTATTTCTCTAAAGTGTTATAAATCCAGCATTAACATGATACATGTAAATAATAACAAACACTAAGATAAGTGTTAAATGCAATAACATATCTAGACGTATATATACTATTTATTTGCTATTTTGCTATTTTTGGAAACATGTTTTATTCCTTGCTACCATCTAGCTTGTAAGCAATATCATATAAAAATCACAAAGTAATGAAGAAAAACTATTTTGAAATATAGAATCAAGATTCAACCCTCAGAAGAGATCTTCATCATTATTTTTGGTGAATGACCATTATGTATGAGCCCATCAGACATCAATAACTCATAATCGTATAAAAACAAATCCTGCAAGAGGTTACAGTAATGCAGGACGGTGCATGGCATTCATGAATACAACAACAGCACTAGTAGGTGATAGCAATTACGGTAAGTATAAAAAAAATCATTTTTGGCAATAAGTAAGCATGTATAACCACAAGTACTCTGCAAAATTCAATACATGATGATCAAAACTATACTAGATACAAAAGTAGAAGCACGATATGCCATTGCTGAAACTGGAGAAGATGAGAATCTAAATATTGCAGCAAAGAAAAACTATTAAGGTAGCAATAACAACCTGTAGATTCATAGTAAAGAAATGGTACTATGTACATGATTTACATGCCAGACAATTCATTTGTTTCTTCACAGCATATCATAGTCTTGTAATGAACATTAAAAATTGGCCTTATGGCCATTATTCAAGTTACCACAATATTACTCTGTTGCAAATGAGCAAGTCCAGGAAGGTCTATAGCACTTAAAAACATGAATCAGAGGCTTGTTAACTAATAATTTGGCAATTTGGCAGAAGTTGTATAATTTATTCCACTGCCGTTGATAGCTGATCATTTTCTTTTTCGGATACCTTCTCACTTCCTGTAAATGTCTGTTCAGAGTTTGGTTCCATTTCAATTGTCTCACTTGTTTGGTTCATTTCAAATCCAAAAGATCTAATTCTCTCAACCGTGTTTTAAGCACTTGCTTCAGCAGCATTCCCAGTTGGACATACTGACATTTGATCAGTTTCCAGTGGTTGTAGAACCATTTCTTCAGAAGCACTCTTCTTTCCTTTTTGACTATCTTCCACAACCGATTCAAAAGAATCTTCCTTTGGATTTTGCTTAATTAATAGATATTCATCTTCTTTATTTTTGTAAACTATATCTGTTACAGCAGGTGGAGAATCAAGATTTTGTAAATGGTCAGAAGCAGCAAGATTTGTTAGCCCTGTGTTTCCAATTGAGTTATTTACACATACACCAATTGAAGATTCCTTTTCATGTATTTGTGAAGGATCATCAACCTCTGAACCCTTTTCATTGTCAATTAATTGCTTTAATTCATTGCCTGACTCCAAACAATTATTCCCTTGAGATTTCTTTTGGTTATTTAACAGATCAATCAGTTCAGCACATTGTGTCTTTGAGTCAACACAACTTGAAGAAGATCCATATTCAGAACTGGCCTTGTCTTCTTGAATGGCATCTTTACAATTTGTGATCACAACTTGGGCATCGAAATTTATAACTTTACCTTGAAATTCAGAATGACTATTCAAGTGACTCTTGAAATTAGATAATCCATATATGGTTTCACCACAAATATGACAATTGTATCTGTAAGCCTCGGTCTTCCCTGAAAAGAGGTGATTTGATTGGAAAAATCCTGAAACGACAATAAAAATACATTTTGAAAGGACAATTCAAATATGTTGCAAATACTATGAAACCTTTCATTTGTAATTAAACATTTTGTCAGCAGTTCATATTCTGCATATATGATATGCACTTTGATGTAATCAAATACGAAGTTTGACAATAAAATGGTTAGGGAGACCTTCAATTAACCAATGCTGTGAAACCAAACACAAAACTAACAATGCGACCAGGCGCGGACAATAACTACCAAACCATCACGGAGACCATTTGCTATACACGTATAGCACTATGCTTAACATACAACCCAATATCTGTATGATACCTTACCAACTGGTATGTTAAAATATCAAATTGGACCCAATATTAAAATGCAATACTCATAAAAGAAGGGATAAATAAAGTATTGAAAAAAGATAAGAGGCACAGCGGCGCGTGCACTCAACTTTTTTCATGTGGCTAATCTGGTGGAGGTTGTACATTTAATTAGAAAGAGTTTTCCCAACAAACCTTATCTAAAGATCTATATTAAAAAAATCCTCTTTTTATTCAAATTTAGAATACAATTGTCCTTCAGACATGCTTTGGCACCATAAATGAAGAAAAATCTCTGACGTTATTCCACTAATTGAACTAAAATGTTGAAATGAAGTTTTCATTTTTATGTTCAGTGAGGTAATTGCCCTGGAAGAATACAGCTACTACAACTTGTGTCAAAGTAAAGTACATTAAAAAGACTTCATCTTTAGTTCTATATAAAAAAGGACATAGTTGTGGAAATGCTTCATACATCGTCTTAAAACATAGGTTGTTCCCCAGAGTAAAGAAACTTTACAGTAGGAAAAATTGACTGAATTGTTAGAATTAAAATAGGGGGAATACACTGGAAAGATTGTAGGCAAATTTATGCAACTCGTATTAATACACTTTTGCAGCCAATTATTAAGGTAATCTTAAAAAGTATCAAGCTGTTAATATCTCAAACCTGAATTAAGGAATAATCTAAAAAGATGGTGGCACATATCTGAAAACAGTATTGGCAAGGTTATGCAAATTCTCCTCCAACATTGAACTCAAAACATTAAAGTCACACTTTTAGCGGTTGTGTGCTTACTTTTAATAGTGTTGGCAAATTAATGAAGGGGTGTACTTTAGAAACTGGAGTGACAAGTCAATGTTGAGTTCTTTTAAGTCCGAGTACATGATAGAAAAATAAGAGAAAGTACTTTAAAAAGGCTCTACTTCAGCATTGTTGCATGGGAAGTTGTGCAAAAACCTTTTGTTTAAAGGTTTTATATTCTGTTCAAATGTGCTTACACCTTATATAGCTTTGTCAAACCTAAATAAATATTGTCAATGTTTACATGTGGCAAATGACATATATAACCAAGATCAAAGGCTATAATTAGTGTGTTATTCATTCCTTTGTTTCTTTGTAACTAGCGAACATTGATGTCAACAACATTTTAAGTACTTTACCATTTCCGTCATTTTCTATAAGCCATGTTTGCAATCATCAGTTGTTGTGAGGTCATTTGAGCTGTCACATGACAAATTGCTCATTTAAATGTTGATGTTATGAATAGCTTATCATGGATACCTAAAATATATCCCTCTTCTTGCAGAGCCTTGTGGTCAGATTGGGTATTATCACAGTCGGTTTCAACTATTGTAATGGACACACTTTTAATGGTTCTATCATTTCAAGTGAAACAGAGCAAATTCATTGTGTTATAAACCACAATAATGAGTATTAAGACATGTATGTGTGTGTGGAAGTGGAAGACTCTCCTTTGATTCTTGGGAAACATAGCCATAATTATGTCTTTCTTGCGATGTGTGGTTAAAAAGAAAATTTGGAAAAGAACACATGTTTTAAGGCATATCTCATTAGAATAAACGGGTCAATGTAATGCATATCTGATCAAATAAGCAGAATAAATGTTTGAGGAGGATAAATGCGAGATTTTGAACTATCACTGACCTGGTTCGCTTTTTACATCTTCATCTAAAGTAATTATTGTTGAAGTCTTCTTGTCCTGTATCCTAGGAACTTTTCCACTGTGTATTCTTTTGCAATGCCGAAAGGCGTTGGACCTTTAGCAATGAAAATTAAAGAGTTGCATAAATGACTTACATTTTAATTTTTATGCATAAATAAAACCATAAATAAGGTGCATCAGAAGTGTGATCCTCTGTTGAAAATCTCTGCTAGTGCAAAGTAAACACACATACTAGTATAATATTATCTATAAAAGAAACATACCAAAAAATGAAGAGCACAATGTTTGCCCTACATTGCTCAAATGTGTCCATACAATTTAACTTGCAGATTCATGTAAACTTCGATATCTGGGATTCAACCAACTTTGAACTATGGAGAACAAACTGAAGCATCTTCGTATAAGACATCTGGATGATCGTAAATCCAAAAATGAAAGCGCTGGGTTCTACGGATAAAGACATGAACATTTTCAAATGCTTCCCAAATTCAAGTCTATTAACATTGCGACACGTAACAGTGGATCCAATCTTCACAATTTTGGATCCAGGGCCATAATTTAAACAATCTTTGTAGAGGGCATCTAGATGATGCTACCTACCATATACAAAAGTTACTGACCATGCACATTCAGACAAGTATACTTTTCAAATTGATTGTCAACATTCCAGAGAAAATATTTTCCCTTTGTGAAGTTTAAAGATGTTAATGGAGTATCTTTGAATGGATGGATGAACTGACTGACTGAGGATCATTTTTGGTTGCGACACATCCTCAATGCTCTCTTTCATAATATGATAACTAATGCTCAGGGGATGTACTATTTATCTTACATAAAGAAAAGGGCCTAAGGGATGTTGAGCAAACTCTTCTTTGAGCAGATGAATTATATCTTCTTCAAATCGAGGCCTCAAGCATATTTTGCTCATTTATCAAAAATGACTAAGTTCTATTATCAAATAAAGCTAAGTCTTGTTATAAATAACGTTTACCTAGATACAGTTAACGTCTAGATAGAGTAAACGTTCAGATGGTACGTAACGAAAAGGGGGTTATAATTTTGCATAAGAATAAAAACATACACAAATTATATACTAACTCTTACTTTACCAACACAGTTTAATCACTTATGGTATAATTTGTTTTGTTTGTTTCATTGTGATTGTATTTTTTTAAAACCATCAAATACATTGATTATATTGCCATGATCGGCTCTTGATAATGTTTCAATTGGTTAAAAGAGCAAGCATGTCAGTTGGAAGAAGTCGAAGAATACTTACACAGGCACTTAAAAAGGGTTAATGTTCAGTTAATTTGTGTTTCGGAGTAAACTGCATAAAATCTTAAAATATTCTGAAGTACATTGAAGCACCACAAAGTTTAAATTGCAAGGTCTTCTCTACAGATGTTTTTTTTAAAACAAATTGAAAAGAAAATAGTTATTTTTCTTATAGTTATTTGCAGGTGATGACATGTAAAGAAGTAAAAAGAATCACAAAGACATGCATGAAAAAAAAAGCACTTTACAATCAAACTTTCGAATTGAGGAAAAAAATTAGATGAACAAAGTTACTTTTTGTATTCAATATTCAACAATCACATTTTTCAAAAGATCAAATTGTTTACTAAATGGATGCGAAATGATTGATAACAAAACCTGTCTAAACGAAAGAGAAAGAAATTGCTTACTTCATCTTTGTTGAAAAACTGCAGTAACAGCATTTGAAGAACCTAGCTCCGTGTGACGCCATATGCAGTCTAAGCAATCTCTTTTCTGACGATGTGTAACTACACCTCGAGCACATAAAAATCCTATTGCCTCTTGTATCCAGGCAAACTTGGAATTTGATAGGTGAATTGTTTGAACTCTTCATTTCCCCTTCCTCTAAAAATGTTTCTTCTGATCTTTGTCCAGTCATTGAACTGGTCTTTGGTTGTTTGACCACTTGGCTCCCGTTATCACAGTCGTTTTCTAGTGATCGCTTCTTAGATGGTTTTGTGGGGCTCTGTTCAGTTTCACTCATATTTGTTGGTTTAATATGTCTCAAAATTTCTGTAATCTTCTTTTCAACTGTAGAATTCCTCACATGCCTAAATTTTGGTGTTTTGTTAGAATGGATACGTGAAAGATGCATGTCAAGATGATATCTCCTAGAAAACATCTTTGAACAGTAACTGCAGATAAACGGTTTGTAATTGAAGTGTTTGAAGTAATGTAAACGTAGACTTGACTTTCGAGAGCTTTCCCATGAGCACATAGTGCAGCAATAGCCATTTTTACTTTTTGACTCAGTTGTTTTAGAACAGCTTGGTTTCTTGTCCATATCACCTGTATTTGCCCCATACCTGGCACTTTTTTTTTGGAGGTGAACATGCCTGCAATGATTGATCATGTGTTTGATAAGGGGCGTTCTGTATGAACATGTGTCACAATTGAGTATTTGACCGTCATGTGTTGTATTGATGTGGAATTGCAACTTCATCAAAGAGTCACATGTATAATTTCGGCATAAACCACATGTCAAGTCAGCATCCTTGTTGAGAGTTCCTATAAAGTTAGAAATCGAGGGTTTTGAATCATGTGTCGCTTTTGTATTTGATCGTTTATCTAAGGAAACGTGTCTGTTATCACCACTCCTACCTGTATTTTCCTCATTTAAATGCTTTATAGGTACTGTTATGCATTTGAATTTTGCAGATCGTGGCAATGTGACTATTTCCAACTTTTTACCAGGGTGTCTTATTTTAGAATGTCTCACTATATCCACTTTTGTGTATCTTTGAAAGCAACAAAAGGAGCAGCGGTATGCAGGCCTCTTACATTTTGATAACTCCAGATGTCTATACATAGCACGATTGCTATTTCGTTTCTCACCACAATCCTTACATTTGAATACCTTTTTCATTTCATAGGCTATGTCCTTTGATAATGTTGGTGACCCAATCTTTCGTCCTTTGGAACTTTTCAAGTACCCTGTTTCTGAAGTAATAAAGGGTTCCTCTATCTTTACCGCCTTTACATAGCCATTGACATCATGCTGGTTTTTTATATGTTTAACAACATCCGCTTTAGCGTTTCTGTAATCGCATTGACTACACCTGAAATTCTTTGTTTTATCCCCATGATGCAACAAGTGGAATTCCATAATGATCACACGATGTGCTTTGTACCTACAACCTTCATATGTACACTTATACTTTTTAGATTCATCATCCACATGTTTTTTTTCTATATCACTATGGGAATTATAATGCTTCTCGGAGTGGCCTTTACTCTTTTCACAAGGCTTTTCAGGACTTTTAATAAGGGGTTCAATGGTTGTCTTATGGCCATCACATAATTTCAATTCAGCTATGCGTTTCTTAATTAATGCATTAACCTCACCATTGCTTAGCTGGTGATACAGCAAAGGCTGTTGATGGTGGCTTCTTTGTATATGTCCAAATAAAAGTGTCTTTTCAACAGAACCTTCAGGACAGTATTGACACTTGAAAAAATCCACCTTTAAATGTTCTAGAACATGTCTATGCAAAACAAATTGCTTAACAATATCCTGAAAGCATATTTTACATTTGAACTTGGAATCACCCTCGATGGGTGTAAAACAAGCAGAGAGAATTGAATGGAGATCATTGTCACCTAAATTATAGGTAATGTTCGAGGAGTTTTCAGAATCCTTCATTTTTTCAACAGCCTCTTTCACTGCTGTAAATGGGTTTTCCTTGTCTTGAACTGAATCATGGCATAGGGAACTCTTCTGCTTTGGCTTAAATTCTTGTCTATTCCTGGTAGTTGACTTTCTTGCAGTTATTTTAAGGCTTGGTGTACTCTTTTCTCTAACAGGTTTTAAATCTGGGTGCTCTTTTAAATGTCGCATTGCACTTATTCTTATAAGTGTTGAAAACTTGCACTTTGGACAATTAAATGGTACTTTGTAAACATTACCATTTGGTATTACTACTTCTTCCAATGAGTCAGTGTCACCAATTCCTAAACTAGTTGGGGGACTTTTATTTCTACTTTGCACCTTTTCGATTTTTCGTAATATTCTCACTTCCTTTCCACTGTGAATTTTCTCAAGATGAGATACGATGAGCTCTTTTCTGGTTGAACCAAGTGGACAATACTTACATTTGTAAAATGTAAATGTCTTGTTTTCTATCTCTATGTGTTCATCCTCTAAATGATTGACAAGCTGGACTTTGTGCTTGAAAAACGTACAACAGTATTCACAATGATACTTGTACTTCTTTGACATATTCTCTTTAGCATCATTTTCGGAGGCCTCTTCAGAGGATACACTCTGAGAGGATCCAACATTGTCAGGTACATATCGTTCCAAGGAAACAGTAGGTTGAGGCTCATGTACAAGCTTTTCATGAAGAACTACTTGGTCTGGTTGGCGAGAAGTAAAGTCACAATGTTTACAAGTTGTTTCTGCACTGAAAACTACTTCAGAAGCCAATGTATACAATCCAGTACCATCGTGATTATCTTCACAATGATCCATGATGAGCCATTTCTGGTTTGTAATATATTGACATGATGTACAACTGTATACCTTTATTTCATGTCTTCCCAAATGGTTGGACATGTGTTTCTTAAAAGCCGCCAAGAAATCAACTGCTGTTGGACAAAAATTGCAAACAAACCTTTTACTCTTATCAGGTTCCTGTTCATGAAGTGCAAGATGCCGGTCATGCAAAGAGGCATTATAACTCAGATAATTGCAATGTGGGCACAGCATAGATTTTGGACCAAAGCTGGTTAACCTTTTCTTATCTTTCTTTCTATCATTGTCTGGTTCTTGTTTGTCTGTTTCATTGATAGAACTTTTATCATTGTCAATGCTACCCTCCAAGGCTTCTTTATTTGTTAATGAACCACTTTCCTGTTGTAGTTGTTCCATAATTGCAGGTATATTTAATGCTTCAGGCTCAGGTTGGGGCTCAGCAAGTTGGAGACTCTTCATGGTTGGTGGGCTGTAAAAGTTGATTTCTCTTTCTAAACAGACTATCTGTCCTGTGACTGTTACATATCTGGGTTTACCCTTGTGCACATTTCTAATGTGATGCAAGACAGTATTTTTCCTACCAAACTTGAATGGGCAGTAGTGGCAGTTAACAAATTTTAGTATGTTGGCCTTCAGGTGGTTTTGTAGTTTTTCCGTAGTTTCAAATAACTTGTGACAGTATGTACACTTCAAATTAACATCCTCTGATCTGTGAGCATTAAGATGACAAATGTAATAGCCCAACAAATTTGATTTATATGAACATAATCTTACAGGGCAGCAATAAAGTGCAAACGATTTAGCAGAAGCATGTGTATGCATATGCCTAATATGGCTCTCCATTGTATAGTCTTTTAATCCACAGTGGCAACACACAAAATTGAATTCGTTTAAATGGTGTCCAAGAAGATGTTCTTTGTACTTTGATGGTGTGAATGCATAGAACAAGCAATGCTCATATGCACACATGTAGAATGAATGACTAGCCTCCTTTGTAAGCAGACTGGTGTCTTCCTGCTTATTTGTATAAAGCACAGCACTTACTTCTGACTTTTGGCTTATCACATTTAACTGATTCATTTCCATAACAGGAGACTTTCCATCATTGATATCGATTCTTTGGGAACAGTTGTCTCCATTTTCGATAAGTTCAATCCCAATTTTCTCTTCACCTTTTTGGCGTGAAACCCAATCTTTTTCTTTCAATCTATCAGATACTTCTTTTGGTTCCAAATGATTATCTTTACTGTCATCATCTTCTTTCTTTATGCCATTCTGGTCTTTGTTGTCAACTATTTCGGCAAGAGAACTTGTGATATAATCATCCTCTGAAATTGAACAGGTGGAATCTATTCGGATCTGCAATCCATTGCCACTGTCTTCCTCATCCAACACTATAACCTCTGTGCCAGATTCAGGTTTTGAATCTCCTGGATTTGGTATGTCATCCTCATCATCACTAATGCTTATAACCTCATTAGAGTTGAGGCTTTGTTTCAGCATTGTGCTGATTTCATAGCTACAACGTTTAATAAGATTACACACAATGCTGTTCACTAGCTTACATTGGTAAACTTGTCGTTTGGAAATGCTTTCAGGTGTGCAGTTACCACATGCTTTTTGATCCACATGAAAATGGTTCCAAATATGACTTTTAAACACAAATTCATCTTTAGTAAATTTTCTGCAAGCTTCACATACAAATCCATTTCCTGGCTTAATTCTAAACATATATTTGGTTCCTTGGTTTGTAGGTTGAACCATTATTGGCAAATTTGTGACCTGCTTAACATCTTTTGTATGAACAGGTACAGAAGCTGCTGTCGATGTAATATTTTGAAAGCCTGAAGGTACACAAAAAGGTTTTGGAGCTATTGTAACAGGTGTTTTCATTGCCGGCATAGAAGATAGCAAATTCCTCTCAAGTCCTGGCACAGTGGTTAATCCTTCAACTCTGGGCACATTGTAAGTTGCATTCTGTGGTTTGTTAGATACCTGTGAACCAGACTTCACACACATCAGCTGGTTTTTCTGGTTTTGAATCAGGATAGGGAATGGTTGTTGTATAACTTGTAAAGATGTGTTTAAAGATGGCTGACTTGCAAGTTGTGCATTTACAAAAGCTACTCCATTCTGTTGCATATGATTTAAAGGGGTTGTATCTATTGGTTTGTTCACCAATGTGTTTTCATTTGCTCCTGGCATAATAGGTTCTGGCTTGTGTTGCTTTTGAATGGCTTGTGAAGGTGTGACAGAATCAAATACAGGTTGAGTAGTAGGAATAACCTTTTGGCAACTTGTGGTCTGGTTTTGCTGCAGTGTTTTAATAACAGGTCCATATGGAATAAGATAGAGCTGCTGACAGCTTACTGGTATTGCTGTTGAAGCGGTTGGAGTTGTGTTGGCTGTTGTATATTCTGTTATATGTTTCACATGGTATTGAGGCGATTTGCTTGGCTGATTAGCTGTATTCTTTTGACTTGTATGTGGAACAAGCTTTTGTATTGAATTTGGAATCGTAGCTGGTTCATACTTTCCGGTATCTTTATCAACAATACCAAAGAATGGAGAAACAGAATTGTCAGGTTCAGATGATGTTGAAGGCAAACTAACATTTAGGCTTGTACTTTTGGACAAACTTGTATTTGCAATTGATTGGAACTTCTCTGCATATGGCAGGGCTTTGCTCTTAAGATCTGTAACTAGCTTTTCATGACCTGAAGGTGCAACCGATGAAATATCTGTAGACTGCTTATTTCCCATCATGAAAACATTTGGAGACACTGTATGAGACATTGCTACAGTGGGCACACAAGGGGTCCCATCCTGTTTAGGTGTAGAAGTATTGATGATTGTCTGAGAAATCAAAGATGAATTGAAATGTCTGTTTCCTATTGAGGTCACAGTTGTTTGACCACAGGATGAGATATCTGCTTCAGCCATAGTCACATTTCTTGGAGCAGCAATTGAAGAAGTGTTTGAAATCTTTGTTTCACAATAAGTCAGCACTGTATTCGAAACACCAAGTGAAGTATTTGAATTGGCAAGTGAATTGTTTGAATCGGCAATATCATCTTTCAATAGGTTAGTTGCAACTGTTGGTGATTGTGTTGTTGTTTTAGAAGTCTGTGGTGTTTTAGGAATTTTCAGTTTGCCAAATAATGTTAAGCTTCCAGTTTGTTTAAGTTCTTCAACAAATTGTCTCCCCTTCTTAATTCCCCTCAGACCACATCTAGAGTCACCAGTTGGGTGATCCTGTCTTGCGTGCTTTTCAATAAGTTGACGACTGCTAAATTGTTTTCTACACGAAATACAAACATATGGATTCTCACAAATATGGCACACCACATGTTCATCAAACTCAGCTTTGTTTTCCCATGATATATCACAACTTTTACACAAATATTTTCCTTCACAATATTGAAAAAGTATTTGGCCGTCTTTTGGTTTTTTAGAACAAATGGTTATATGAGCTTTGTGAAGTGGTTCATCATCTGTAGTGAAGAAACAGTTGGAACACCTGAAAGTACAAGAAGGAAACAATCTTTGACATAAATTCAGGGGTCAAGATAAGGTATGTTCTTAAGTCTACAGGGGTTCGAAGTTAAGGTTCTCTTACGGCTATGTATGAATGGAGAAGGGAGGACACTTCCTCAGGATTCCGAAATTTAAAATAGGGTCTTTTCTCATTTCCCTGTGTTGAACCTGTTTGGAAAGGTATGGAATCATGTGTGGGGTTTCTATCTATCACTTGATGATGTTTTTTTAACGATCAATTGCCTTGGTTTGACAAAAACTTCGATAAAGCAAGTATTTCTAGCATTTCTGAGATGCTGACAAACGCTAGGCAGGTTGTTTCCGGTTTAAACCGTTAAGTACCTCAACTTCAAACCCCTGTGCTTAAGTCCATTACATGCAGTGTTTCAAACATTGTACATAAAAAGCAACCAAGTTGGAATCTTCAAAATCTGAATCTCATGGATCGGATGACTGAAGTGAACCTTTTTTTTCTTTCAGGATTAACCCTTAAAGCTGGTTAATTTTCTTAAAATAGGTTTTTGTGTCGTCTGCTTTCCAATACCTTAAATATCTGCTTAATTTTGATAAGGATAGATACTCAGAGTAGCAAACAGATTAGATCACAAACCAGCAGCTAATTTACTTGGCGGCTGGACTGGATCGAACTTGTTTGCATATGCATAAATTTTTAGTTTTCTAAATCATTTTAGTAATGCCTGATTGATAAATCATAAGTAAACCTTTTACGATTTAGGGCCTATGATATCTGATCTACAAAACATGTTTAATGTTCACCAAATGATTCAATGCAACAAGTCAATTTGGTGTGTTACGATTTGATGCAATATGATATGATACTATGTTAGGGTACAGTAAATACGAACAATAAACACTATTTTGGGATACTCATAAGATAGCAATACTGTATAAACCTTCCATCTTACTAAACCTTTTAACAAATTAGAGACACACCTTCTGACTCTTCTTTTTACCACACATGCATGCATGTATACCCTTTCAAACCATTTGTTGCCTTATTTGCCCCAACCTAAACAACACTGTAAACATATCATCCCCCTACACCTTGGACATTCTCTTTCATACCACCTTTACCACTTCATGATATAGTTCAGTCAATCTTAAGTCAACCCTCAACTAATTGCAACAGAAACAAATTTGTGATTTTATTATAACTGCACACTTCCTTTATAACATATAAAAAGTCCTCAGAAATCCCAACAGGGGGAAATACTGGAAAATGCATTTAAACTTTTAGAAAAGTGTGAGTTTTTGCATGGTTCCACCATAGAAAAGTACATAGCGTGATCTGTCATCGGTAAATTTTGAGATCAACTTGCTGTTGAAAGTCGCATGAAAGGATAATTTGAGCTTAATATCATTTATATCTGTCCTTATCTGATAAAAGAAAACGTTAATTTTTTATATAGCCTGCAGAATGCTTTGTAAGGGGTTTTCGTGGGTAACTTAAAAATATTTGTTTTGTTTAACTTCGCCCAAAACAGACTTAATGACCATTCACACTCAAATGTATCTTTAAACATGAATAAAATGACAAAATGCACCTAAATATGACAAATATATAAAATAAATATAAAATATTAACCTCGGAATAGCTGTTCTTTTTTTTTTAAACTAGGGTGGCCCATTAGTGCCACTGTAGAAAATCATTTGACGAAATCAACACGTTTCTCTTACTCGCTCAATTAAATAGATCATGACCATATGTTAAGATTATTCAATTCTTAAATCATGTTTTGTCAATTATGAAATGAATCTATTTATGATTTGTTTAATTGACATTTACATTTGCATAGTTTCTTTATCTATGGCAAAACAGAATGAATTGAAGGTCCAAGATGAAGAGTAAATGTGGATGAGATAAAAATCGTCGACAAATATCATCTGGTGGCGATTGTAACTTACTCTGAAGGTGCATTTATTACTATAACCTTTTGTATGATAAAGATATCATTAATGTCACACTTTTTCTTTTTATAACCTTTTTTTATTATTATTTATCAGTAATACATATGTTGTATGAACTATGAAAATTAAGGTGAATTACGCTAAGTACAACCTTCAATCAAAAGTAAGATAAAGCAAGTGTGGTTGTGTTTAATTTAATATTTTCATTTGCAGGACTTATAAGAACAATACCACAATTAAAAATGCTGCTGACAAAATCAACGCACATGTGATCAATGATAAATGCCTTAAGTTTTATCTTTTTTCCATTTGCAGGTAAAAAAGGATAGTATGATCAAGAGTGCAAGAAGGTAACATTAACATTGTGGATTCCATACCATTTTGAGCTTCTTCCGTTGTATTGGACAATAAATGGAAGAATCAGGACTATCAGAATTTCTCAAAATGTGGTGATTCACATTTTCAATGACACGGTCATTTTCAGAGCAACTTGAGGCCATTTCCTACTGAATAATTTTTTAAATGTATTACTTTCGATACTGCATTGCTTTGAGAAGAAATCACAATACATGAGGCTGAAAGCATTACCGGGATTTCCAAACCAAAGATAAATACTGAAACCTTTAGCGAGGTTGAACCCAATGAAATGATAAAACGTTGGTTAACTTGTATGGAACCCTTAAGTAAGAAGAAAAACCAGTTGAAGAAGTTTGTGGTGAAGTAGCTTTCAAAAGGTGTAGGACAAACTTGAAAAGAAGCTCTTTATTTGTCAAATCTTATTTCCAAGTTGTGGTTCATATATAAGCAAAGGCTCGCCTACTACACACGTTTATTAAAGCCAAATGATTGTATTGCTGAGAACTGTATATTCAAGTCATCAGAGAAATGTAGCCTCAGTCTAGGGCACTGTTATCTTCCTATGTTATCTTCAAACTAAAGCCAAACATTACCTAGAGAGTCCAGATTTCTTCACTTATATAAAGAAAACCATATAGTTTGTCAAAGTGATCTCACATTGGCAATAGTTTCAACAAATCAAGTTTTTTAGCAGGCCCCTATGAGAAGTTCTAAGACAATAGGTAGAATAAAATGAGGTTATGGTTTGAAAGAATCACAGAGAAACCAATGGTTTTCGTCAATTCCTGCCTATACATACTACAATAATGCAATGCAGAAATCTACAAATGATCAGCATGTAGAAACCAGTCATTCGAGGCTGGAAAGAGATCAAATGGACAACCTTAACATAGACTTTCACATTGAGGACTGTACACTTGATAACATTGTGTCAGGTCGACGAGTATATATTGTGTAATTGTTGTCAATGCAAAGGAAAAGGCCAATTGATATTAACAATATGGTTTATAAATACTTTTCGGAATACAGTTATAAATGTTAAAGCCAGTCCGTAACCCGATCTCTTAATTAACATTAAGAGAAATTGGAGAAGCAGCTCAAACTGGTCCGCATTTGATTTAACAGCTCCGGTTGATATATTATATGACAATGAAGGAGATAGATTCAAGAAAGAGCTGTGTAGTTTCCTGCCATCACAATATGGGTCTTTTTCTTGGTTATTCAAAAAGGCTGACAACCTTCCTTGATAAATGAAATATAAGTGCAGGATGGATGTAGTGCCAATGAATCGCTAGACGAGTCAGTTCGATATGTACACAATGACAGGGCTTTGTTCTTACGTTTACCTTCAAAATATGGAGGAGCATTTGTTGGATATACAGTGGACCCTCGTTTATCCGAACACTTTCGTTCCCAGGAGAAATGTTCGTATTAACGAATTTTCCGGAATAAAGAATATGCGAGTTACAGCGAAATGTTTACCTTTACACGGTGTCGGTGTATCATGATCATTACTATGAAGTAAGAAATACACATATTATTTTTTTTTGAAGGGAAATATAAAGTGTGTTAAGGAAGTGTTTATTTGGTCAAAACGGATTTTTAAAAAAAATGACAATTTGAAGCAATGTCTTTCGAGAAGTTAAAATTCCTTAAGATAGCTCTGAAAAGAACTGTCTTCGTTTGGCTGTGGGTGTAGACATCTTCAAGTTGTATCTTCTTTTTTCAATATCGAGAAATGAGATAGGTAGGTATTGTCGAGAGTTTATTTATAGGGAAAAGGAGCATATCGATTGAGTAATAATTTAAAATGATTGCCAGACATTGTCTCCCGATCGCTGTCTAAGCAGCCAATCAGCCAATCAACACCTTTTACAAACTCAACTATAGACATGCGACCGTAATTACAATAATGTAAGACCAATCAACTGACAGAATGACCGATTAACAAACAATCAACAACTTCCAGTACACTACACTAGGTGACATGTTATGGTCAAGCATACGTGACAGTTTGCAAAACGTGTGAATGCCGTTTACAACAGAAGACCGATCCCTTCATTCGCAACTGTAACCGCAAAATAAACGATTTTACTGGTTTCCGGACTAGCCATCGCATATACTATGAAAAGTGACTGTTGGTTCCCGAATATTTTTGTCCGGTTCCGGAACGCGGATTTTCCGCATTAAACAGTTAAATTGATGAAGGTAAGATCCGTTCCCTCAAAATTCTGTTCGGATGGTGAATATTCCGGATAAACGACGTTCGGATTATCGCGGGTCCACTGTACATGGAACATATTCTGATACGTGGAACACATTCTGATGATCTCATTAGCAAACCTGCCTCATTGATTTTGGCAACCCTCACTTTTATTTTGGCTATCCTCCTTTCATTTTGACTTGCCTCATTCATTTTGGCAACTCTCACATTCATTTTGGCTGTCCTCACATTCATTTTGCCTGGCCTCATTCGTTTTGACAACCCTCACTTTAATTTTGGCTGTCCTCACATTCATTTAGAAAGGCATCTCTTTCATTTTGGCTGTCTTCACATTCAATTTGAAAGGCCCCGCATTCATTTTGGCTGTCCTCACATTCATTTTGCCTGGCCTCATTTGTTTTGACAACCCTCACTTTAATTTTGGCTATCCTCACATTCATTTTGAAAGGCATCTCTTTCATTTTGGCTGTCTTCACATTCATTTTGAAAGGCCCCGCATTCATTTTGGCTGTCTTCTCATTGATTTTGACTGGCCTCATTGATTTTGACAATATTTGTATTTGATGGATGTTCAAATTGTCCGTCTCAAAGGATTATGTACAAAGGGAATGCATTGAAGGGGTAGGTACCACAAAGGTGGTTTACTCGAGGAAGTTTGTTCACTTCCAAAAACAGCAGTTCTTATCAAATACTGTGAATTGACTTTTATTAAAATGCTCATGTAAAACAAAGTGTGACCGAAAACCTTGTTCTTGTAGACATACATCCTTGACCGTTCCTGAGGGTGTGGGGAATGTCGGGGAGCAACCTTTGCTAATGCAGGAATTGTGCAAGAACGAGACAAAATGGAAGTCTGTAAATGTATAGAGATGCAAAAATAAGAAAACCCTATTACTGTTAACTATTTTCTAGATAGGATAAGGAGAATTTGCCTCTTCATAATTTGTAAACCCAAACTCATGACACCGTGAATTGAACACATTCGATAGAGTGTTGTAACATGTATTCATTACATGTGCTGCCTGTGCACTACATGATTTCTTGGATACGATGAAAACGAAACACAGTCAAGTCTCATATCAATGCAATATGCCATCATGGCAGTATCTTAGAAGCTCAGAAATGGCAATGCATAGGCATGTTGCAAGCTGGTGAATCCTAAAACCATGTTGCCAGGTTTATTGTAAAGTCAAAAAGTGTTATTGCACAACCTGCAGCTTTACACCACCAGACTGGTAATGTTCAAATTAGTAGGGGGAGTGGGCACCATAGGAAAACAACACTCCAGCAAGATCATCGCATAAGGGTTATTGCTCTGCACAACCATTTTGGTAACCGCACCATAACCAAGGCAGGAGATCCATACCGTGACAGGACTTCGAGGTTCTAGCAGTACAGTAAATCTGGGACAAGGCGTCCTTTTCATGGTGTCATGATGTCAAGGCTGAAAAGATATAATCGTTTACGGTTGTGCTAGCAACATTAGTGTTGGCCAATACGTCGATGGCATCATGTTGTCTTTTTGGATGATTCGAGGTTCTGTCTGAAATTCACCAACGGGCGAAGACATATATGGCGGCGGCGTGGGGAGAGTTACAAATGCACCACTATCTTGGAGCATGATTTTTTTGGCGGGGGAGCATCATGGTCTGGGGTGGTGTTTCTTACAGTAGGAGAACATAACTGGTTCTTGTTCCTAGAAACCTGAATGGACATATTGATAAAATCTTTTGCCCTGTTGTTTTCCCATTAGCACATAGGAATGGTCAAAACTTTGTCTTCCAAGATGATAATGGCGGAACCCACAGAGCTTGTGTTGCGGTTGATAATGCAAATAATCTGCGAAATAATCAGACCTCTCTCCCATTGAGCATGTATGGCATGCTGTGGGTAGGAGAGTCTGCGCACGTTGCCCCATGCCAGCCAATCTTCAGGAATTTGGTGCAGCACTTCAGGAGGAATGGCAATAGATTACAAGAGCAGCAATATGCCATGTCATCGTGTCATCTCTAGTCTAGTATGCCCCCCCCCCCCCTCTTAGAAAGGGGCAATAAAACTGTACTACTTTTGCTGCTTTTCCCACTATGTTTCTTCTTTTATTTCATTTATTGTTTTTTAAGTGTACAAAATAAATGCAACACGTCAAAAAATACCACATAAATATTGTAATGTTTGTGTCATATAGTTCGTTTTTCTAATATAGGCATATATGGATTTTGGTACCTTATTTAAGTGATTGTCTTTATATATAAGTTATCTAATACAAAAAGGTGTGTTTTATCTTTGATTTAAGTTTTAGAGAGCAAGCTTTGCCATATAATATTGAATTCTAGCATATAAGAATACATGAAAAAGATGTTCTTTAGTTTTAATGGGTGGGTGGGGTAAGTTGACCCCTTTCAATTTACATTTTATATGAATAAACAATAGTGGAAGACAAACTGATGTGAATGATAAATAAACATATAGATAGAGTATACAGCTTATCAAAACATCATTTTTGTGTGAATTGTTGAGTTTTGTTCCATTTTTGTAGGTATATACATATATGCTATTTATTCCAAAAGGCTTGAAAGTAGCATTAATAAAACAAGTTTTAACCAAGAAGGATTTTGGAGGACTTTTTTCTGTCATCTCTTATACATTCATGATAACTTTAAAAGAGATTCCGTTTCTGTTGCAATTAGTTGACGGTTGAGTCCATTTTTTTCATAGGATGACTGGATTAATAGTGATTATTTTTTAACACAGATCATTCACAAAAAATTCAGACTTTAACTTATTGTACACATTTGCCCATACGCGCCCCAAATGGGCATTGGCAAATGTTACAATAAGTCTGAATCTTTTGTGAATGAGCCAAGCAATTGAATAGCACTGTTGAGTGCATAAAGTATTATGACACCGTCAGGGCTTTTTTTTCTTCAATTGGGAAGAGGCCCAAGCCTGTTAAATTTGGTAATTTTATCTCTGAAATTGCTGAATTGGGAAGCTCAAAGCTGGTATGATTTGAGGTTTTGAGAAAACTGCATGATCTTAAAGAAATTGCCAAATGGGAAGGTGCCTATTATGCGAGTGTTCTATAACGTAAAAAAAGCCCAGACGGTTTGTTGGGTCATTAAACATATCAAGCATTTAAAAATTATGACAACACCATTTTTGTATAGCTCCAGACTTGTGATATATTAGGGGTTACTCAAATCACCGAAATACCGTAATACCACCGAAACACCGGAATACCCCTGAGATATAGGCTAACAAGAGTTATCAAATTCTATTATAAAACCTTTTACCTTTATAGTGTACATAAAAGGATGTAAGAGGTTATGTTTATGCACGTTCTGCATGTAAGGTGAGCCTAGTGCTAATCTTAAACCTAAGACGTAATATATATACCCTGGACATGCTCTTACTCAATTCGCCATCAGAATTACTCAATATGATTAAAGTTGTTTGGTGCAGGTAATGTGCAATAGAAATGCGGATGAAAATAAAAGACTGTTTCGCAGTTTGAATAAGTCATTAGCAACCAACTTATTATGTAAATTACAAATGCTGCAAATCGCTCCCATTAATAGTCATGTGTGAATGTTTGGTCTTACCTTAATTGGCAAATTAAAGGTGGCTTTCGTTTTATAATGAATTATGAACGAAAAAAGCCAATGTTGCTTTTATTCTAATATTAAATATACAATAATTTTCTTCCTTATTAAAGATTCCGCTAAGATCATCAAAGTCGAGTTGAATCAACGAGAAAAAGAAATCGCTTGTACATCAAAAGCTTCAATGAATTTACATTTTCGGAGAAAACAAAGGGCAAATCTGTATTACCGAAGGGTGTTTCGGCATTACTATGATTTTAACAGGTATTCCGGTGTTTTGGTGGTATGACAGTAAACCTGTGACCGATATATTAGCATTCTGGTACAATCACCTACCAGTTAAAGGTCATATGTACAGGTTGGGTTTATTTCATAAAATTAAAATATGAAGTAAAAGAATCACATTGAAATTATTTGCAACATTTTAGCTTAACGCATTACGTCATAAATCACCGTCATAGCGCACCGATTAATAAAAGTTCGTATGACTTACTTCCCTTTGCTGTGACGTCACTCGTGATCCACTGAATGCGCCATGTAAAGGGCGTGAAGAGCGATCGCTGGTTAGAATTGGTGTTTTTCTTCAAATAAAAGGTCCTAAAGTCATTGTTTGGATTGACAGCGCATTTTCTTTATTGAATATGATTCATTTTATAACCCTATAGCACTCAGGCACCTTTAGCTGATAAGCCTGTATCTACTTATCCAATATTGGGTTTTGCTTTGCTCTATCCTCAGACAATTTACCAATATTTGTTTTTTTAAAAGAAAAAAAGGGGGTATTTATACAAATGCTAATATCTTTCGAATTAATTATTGCATTTGAGCAATTTTTTTTTATTATGAAGGTAGATGAATTGTCTTTTTTCATATATTAAAATTTCAAATGGATGCATGATAATATTTGATTACTATAGCCAATTAAAAGGGAAGAATGAAAAAAAGGTTAAAATAAAAGTCATTCATTAGAAAATTTCATTTTTATATAGTTTATATAATAAAGATAAAATTTAAGATATAGATTTTATGAGTTCATATTTCAATCTTGCAAAGGTAAATATTAAAGCTTATTATGAGAAGATTGTTGAAATATCCAGATATATCTAAAAAGGTATTTAAATGCCACATTGATTCCATAAAACACAAAGTAGTTACAGGAATATTCAAGCTCATTATGAATACATTTTAAATGTTTTTTCTCATAACTACATAACAGTGTCTGTCTGATAAAAAGATAAATTGCTCCCAATCAGCAATTAATCAATTTGCCGCAATGGCTTCTTAATTGAAACTGTTAAAACTACAATTGAAGTTCATCCTGGGGTCTATTTCAAGTCCATACTGTCAATAAAATGAAAATTCATACAAAAAAAAGTATGGTCACAACAAATGCACTTTCTTGATTCATGAAATTGGACATTTTATTGTTTTATTCATCGCTAGATTAAAACAAAGCAAACCAGAAAATGTGTGTGAAATATGGGCAGAGGTGGTGCTTGATTGTGCTTGTAAAATAATAAAAAAAAATATAAGTTTTCACAGTTATAATTGCAAAGGGAGCAAGGGTTAAATTTGTTGCTAATTTAACCCTCTAATTTACGAGTAAGTATATACAGGAAAACTAGTGAAAACTAGTTTGACACGTGCTGCAAACACTTATGACAAGAATTGCACTTACTGGGTCAGTGTTTACACAAAGGATTTTATCAGAGTCATAAATCACCCGCTGAGAGTGGTGTATATTTTAATCGATAAAAGATGCTAGATAAACCTTGGTCAACTATGCCGACAAAGTGTGTAGTAAATTTTTTAAACTGGGAGAAAACTGTTGATTTAAAAGAGAGTTAAATGCTACTTTAGGAAGAGGCATAGAGCGCCCTAGCAACGTGGAAATTTTATGGAAAATTTTATTAATGATTCGCTGTTTAAAGGGGAATTTATGCAATATTATGTAAGGTAATTTCTTGATTTAACTAATACTTGATAAAAATACCATCATAGCTTACATTTTTGTGAAAAAAAAACGAAATATTTAATTGTGATATCTAAGAGAATTTTAACAGGTTTGATTGTATATCATATATTGACCAAAGTATCGATGTCAGAAAATAGTAAAATGTCGATCTTGGTCGACTGGAGTAGGGGCAAAAGAAACGATATAGACGTATTGAGTGCTATAGGGATAAGAATATCAATTTAAAAAAAAAAAATAATAATAACTTAACCCGTGAATTTGCATGGATTTGTCATTGCGTAAACCTATTCATATGAAAGGAACGACTTGAACTTTGGACGATTTTCCTTGAAATAAATTCTTAAGTCATTGTTTGGATTGACAGTGAATTTTCTATACTGGGTATTTTTCATATTATAAGAATAGCCATTTGAAAAAAATGAATTAGTGACTTAACGCGTGAATTTACAAGGATATGTCAATGCGTTCATATGAAAGGAACGGCTTGAAACTGGGACGATTTTCCTCGAAATAGCAATCCGTAAGTCAATGTTTGGAATGACAGTGCATTTTCTTTATTGAATATGTTTCATATTATAAGAATAATCTTCTGAAAAAAAGAGTAAGTGACATAACGCGTAAATTTGCAAGGATTTGTAAATGTTTTCATATGTAAGAATCAGCTTGAAATTTTGGCGATATTTGTGAAAACAGCTATTTTTATTAATATTTGTTGAAAAAAAAAACCACGAGTACTTTTTCGTCAATGATCGCGTATTAGCATTAAGGTTTTTATTGAGTAGTAAACAAAGACATAGATCTGAATAAACGAATTGTCTTAAAACCGTACATCGTATAACTATTGACTGTCAAATTCACCCTCCATTGTCTTATCAATACATGAAATGAAACGGGAGAAGATCATAAATTGCGAACAAACAAACCGTATTATAACCCAACTTACTTGTGATACGAAGGTTATCCTTTAATTCACATTTTCACCACACATCAACTTACTTGTGATACGAAGGTTGTCCTTCAACTCACATTTTCACCACACATCCAAATTTCAAAACTAAACACTGGCACATTCAAGAGTATTTGTTAAAATAATCCGGCAACTTTCCAGTAACTCCATCCCAAGTAAGAGGTCTATGATTTCGAAATTGATTCCGATGTCGTCTTTCTAGATCAACTGTTTTGACTTAAGAATTGTTCTTCATATTCACTTTACATTTATGTTCGTTTTCTCTCGTGTAAGTAGTCTTGACATATTGAGCATTTAATTTTCGGAAAGGTTTAATAATTAACAGCTAAAACAAAAAAGTCGTCATAGTTTATTTTACTAACAACCTTAAATAAACATATTTGAATTTATTTTTTATGATTTTGTAATTTAAATTTCAATTTGACAAAACTTGATTTTGATGTTAAAACGTTTTTTTGTTGAAAACATAAATTAATACCGTTTTGGTGAATACTGATTATCATATACTTATTGAATTGTCAAACTATTCTAATAGAAAAGACAACATGTTCATTTTTTTGAATATCATAACGACAAAGTATCCGACGTAAGTCACATTGAGAGATAAATATGTACTGACACCTTATCAATCCAAACATCCTGTGAGAGTTTGGTCTTAATTGGTTATATCTTAACAATGTTTTTTTTTTTAGATAAATTGAATTGCCGCGCATTGAAAGTGTGAGATTTGCCGCTTGTTATTTCATGTCTGGAATAGCAGAACGTGTCAGACCTGTTAATTAACAACAGAGATATGTAAGAGATTAACGCCAGAGGCTATCTTTCGCCTAAACAATAAAGGGCTTGAGACTTGAAACATACTGTGCAAATGTGGCAGATTGGTGTTATTTTGCATCACGACCCTTAATCCTTGTAATGTCCGATGTTTGTTGATTGACCCTTTGTATGTGAGGTAAACTGACAATAATCAATTAAATTGTAAACAAAGAGATTATGTTAAAATGTGTTAATTATATATTTAGTGATCTTATTACTAAATTATCAATATAAATTTGTAATAATCATGTTTGAACACCTGAATTTTAGTGTGACATACGTCATTTAAACCAATATCACCAATGGCAAAAAAATGAGGTGTGTGATTTAAATAATTCCGAAAAGCAGACGCTTAAGTTAAGATCGAACCCATTATCATTTGCGTTGATGAGTCCAGAGACAGTTTGCGGATATCAAATATTCATTATTTTGAATTTTCATTCAAAGACATCGGCAGATAAAAGAAACTTGCTTGTTTTAATCGGTTTGTTATCATAGCAATCAACGTACATTTTTTATTTTGTCTCATTTATGTACAATGGCAACGTTTCTACGATTATGTTAAAACATAAAACAAGTTTTGCAAATAAGAACAAGATGCATTTAAGCGTTTAAAACCCAAAGACATGACAATACAATAACTTATGATGTTGAATGAAATTAACATATTCTTGCAACCCTTTGAATCCTTACGTAATATAATCGTAAAGCAGCCTAATTAAGTATTCCTGACTAAGTATGTAGCATAGTTAAACTGTTCCAAACAAAACTAGCTTGGCGAGTAAGAGAGTCATTCAAGGAAATTAACTTTCAAAAAAGGTGTAATCAACGTGATTTATCCTTTTCTTGAATTTATATACATTTACACAGTGCAAATTCTATATAAAGATCTAGCAAGACTACACGAGGCTCTAACACCCCAAACTAACAGTCAGGAATTGTTTTAATCACGAACATCAATTCAGGGAAATATAAAGGTTACTCAATAAGTAGAATGAATTTGAAGCGTCTTCACCTGTATAAATTACTTTGAATTGAGTCCGATCATTTAAAGATCAATAAAATCAATTCTCTGAAAACGCCTAAAAATGCGTAAACTTGCCGTCTTCGAAGTGAAAGTAACACAGCCTACTGTTCTTGTTTGGGGAATATATCTTTTGCTTATTTGTAAAGTAAACACGGTCCAGTTTACTTATCGAAACTTTTTGCAGCTTTTATGTTCGTCGGAAAACGGGAGAAACTCGCATCCCTGCTACCAAAAGCAGAATAACACCAGAAGACCTGTCAAAATACCATATTCAATATCCAATTTACGTTTCCCAAAACACAATTCAACACTTAAAAGGTCCGAAATTTGTGCAAAAACACCGTCGTTACTGAGAACTAGATTCTTTTTACTGATAGTTCATATGACAAGGGAGATAAGTCATTCACAAAAATCGATGAAACAGGAAAAGATTATCAATGTCACAAACTTACCTCCAAACTCCTAATGATTTGTAACTTTCCTCAAGTTTGCGAGCTTTATCTTGAGATGACAATGTCTCCTTCTGTGTTGCCGTGTCCTTTGGCAACACATTTTCACTGGCCGAACCTATCAATGCTTCATCAGCAGACCGTAACGCATCTGCATTATTGATCCTTTCCTTTCCCTCACAAGGATCATACCTATTGTCCTTGTCTGTGTCTTTAGTTGTTTCATTACCACTGGTTTTCTCGCCTGGGTCATTAACACTGGATTTATCTCCTTGTTGACTCGGACTGGTTTTATCCCCTTGTTCACTAAGACTGGTCTTATCCCCTTGTTTACAACTGGTTTTCTCACTTTGTTCACCAAGATTATTAATCTTATCTTGTTCAATGAGACTGTTTTTCTGACCCTGGTCATTTACACTGGTATTCTCAACTATGTCATTTACACTAGTCTTCTCAACTACATCATTTACACTGTTATCATCATCTTGATCATTAACACTGGTATTGTCGCCTACATCATTTACACTGCTCTTCTCACTAAGATCAATCTTGCCTTGGTCAGGAGGTTCTGTGATATCAGTTGTTAGGTTTCCTTCTTCTGGAGACGCCATCATTCACAATCAACCAAATCCTTGACTTTCTTCCATGAAAACCTGGAAGAGATACAGTTTTCTTTTATTGATGGCACATAATTATAACAAGGGTAAAATCGCTCACCTGAGATTCATTGAACTTATTACAACATATTTGAAGAATAAGATAAGAAACATTGTTTTTAACTTTTATACAAGGTTTTATATAGCAATAATATCAGTGTGCGAAATTCAATTTTTAAACCACTAGCCCATTTGGGCTACCAGATGGGATTTTTCACTAGCCTGAACCAGTTTACTAGCCCGAACCAGTTTACTAGCCCAAACTGTGTTAGAAAGAAATTTAATGTTTTATTCAGAAAACAACATTAACATTTAGTCATACTTATTTAAAAAGCCTAACAACAAACATTGAAATTTGGAACAGTTGATTTACAAATATGAATGAGATTGTGACAAAAAGGTTGTTCATTATGTGCAATGGCTTCTTTCAATGTTGTTCATTGTGCGAAAAGTCTTCTTTCAAAGTAATTTAAGCAGTCTCTCATCACTTCAATTAGCTTTTAACTGAATATGTACCATACATATTATGATTAGAAACAAAGAACATGCCGCCTTTGTAAAGTACAATCTATTTCTGTAAGCCATAATTGTTTGTTTTTCTACAAAACATGAAGCCTTTCTCTATTCTGACTAAAGAAACTGGCTTGCCAGTTTTCTTCTGGGTTAAGCCTTGAACTGCTTTCTTCACTAAAGCATCTACATTTTGCACAGTTGGGCCATTGTTGCAAACATTACTGTCTTATCCGACATTTTTATGCAATTTCCAACAGTATCAAAGTTTTGTTGTTGCAGTAAGGAAAGCTATCTGGTTGCCAAATCCAGTCAAAAGGTTTTAACATCTTTCTGAATGACAGCAACGAAAAACAATGCAGACTTAGTCACAGAAAACGTCACAAAAAATGGCAAAATTAACAATAAAATCTTACAAATTACAGTGACAGATAAACAAAACCAACATCACTCACTTCAAAAACTTCAATGTTAATCTCCGCTTACAAGAAACAGGCCTGAAAATCTCCGATGTCTAGCTTTTTTTTCTTCGTTTTGTCTTAAAGCGGACACTTGTTGTTGTAGTAATAGTAAATAGTAAAAAGCGTCTATGGTACCCAGATAACCCAAAGCTTGAAGATGCCAAGCGTCTTTTGATTTTGAAATCAGTTTGGGATAAATCGCAATGTCAATGTATCATCATGGGGTAGAATTTCACCATGACATTCCTGACGTCCAAGGACCGGCAGGTCAAATTGTTGTTGTTATCTTCACTAAAAATAGCAAATTATTATACTCACAGTTGTGAATTAATCCTTTTTTTATCAATCCATGCACTTAACATGTCTTTATTCTGCATATTAACTTTGTAAATACAGTTTAATATACACTAGGTGACGATTTCTAGCTCCTGATAAATTTTCTCTGCGCAGGGGAAAAACCTAATAAGCCGTTTTTAAATTGTTTCACAGTAATTCATGCCATTGTTTGGTGGAAAATAAATTCATTTTACATATATATCTTGTCTTTATGGTTGACTTTGAATGGCAATTTTGTGCTTTAAATCCAAAAATCGGAATTTGAAAGTCCAACACTATTTGGATCGTTTGAAATATCGACGTTAGATTGCCCCATCAGAAAATATCAAAGGCCAGAATGGCCTGAACTGTGTCGCAGTATGGTCTGAGAGGTTTGTGCGTACGAATGGATTTGAAAGAAATCTAAGGGATTTTTGAAGACAAACCAACACATTTCTGTTGAATAGCAGAAATCAAAATAGAAGTCAAAAAAGACATGTCCCAGTACTCCAGTGATACTCAAACCCAATGCTCTAATCAAATGAAAAATTATTATTCCAGTTATCAACAAAATAGATATTGTAGACGAAAACAAGCATGTTTAGTTAAGATACCAATCTGCAAGGGGCCACAGTCACAAGTTATTTAAGAAACACTGCAGCACAAATACAGCTTCAGTCAGAGATCATTGTAAAGTTTTAAAAGTACATTAAATATATATTGGGTCAAATGCCGTATCAAAGGCATGCCCGAGTGTTACGAACAGGAACCGGAACACAAGAAAAGAGTAGATCAAAAAGGATCGGAGAGATGTAAGTCTAAAAAATGATCAACAACAAAGTAAACAATCATACATTCTAATCTGGGTGACTTTTTTATCTACTCAACAATACCTACATTTAATAGTGTTTCTTCCAGGATTTTAAACAATAGAGGTATTTCCCCAATACATTGGGCAATGGGTGATAATAGATCTTCTGTTTCATTTTGCCATTGTAAAATGCACATGCTCACTTCATGGTCAGTCATGGTAACGAAAAACACGGTGTATTTCCCGGCTTTTAAAGAAACATCAGGCAATATTTCTTTTTCTTTCTTATAATGAAAAAATGACAGATTTTTTGTTTAGTAGGAACCATCCTGTTCGATTACAAAATCAACTTTCAAATTAAAGTAACGGCTTAAATTTGATAATAAATGTCGTTTTTTATTTCATAACAATATTACTGCAAAGAATTGTGAGCCGTATTTTCACTTCACTAAGCGTACTGTTTCCCAACCCTCTGGTAACCAAACAAACGAATCGGAAACCTATTACTGAAATTGGGTCATGGGTTTATAAAACAAAATAAAATCGCTGATAACTATCAGTTTTCCTTCATGAATGTTTCTAAGCCGTTTCTGGCACAAGGCCTGTTGTTAAAAGAAGTTTGCAAATCATAAAAAATAGGGACTTTGTTCTGCACTGAGTAAAAAAATACTGGGGATTCCTTTAAAGATGGGGGAAATCCCACAGCCTAGATACGGGTGCTGTGGGAACGTGTCAAGACGGCCCCATGTCAAAACGTCCAGGAGATCGATGAGAACGGCCATGGAATGATCAAAACGGCCAAATTGTTAATTTTTCAATCAGTCAAAACGGCCCAAATAAAGGTTTACACTGTTTTAACACTTTAAACCGAAAATGTTGCCGTTTTGACTTATTTCGGGCCGTTTTGAACGTAGGACATTTTGACATCGGGCCGTTTCGAGTGTAATCCGGTGCCGCTAGATACCTTCTTCTAGAAGTTCTAGGATGTTTGGAAATTAACACGGATAGTTTGCATTACCTTTTATCACCATCCTGCACATCACAGATGCATCCAAAACAAACCAAGGAAGAGTTATTTAAAAAAATGACGATTCAATTTGATAAGAATTCACGCAGTTATAGACAGATTACAATCAACATAGAAGTTGGAACTAATTTCTTTCTCTCGGCGGTGATTAAGCCCCTATAGGTAAAGAAGGATTCCGTACGATCACTAAATACGCTTTCGCGCATGCGTGTGACGCGTATAAAAAAGCAATCTTCACGTCTAATTATTTTGACTAACCTTTCACTGCCTACATGACAGCTAAAAGTAATGTTACTACCGTGTCTGGGACATAGTATAGTCAAAATAATTTGATGTGAAGATTGCTTTTTTTTCTGATGTGGCAATCTAACATCGAAATTTCGAATGTCAAAATAGTGTTGGACTTTCCAAATTCTGAATATCAGATTTAAGCACAAAATTGCCATTCAAATTCAATTGATGAGACAAGATCATAAGTAAAATAAATTTACATACCACTTGATTAATAATGGCATCAATAGTCAAGATATCTGGTCTCTAAGGCTCACAGATTTTCTGCGCACGTTTTACCACCAGTATGACTCCAAAAATTTCATATGCAATTGAATATGAAATCAAACATACCGATTTGGAGCTCAACCTTTTATCTGTCAATGTGTGAAGTCTCAAAAGTGTCACTATTGTATGAATATCCTAAACTTTGATTTAAATCACACGCTTAAAAAGTGCAAAGAAATGTTTACGTAGAAGTCCAAAATATGCGTATGACCGAGTCAAGTCACACATGGTCCGAAAAGTGGGGCATCTCTCAAATCCCCACATATCACTGTGCGTAGAGTGAACGTTGCTGTTTAACAATTAAAAACGCTAAAATAGGTTTTTCACATTCCAGTGCGCTTGCACAAAGTATGTTTATTAAAGTAGCAGAAAAATCGGCACCAAGTGTATATTAAACTATTCTTAAGTAAATTTGAAGAAAAACGCCTTGTTATGGTTATGAATCAATAAAAAAAGGGATTAATTTATAACTGTGAGCAATGTCATTTGATATTTTACTGTAATAATCAGGGCTAACGCTGTCGGCCGCCAAATGCGAATCTTATTTCATTCAGGCGAAAGATCTCCCGATTTTGCCAATTTGCTTGGCGTATGTTTTTTTCATTCAACTTAACATACAGACAGTTATATTTTTTGACAAACTTAACAATATCTCCGAAAACCCAAATTAATCCGCTAATCCTTGGCTTTTTTTCTTTTCTTTTTAAACATAACATTTTTATTTGCTCTACACCATTACCTATTTATGACAATACAATTTTGATACAAATTGTGAAACATAACAAAAAGAAAATAATTTACCAAGAGGATTGAACACATAAGTACATATAACATGAAAAGTGTTTGAAACAAAGAAATTTTGATTGGAGCCATTTGCTCAGAATTTGGCTCCTACTTCTTAAATTTGGCTCCTATTTTTGTCATTTGGCGAATGTGCTGAGACGCAGACTTTTTTCCAGTCAGGGTGAGCCCTGATAATGGAAATAAGGTTGTTACATATGTTGGGATGAAAAATTTGGCCCACCATCCTCCATTGAATGAATCGTTTGAATGTTTGATGAGACGGGAGATATTGCCTGTTCCAAAATTTCTAAATATTTCCTAATTGCTTCAAATTAGTTTGCCTAGGACACAGTAGTAATTTATCTGCATTGCTCTTTGGAGCACGCCGCTTGTGTAGTCGAACCAATTTGAAGCGATCTGAAAATATTGAGAAAATTTTCTATCGGGCAATATCCTTTCAAACTTTCGAACGATTCATTTAATTGAGGACAAATGCAACAAAAGTTTGGAGTTTCATTTGAAGACCCACATTGCCATTGTTATTGAAAATCATCAAATCATTTTTCTCACAGTTATGAATTAATCCTTTTTCAATCAATCCACACATTTAACATGTTTGTATTCTGCATTATTTACCTTGAAGGTACGGTTAAATTATAACCACTAGGTGACCTTTTTTTCCCCACTAATTATCTTTTTCTGCGCATGCGCACTGGAAACCTATTTAGTGTTTTTTTTAATTGTTTAATTTATGTCATTATTTGGTGGTATATAAATTCATTTTACATATCTTATCATCAATTGACTTTGAATGGCCATTTTGTGCAAAAATTAGAAATTCTAAAGTCCGATACTATAAGGATCATTCAAAATTTCGATGTTAGATTCACCTAGATACAATGTCGTAACGTCTTGTGGCTGATGTCTGGTTGCTACCCAGACAGACACGGTAGTAACATTATTTCTAAGATTCACCCATCAGAAAATAAAAACCAATCTTCATGTCTATTTTTTTTTTACTAACGTCTATTTTTTTTGACTAACCGCAATTGATGCCATTCTTTCAGTGTGTGAAATTTGCACTAGCCCGATAGCCCGAGACTAGTTGATCTTGTTTCGGGCTATTGGATTCTCCCAGAGTGGTAGCCCGACTGGGCTAGTGATAATAACTGCATATCTGTAGGCATTTTACTAGGGAAAACAACTTCCTTTTTAATTCGTAAAAATCGGCCGAAAAATTGAAAAGATATTGCAATTAAAAGACAGCGAATTTCAATCACTGAATCCGTTAGTTTAGGCTGGTTACCGGTGTCAAATCTATCTAACATTGTGAAGCCATTAGACAGCGAGAAACCAGTTTACTGATCGTGATGTTGCGATTTATCCCAAACCGATTTCAAAGTCAATAGAAGCTTGGCATCTTCAAACGTTTGGTAATCTGGGTACCATAGACGCGCTTTATTATTTGCAACAATAAGCGTCCACTTTAAGACAAAATGAAGAATAAAAAGCTAGACATCAGAGATTTTTAGGCCTGTTTCTAGTAAGTGGAGATGAACATTGAAGTTTTTGAAGTGAGCGATGTTGGTTTTGCTTTTCTGACAGCTTAGTTTGCGAGATTTTACTGTTAACTTTGCCATTTTCTGTAATATTTTCTCTGACTTAGTCTGCGTTGTTTTTCGTTGCTGTCATTCAGAAAGATGTTACAGTTTAAACCTTTTGACTGGATCTGGCATCCAGATAGCTTTACTAAATGCAACAATAAAACTTGGATACTGTTGGAAATTGCATAAAAATGTTGGATAAGACAGTAATGTTTGCATCAATGGCTTAATTTCGCAATTTAATTTCACTGTTAACCTAGAAGAAAACCGGCAAACCAGTTTCCTTATCCAGAATAGAGAATGGCTTCATGTTTTGTAGAAATACAAACAATTATGGCTTATAGAAATAGATTGAACTTTACAAAGAAGGCATGTTTTTTTGTTTCTAATCATAATATATGTGGTACATACTCAGTTAAAAGGTAATTGAAGTGATATGAGACTGCTTACATTATATTGAAAGAAGATTTTGCACACAATGAACAACATTGAAAGAAGACTGCGCACAATGAACAACCTTCTTTTTTGTCTCAATCTCATTGATATTTGTAAATCAACTGTTCCAAATGTCAGTGTTTGTTGTTAGGCTTTTTAAATAAGTACTTGTTAATGTTGTTTCCTGAATATAACATTAACTTTCTTTTAAACACAGTTCGGAATAGTAAACTGTGGTTCGGGATTGTGAAAAATCCCATCTGGTAGCCCGAATGGGCTAGTGGTTTAAAAATTGAATTTCGCACACTGTTCTTTGGTGGTATATAATTTTATTTTACATACATCTTGTCTTACCAATTGATTTTGAATGTTTGTGCTTCAAATCCGAAAATCAGAATTCGAAAAGTCCTGTTGTCCACTATTTCCATTGTTTGGATTTGAAATTGACGTTAGGTTGCCCTATCAGAAAATAAAATGCAATTTTCAAATCATATTATTTTGATAATTCAAAAAATGGAGCAACTATATGCCATTAAACTTAGAACATCATCTCATGAGTACATTAGAGCAGAGACATAGATAACAGAGATTGGCAACTCCGGAATTATCGCCAAACTCTCGCCTGCAGCGAGGTTCTGCGAGATAAGGAAAATGCGTACCTGTTTATCCGTTGCCACGGGAGATGTCAAGCGAAATTGATACTTCTTTATTACAGTAAAATAGCCATGTTTTGGTTATGTTCTGGACATTTTAAGAAAATTAAAATGATTTTATGATGTTAAAATGCATGTGATGAGAATTTTTGTTAACCCTATAGCACCCAATACGTCTATATCGTTTCTTTTGCCCCTACTTCAGTCGACCAAGATCGACATTTTACTATTTTCTGACATCGACACTTTGGTCGATATATGATATACAATCAAACCTGTTAAAATTCTCTTAGATATCACAATTAAATATTTTGTTTTTTTCACAAAAATGTAAGCTATGATGGTATTTTTATCAAGTATTAGTTAAACTAAGAAATTACCTTACATAATATTGCAAAAATTCCCCTTTGAACAGTGAATCACTAATAAAATTTTCCATAAAATTTCCACGTTGCTAGGGCGCTCTATGCCTCTTCCTAAAGTACCATTTAACTCACTTTTAAATCAACAGTTTTCTCCCAGTTTAAAAAATTTACTACACACTTTGTCGGCATAGTTGACCAAGGTTTATCTAGCATCTTTTATCGATTAAAATATACACTCCTCTCAGCGGGTGATTTATGACTCTGATAAAATCCTTTGTGTAAACACTGACCCAGTAAGTGCAATTCTTGTCATAAGTGTTTGCAGCACGTTTCAAACTAGTTTTCACTAGTTTTCCTGTATATACTTACTCGTAAATTAGAGGGTTAAATTAGCAACAAATTTAACCCTTGCTCCCATGGCATTTATAACTGTGAAAACTTATACTTTTTTTTTTATTGTTTTACAAGCCAAATCAAGCACCACCTCTGCCCATATTTCACACACATTTTCTGGTTTGCTTTGTCTTAATCTAGCAATGAATAAAACAATAAAATGTCCAATTTCATGAATCAAGATAGTGCATTTGTTGTGACCATACTTTTTGTTTGTTTGAATTTTCATTTTATTGACAGTATGGACTTGAAATAAACCCCAGGATGAACTTCAATTGTACTTTTAACAGTTTCAATTAAGAAGCCATTGCGGCAAATTGATTAACTGCTGATTGGGAGCAATTTATCTTTTTATCGCAGTTGTCCCTTAATGTTTCCTGTGACAGACACTCTTATGTAGTTAAGAGAAAAAACATTTAAAATGTACTCATAAATGGCTTGAATATTCCTGTTTTATGTTTTATGGAATCAATGTGGTATTTAAATACCTTTTTAGATATATCTGGATATTTCAACAATCTTCTCATAATAAGCTTTAATATTTACCTTTGCAAGATTGAAATATGAACTCATAAAATCTATATCTTAAATTTTATCTTTATTATATAAACTATATAAAAATGAAATTTTCTAATGAATGACAATTATTTTAACCTTTTTTTCATTCTTCCCTTTTAATTGGCTATAGTTATTAAATATTATCATGCATCCATTTGAAATTTTAATATATAAAAAAAGACAATTCATCTACCTTCATATTAAAAAAAAATTGCTCAAATGCAATCATTAATGCGAAAGATATTAGCATTTGTATAAATACCCCCTTTTTTTCTTTTAAAAAAACAAATATTGGTAAATTGTCTGAGGATAGGGCAAAGCAAAACCCAATATTGGATAAGTAGATACAGGCTTATCAGCTAAAGGTGCCTGAGTGCTATAGGGTTAAAGTGGTTTTAGCAAATGAAAGGACACGTAAGAAAAAACTGACGTGCAAAGTTTTTCAATACACCTTTTACCGCGGATTCCTCTAATATTGATTGCAAATCAATAAGTACATAATTATTCTTAAACACGTAAGGGTCTGGTCTTATCATGCTGCTGACCGAAATGATTTTAGAAAAAAGAAATGTGAGCTTTTTGAATGTTAAGCTAAAGCAAATTGTGTGTCTTGCACCCTCGGTTTTTTTTTATCATTTCTCAATGAGAAAATAAGTCAAAGCACACTACTTTTAAAACCAGACAGACGCTTTAAACAGAACAAATCCTCCCTATTTTGTTTTCGGGATCTTTAGGTCATTAAATTTGAATTAGGTGTCAGAGAGTGGACACAGGGTTAGCGCTACACACTTCTTGTGTAATCGCCCTAGCATCAAAAGGTTTTATGACATTAAACTCCATATTTTATGGGGTGGCAATTTACAATCATAGCCTGTATTGTCCACTACCGTGATTGACTCTATCACCCTTCGTTCTCTGATTAAGAAGATCTATTCATTCTCTTTTGTCCATTAATTGAATGGATTTTCTTCTTCTTATATAGGAATATCACTTTGAAAATACGGGAAAATATAGAACTTAGTCAGCATTTCATACAATTAATTCAAACTCATTCAGACGTTTTCAGTAATAACACGTTTGATAAAATCCAAGTTACACAATTTAAGTTTTAATTGATGCAAAAATGAAAGATTTCGATTAAAAATAAAATGGCTGAAATCATGATTATGCTTGTGTGGTAAAGCAAACCTGGTATAACTTCGTTATAAACACGACAATCACCATAAAAAAGCGGGTAACCATAAAACAAAAATAACTCTTCAGGAAAATGTCAAGTATGATATGATCCAGTGCATAGTGTTTTAGTTTTACTTGCTACAACTTTGTTATATTTTGGTTGGAAATCAAGATGGCTGAACTCATTAAGGTAGTAAATGGGACATATTTAGTACGCAATAACTTCTAAATGACAAAGAATGTCAGACTGAAAATTTGGAAATCAACAAAATCATATTATCCCATTAAAGTGGACATAAATCAGAAATGTTTGAATAATCCTCTGTTAAAACATTTTACTTTGTACAAGTATGAAATATTTTGGTTGAAAATAAAATGGCCAAAATCATGATCATGCGTGTGTGGTTCAGTAAACCTGGTATAACTTCGTTATGGAAGCGAAGATTACTTTAAAAATGCGGGCAACCATAAAACAAAAATAACACTTCAGGAAAATGTCAAGTATGATATGATCCAGTGCATTCTTTTTTTGTTTTACTTGCTACAACTTTTGAATTTTTTGCTTGGAAATCAAGATGGCTTAACTCATTAAGGTGGTAAATGGGGAATATTGAGTACGCAATAACTTCTAAATGACAAAGAATATCAAACTGAAAATTTGGAAATCTACAAAATCATATTATCCCAATAAAATGGAAATAAATCAGAAATGTTTGAATAAACCTCCATTAAAACATTTTATGTTGTACAAGTATGAAATATTTTGGTTGAAAATAAAATGGCCGAAATCACGATCATGCTTGTGTGGTTAAGTACACCTGGTATAACTTCGTTATGGAAGCGAAGATTACTTTAAAAATGCGGGCAACCATAAAACAAAAATAACACTTCAAGAAAATGTCAAGTATGATATGATCCAGTGCATAGTTTTTTAGTTTTACTGTGCACAACTTTGTTAATTTTTAGTTGGAAATCAAGATGGCTGAACTCATTAAGGTAGTAAATGGGATATATTTAGTACGCAATAACTTCTAAATGACAAAGAATATCAAACTGAAAATTTGGAAATCGACAAAATCATATTAACCCATTAAAATGGGCATAAATTAGAAATGTTTGAATAAACCTTCATTAAAACATTTTACTTTGTACAAGTATGAAATATTTTGGTTGAAAATAAAATGGCCGAAATCATGATCATGCTTGTGTGGTTAAGTAAACCTGGCATAACTTCGTTATGGAAGCGAAGATTACTTTAAAAATGCGGGCAACCATAAAACAAAAATAACACTTCAGGAAAATGTCAAGTATGATATGATCCAGTGCATAGTTGTTTAGTTTTACTGTGCACAACTTTGTTAATTTTTGCTTGTAAATCAAGATGGCAATAACTTCTAAATGACAAAGAATATCAAACTGAAAATTTGGAAATCAACAAAATCATATTATCCCAATAAAATGGAAATAAATCAGAAATGTTTGAATAAACCTCCATTAAAACATTTTATGTTGTACAAGTATGAAATATTTTGGTTGAAAATAAAATGGCCGAAATCACGATCATGCTTGTGTGGTTAAGTAAACCTGGTATAACTTCGTTATGGAAGCGAAGATTACTTTAAATATGTGGGCAACCATAAAACAAAAATAACACTTCAAGAAAATGTCAAGTATGATATGATCCAGTGCATAGTTTTTTAGTTTTACTGTGCACAACTTTGTTAATTTTTAGTTGGAAATCAAGATGGCTTAACTCTTTAAGGTAGTAAATGGGATATATTTAGTACGCAATAACTTCTAAATGACAAAGAATATCAAACTGAAAATTTGGAAATCGACAAAATCATATTAACCCATTAAAATGGACATAAATTAGAAATGTTTGAATAAACCTCCATTAAAACATTTTACTTTGTACAAGTATGAAATATTTTGGTTGAAAATAAAATGGCCGAAATCATGATCATGCTTGTGTGGTGAAGTAAACCTGGCATAACTTCGTTATGGAAGCGAAGATTACTTTAAAAATGCGGGCAACCATAAAACAAAAATAACACTTCAGGAAAATGTCAAGTATGATATGATCCAGTGCATAGTTGTTTAGTTTTACTGTGCACAACTTTGTTAATTTTTGCTTGTAAATCAAGATGGCTGAACTCATTAGGGTCGTAAAAGGGACATATTCAGTACGGAATAACTTCTAAATGACAAGGAATATCAAACTGAAAATTTGGAAATGTAGAAAAACAAACCCTTTCTTTAAAATGGACTTGAATTGGAAATGTTTGAAAAACCCTCCTTTAGAACAGTTTGAATCTAAAACTACTCAATTATCACGTTTATCGCACAAAACCACGAAATTGCGAACAATTCAATCAAGTTTGTCGCAGTTTGCCATGTTTATTTCTTTGATAATCGCTTGCTGATCGGTCTTGTTGGATGGAGCAACTTTCTAACAATAACAATATAGTAAATAATTTAATTATGACTTAAAACACGCTTAAATGTGTATTGCCTATTTCGCGTTTAGTTGAAAATAGCTTCGATAGACAGATCTCGAAAGGTCTCGCTAAATAACGCGTCATGCGAGATATCGCAGAAACAGGCTATAGGTAAAGAAGGAGTTGCCAATCTCTGTTATCTATGTCTCTGATTAGAGTCTAAAAATTCATAACCCATTACCAAACAAAAACGATATTTGACCAGTTTGTTGCAGACGACTCTGGAAAACATTGTTGGGAAAGGAGAAAACAAGCAATCTCTCCTTTTCACACAGTTTTCTTCCCTATCAGATTATTTTTCAATTTCATCACGTTTTGAAATGTCGTCTGCAGACTCAACTTTGGGCAGTAAAAATTTGGTAAAGGGTTAGGAGAAAAATAGCACTTTTTGTAATTCTTATAAAATACATTTCGTTTCTGAAAATCAAAACATCCGGTTAGTATTCGGTCAAGTCTCAATATAAAACAAATTTACAGAAACCTAACCTTTGCTTTTAGCGAACTAACCCAAACCCACGCGATACTCGATAGGCTTTCGTGAGTTGTCTTTCCTGAACTAAAAAGTAATCAGTTCGGTTTTTGGACTGTAGACCACATGTCTCTCAACAAACGAATCTAAAATTTCTTAACAGTGCATTTGTAAAACGAAATAAACTGTTTGCCTACCATTTATCATCGACAATGTACCAATACTAACTCCTAAACCATGTCTTAATCACTCCCGTAAATTTAATACGGCCTCGTGTAGCACTATTCAGTGCGGTGGCGCTGGTGTTCCTATGCACATATATCCATCTGCGCACGCGTGTTTAAAACTCGTGTGACGTCAATGACCATATAGGGAAATTGTGTACGCGCACTAACGAATCTTATCGAGAGTTAATGCATATAAACATTGGGTCGCTTTATCGGCGTAGTCTGTCTGGGAAGGCACCGTTGAAAACAAGTCGGATATCCGATGTGTTTTGTCAAACACAAGCAGATCGACGGTTGTTTATCAAGAAACAAGCACGTTTGTCTACATCTAGCGTTATGTTTTCGATACGAGCAATACTGTGCCTTCATCAGTCGAAAGGGTATTTTGATGAAACGCAGTCGAGTTTACACGTCTTAGAGGCTTTGCTATCTAGAACGTTAGATGCTGAACTCCTCTGTACTCGGGCTGTTCATTCACACTGCGTGTGTTTATAGTTAGATAAGCATCTATAGGTCTTTTACTTATTAAATGTACAGCACTGACACTTGAGAATTATGGTGCATGTTCACTTGATGACCTAGATCTACCAGTAAAAGGCTAGGAAATGTTCTTGCCAAAGGACGCTTCAATTAAGGTGAAAAAGACGATGACCACCGAGGATTGAACATGGGTTGCCCTAGTCCCCAATGCCAGTCATTTGATAGCCGTGATTCTCAAGCGTTAATTTTATGTTTTTGTGACTAAATGAGCGAGAAGAATGATTCTGGGTAACTTTAATGCAGAGCACATTCCATCGATCGATGTCTGTTGCACATGATCAGAAATTTTCCATTAGACCAGAGGCATAAAGCATATGTATATATATCTCTATTAGACCTTTCAATCTGCAATAGAACATTGACATATTTTCGTCCTTCCAATTATAGCATATGTATACATACTTCCAGTAGAATGTGTGCTAACAATGTGCCCCTAACACTAGATCGGTTGTATATAAATTTGATCTTCAAGCTTGAGAGCACTTGTCATGTTATGACATATATTCTAATATGATAATCTTACGTAAACGTTGCTCCTGAATGAAACGTGTGCGTAATATTGCCGTCACACTCCTTTATAAACGAGCCATGTCTCAAAACTTGTTTGACGTCTAAGGGAGCACACAGACGACTCCGATCCACTCTGGATCAGGATGGACAAGTCTTTATTTTAATTTTACTACACGGCTATGGAGTTGCTAACAACAAAGGTGTGAAATATTATACATGTATATCAAACCATTATGTACAGCATCGGTTCGGAAGTCTATAAATCAAGAGTAGTTGGATTTTATTTCACTAGCGTCCTTTGTGGGTTATATAGGCCTTTATCAAATGAGGTTTCGTGTACTCAGATACCGCACTGTATTCCAGGACCTAAATGTTTGTTTTGGGGTTTCTACCAGAGTTTCCTTGCTAAATAGCGGTGTTTTCTTGAGAATTTCAGTTCTTTTTTTATATCTGGAATATAATGAGGCCCATTAAAGGAGATTAATGCTGTATCAAACTATATTATTTGGTAAACTTTTGGATAGATTCAAATAGTAATTACCAGAAAACACCATTAGCACAACCTGAATGTGAAAGTTAACCAGAAAAAACCCAGATTAGCAAATTTTATTATACATATTTCCCGATTGTTCACCTCTGATCTTGACAGTTGATACACACATTCAGTAATTTATGTGTACTCCTTTCCTTTGATGTGCCTTTGACCTATCAAACCTTCAGGTTTTGTTTCATCTACTATATACACGTCACGCGTGTATCTATATGGGCCTACTATAGATCACCGCCATATATATGTAATTCTGTTGAGATGCCTCTAGAGAAAATCTAGATCTCGACGAGACGATTATACGTCTAAAGGACATCCATTTGCACACTTGGTCGTGTAGTTTTATGTATACTTTATAAGTGATTGAATATTATTGGATTATCTTCGAGAACTAAGTACTATGTATGGGTATTATGAAACACGTACACTCTCTTAAAATAGCCTAGAGTAATGTATTGACCTATATTTGCTTTGTGTAATGAGGGCGCCTTCAACATATCACATAGAGGCGTGACGTCACTCAGACCGATGTTTACACACTGGGCCGTCTTACACTACGCAACGATCGAAGATCAATTTGCGTTCATTTGCGTCAACGCAGCAAATGAAAAGATGTTTTTAAGGAAAGTCTTTTCGAATAAACCGATAAAATCTTAGTTTTCATTAAGATAAACCACTTATTTCAATGATTTTAATGGTTGTCTCCCTTAGCAACAGTTAATAAAATCCGGATACAACAAGACAATCCGGGATACTTCGGAACTCCTGCCGATTATATCCGAATTTGTTACTACACTGTTTTAAATGCAATGACATAAGTACCATCAATTTCAGAAAAGAAGCAATGTAAAATGTTGGTCTCGTATTTCAATCAATAACATGTTTTTCTTCATGCTTATTCGAAAAAAAATAATAAAATAAAAACGTATTTCCTCGCCAGATTCAGCGAATTTTAAAACGAAGAAAGGATGTGCACCTTTGCGTTGTACAATTTATTTTTCCCTTGCAAATTCTGTATTCCTCTTGCAAGCTTATTATACATGGAGGGACGCATGAGAAGAGTTAAGATCTCTACCACTCACACGTCAACCTCGCGCATGGACTCTGCATATAGCTCAACACTTTTACCAGTCGAAATGAATGTTCATATTTGTATAGCTAATGAAAGATTATACATGTAAAGCTCCGACAAACAAATCCACACGTGTGTAGGCATTATATTTAGTAGTAGTAGTAGCTCTTGTTGTGAAAACAACCCAGTAGGACAATACCTCATTGATGGAAGATTTGTCGAATGGCAATTTATCGCTACGGCTTGTAAATCAAATGGTTCGACTTTGTGAATGGTGCATGCATACTCTAGCCACCACGTATGGCGTACTCTGAACCAAACTATATACACACTTAAAGCGAATCTCTTTTAATCACACCAATATTCAGACCAGAAGGAACATTTATTGTATCCCTTTTGTTATGAAAATGCTTTCGATGACCTCTTTCGTCCGACATTCTACTGATAGTGCACCAGAATGTTCAGTTATATATCTACAAGTTCAGAACTTTCTTTGGAGACTGCTCCCACACATACACTTTCCTAATTCTTTTTGCGATTCATGGTTTCAAGACGTTTTGCCATTCCAACTCATGGTGAAAACAAAAGCACCAAAATACAAAACATGAAAAAAGTAATGTGATTTTGTGACGCAATCGGTTAAAGCGACGGCGGACGGCTGGTTCTAAAACAAGAACCCGTCGTTTATTTTAGTTCTTCTGCTAAACCTATACCCTCGTTTTGGTTTAAGTGACAGATCCAAACTGAAACAACATCAGACTTCACCCAAATTATAATAAAGATAACATATTCTTTGGGGTATTGGGTCTCTTTCTATCAAAGAAGTTTTGTTAAAGATTTTGATTAGCTGTGACATAAATTAGTTTAGTTGAGAGTCATAACCTGACGCAGGTCCCATAACGGTTCTCTTCGTCAGTGCCGTACCTACATTTTTCAGTTCTGTAACGGCTTTCCTGGATGCAACAGTACTTGGCTAGGGCTCTGAAGTGACTTGCCAAAGGCCACTCCGGTGTTCTGAGTTCACCACCTTAACCACTGAGCCACGCAGGACCCTAGGTGCACTTAGGAATTAAATGTTTCGTTACATAAATAACTTGGATTAGTACCACATCATCATTGTTGCTGTGGAGGCCAAATCCTGAGCGGCAGTTCCTCGCACAGGCTGTATAGATGCAGTTGGAGACGCCACTGGCAAAAGATGCTTTTCGGAGGCCTCTCTTTTCAGAACTTGTCTCTTCAGCTTGCTTCTTTTCCACTCTTAACGGTGTGGCGCCAGTGGCTGCGGTCCGGTGTAATACTTTCCCAGGAGTCAGCATCGAAGAGGGCTTACTTGAGGTCCCTCGTGCAGACATCTTTAAAACAGAGAAATGGACGGCCTATTGGTCTGGTACCAGCTTCAAGTTGACCGTACACCAAGGTTTTGTGAATACGACCCTTGTCCATTTGATTTACATGTTCAAGATAACGAAGGTGTCTTCCAGTGAATACAGAAAAGACAGATGTTGTCGAAGATTTGCTGAGGACATCTGTATAAGTGACCTTGTTCTTCCAAGATATCACGAGAAGTCTCTGGAGACATCTCATGTGGAATGCATTCGCCTTGGATTCTTGACACGAGTATGTGGTCAATGCCTCGCTTCCATAAAGGAGAGTGCTGGTCGCACATGCATGGTAGACGTTCATCTTGGTGACGGGGGCCAAATTTCCCCATGCTCTCCCTCAACTGTGACATGACTGTTGCTGCTTTTCTGATTCGTGCATTGATCTCAGGATCTATTATGGGATAGCTTGTCGGAAATGTTGGATATTAGGTATCTGAAGATTTCAACAACAGCTAGTGGAGTGTCATTGATGCATATTGATGGAAGTTTTGGTGTATCCTAGCATTAACTGCTGTCATCTTGATGCTGACTGTCAAAACGGGAGTAGACATTGAAGGCCTTCATGAGAGTGACTTGCTAGGGCAGCGTCATCAGCGAAGAGCAATTCCTTGAGGAGGACGCAAGCGACCTTTGTCTTGGCCCTTAATCGTGCCAAGTTGTATAGCTGCCATTGTGTCTGGTGTGGATGTAGACTCCGCCAGATAAAGACTAGAATGCGTAGGAGAGAAGAAGTGAGGAATAAATGCTGAAGCGAGTTGGTGCAACACTAGTTGATCTTTGCTGTACTTATAGTGTACATATTGTAAATAGACGTGTATCTGAGGACACGGCGGGTCATTTTACTTGTTTTTCCAATGACGGCCGTAGTTTGGTTTATTATCACATTGTTTCATCAGAGTTATTTCCCTTCATCTCATATTTTAATGTTGAAGAGAAATACAACTCAGACCATTTTCCTATTTTAGCAACTTTGAACTTTAATTTAAAAGTGACTTATGATGATACTGTTTTATCACAAAATGATTGCCCTCTTGGTGTGTCCGAACATTTTAAATGGAATATCAGCAAGAATGATGTGTTTACCTTCAATTTCAACAATAAGCTGGAGTTAATGTATAATGAAATTGTTTCTTGTATTAACAGTGACGTGAATAATGCAGTTAACCTTACTTTGAATATATATAAATCATCATCATTAAATATGAAGGTTAAACATGGTAATTGTGAAAATAGATGCTTAGATTTTGTACAACCAGAGTGGTGGGACTCACAGTGTGACACTGTTAAACATACTAAGTATTTAAAACTTAGACGTTGTCGTAGTACAAACAACAATTCCGATTTCATTAATTATAAAATTTGAAGGAATGAACTCAAGGCGATTTGCCGTAAGAAGAAGAATCTCTATCAGGCTAAAAAGAGGCTTTCTCTAGTTGAGACAAGACTTAATCCAAAATTGCTCTGGTTTATTCTTAAAGGTTCATCTCGATCAAATTCAATCCCAGATACTCCTAACACTATAACAGCGAGAACATGGCTGACTTATTTTGAATCTTTATTATGTGATATGGGAGAAAGTTCAATATCAAACATAAGGGATGATCCTTCGTTTTTTTAATGAAGACATGGACTTTTGGGAAGTTAATGTATAATGACTACTTTAAGATTTTCGATTCCATGGTCACTCCTATCTTAACATATGGTGCTGAACTTTGGGGCTTTGAATGTAATAAACATATAGAACAGGTCCATTCTAAGTTTTGTAAAGATTTTTTAGGTGTTTATACCTTTGTCAACGACTCAATGGCTTTAGGTGAATGCGGAAGATTCCCTATTGCCGTAAATTACCATATGAAATTTATAAGATATTGGTAAAGACTTATTGAAATGGAAAACCACATATACATAAAACAATGTTATTTAATGCTTAAAACACAAGATTCAGTTGGTAGAAATAATTGGGTCACAAAAGTACGAGAATTTCTTTTTTTCACAAGGTTTTGGTTTTATTTGGATTTCACAAGAAATAGGGGACTCAAACCAATTTTGTAAACTTTTTAAACAGAGATTAACGGACTGTTCTTTACAAACGTGGCATAGTGACATAAGTAACTCAACAAGATTTGACTTTTATAGAAATTTTAAATCACTTTTGAATGTAGAACGATATATTAATTCTGACATTAATCCTTATTATAAACGTGCCTTAGCTCGTTTTAGATGCTCAAGTCACAAGCTTAACATTGAAATTGGTAGACATTTTAACGTTGATAGAAATGACAGGGTTTGTCTATACTGTTTTCTCAACAAAGATATTTTGATTGTTGAGGACGAATACCATGCAATTCTTATATGTGAAAAGTTTGGAGACATTAGACATATCTATTGATATAATTGGTATAAAGCTCGTCCAAACTTAGATAATTTTTACAATCTTTTTAAATGCAATGACGAAACAACATTGAAAAACCTAGATTTCTTTGTATCAAAATTACTAGAGCACATTTCTACTTGATTTCCTTTTACCCTTAAAACATAACAGCAAATAATATATTGATGATAGTGTATGGCATATCTGATTTTGATTTATATTTTGTAATATGTATATGTATTGTGGACCGGAGGCCTTTTTACTGAAATAAAATTGTATGGTACTATTGTACTATTGTATTGCAAGCACACAGCATTGCTTCACACCACTGAGAATCCTGATGGGATCTGATGTTTCGCAATCGAAGCTGACTGTTCCTTGCATGTCAGTATGGTAGGGTTGGATGATACTGAGCAGCTTTAGAGGACAGCCTATCTCTTTCAGAATTGTAAAGAGGCTTCTTCGGCTTACAAGGTCAAAGGCCTTGGTCAAGTCAACAAAAGCCAGAGTGGTTGACGCTGCTCTCTGCATTTTTCCTGATGTTGGCGACTTAAGATATCATGTCGGTTGTTGATTTGCCTGATCTGAAGCCGCATTGGGATTCGAGATAGACTAGTTCTGCGAGCACTTGGCTTCTGGAGAGTGCAACTCGCGCAAACACATTGACAACTATGCTGAGGAGGGAGATATCGCGATATTTTTTGCAGTCACTGCGAACATCCTTATTCTTGTAAATTGTGACGATATTTGCATCTATCATGTCTTGAGAGTCTTTGCCTTCATTCCTTCATAAGCATATGAGATCGTGTGGGTGTGATAAAAACCGCACCAATTTCCTCCTGCAAAACTTCTGGCGGAGTTACAGCATTTCCTGGTGCATTGCATGCTTTAAAAGATTTGATCACTTTTTCAATATTTGCCATAGTTGGTTCTGCATCAAGGCATATTTGGACATCAAGGGTTGGGATGCCGTCGATTGCTTTTTTTTTCAGTTGAGTATAGTTCAAGATATTGCTTAACCAATCTTTTCATTAAAATGTTCTTGCTTTTGTCGGTGATAGTTTCCCCGTTTTTGGACTTGATGGGAGCTGTATTGTTGACAACTGGACAAGTTGCTTGTCTGATTCCCTCGTACATTACTCTAGTGTTGCCGTTTAGTGATGCATATTGGATTGACGAGATCAGTTTAAGCAAGTAGTCGTTGGTACATTTCCTATAAGCTTTTTTCGCATTTGTTTCTAGCCATTCTGAGGGCTTGGAGTGAATTCAAGCGTGGGTTGTTCTTGTAGTAGAGACGCGCCCGTCTCTTTGCTTTGGTCACAGGTTCAATCTTCCAAAAAGTTGCGTCATACCAATCAACCATGTTTCCGTTCCTTCCGTTCATAGACTCAAAATTTGACTTGTGGATAGCAGAGCCCAGGAACGACCATCTCGATTCAACAATTTCGCCAGGCTTCAGCGGTGGGATATCGTTGATGGAGGTGAATGTATTGGTTCTGATCAGTGAGACTCGAACACCTTTTCCACCGCCAAAAACAAACCGCAGCGTCTGTGCTCTACGTATGTCAATCGAGTTTTGACTTATAACCCGTAACTGCTGTCTTCCGTGTTGTGCCTTACCCTACGACAAAGATTGAGTGTACTCTCCATTAAGCACAAAGCATGTGTGTGTGTTTTGGAAAACCTAAGTTGCCCAATCCGTAGGGTCCCCCTCTCGACTTCACCGATGTATTCCAGAGGAGAGCAGAGCAATACGTCTGGCACCGGGTTTGTTGCAGAAGCTACCGATAGAAATGACTGGATGACAGACTTACCGCCTGTGGGGCTTCACTCCAGGGAATTGTAGATCGGGCTGACCCTTGTCTAAGATGAACTCATCACCAGGCTTAACGAGCTCCTCATGTCCGGGTTTGGAGTCGGGGTTCACCTTCTCCTAGATTGCTTGCCAACCAAGGTTTACCAGTGCAGTCTCCCCCTTAAGGTAGGACCTGGGTACTGGAAAACTGACAATTGCTTTGGTTAAAGAATAAGTTGAATTCGAAAAATATTTATCATTTCAAAGGCATTCACCGTGCCATTTTTCAAAATTTGTCTGATTTTGAATTTATATTTATAAAATGAATATCAACAATTTTGTTCTTTAATTCATATTAATTACCTGCACCTCCCTTTAATTTTCACATTGAAACTAAAACTACATGAATGAAGTTGGCAAATAAAAATTCCAATCCAGGAAAGATTCTAATATTTATAAAACTTGACTATAAAACTGTATCTGTTCTGTTAAATATTGATTTCTATTATTCTAACCTTTCTCCATTACCCAGGTCTTACCTTAATGAACCCAAAGGTGGGAGTCTGTTTGAGGGTACTAGTGCGTGACTACGCGTCGATGGGCCGTGCGTACCACACATCTGGAGGCAGACCTCCTCCGAGTCCTCGCAGTTCTGCCTGAGGCCGCAAGGTGCTCAGTGTACGGGTGTTACCACAAGAGGATACTGTGTGGACGCAAGGTGCTCAGTGTACGGGTGTAACCACAAGAAGATACTGTGTGGACGCAAGGTGTACCGTACGGGTGTAACCACAAGAAGATACTGTATGGACGCAAGGTACTCAGTGTACGGGTGTTACCACAAGAAGATACTGTGTGGACGCAAGGTGCTCAGTGAACGGGTGTTACCACAAGACGATACTGTGTGGACGCAAGGTGCTCAGTGTACGGGTGTAACCACAAGAGGATACTGTGTGGACGCAAGGTGCTCAGTGTACGATTGTAACCACACGAGGATACTGTGTGGACGCCGCAAGGTGCTCAGTGTACGGGTGTTACCACAAGAAGATACTGTGTGGACGCAAGGTACTCAGTGTACGGGTGTTACCACAAGAAGATACTCTGTGGACACAAGGTGCTCAGTGTACGGGTGTTACCACATGAAGATACTGTGTGGACGCAAGGTGCTCAGTGTACGGGTGTAACCACACCAGGATACTGTGTGGACGCAAGGTGCTCAGTGTACGGGTGTAACCACAAGAAGATACTCTGTGGACACAAGGTGCTCAGTGTACGGGTGTTACCACATGAAGATACTGTGTGGACGCAAGGTGCTCAGTGTACGGGTGTAACCACACGAGGATACTGTGTGGACGCAAGGTGCTCAGTGTACGGGTGTAACCACAAGAAGATACTGTGTGGACGCAAGGTGCTCAGTGTACAGGTGTAACCACAAGAAGATACTGTGTGGACGCAAGGTGCTCAGTGTACGGTGTGATAACCACACGAGGATACTGTGTGGACGCAAGGTGCTCAGTGTACGGGTGTAACCACAAGAAGATACTGTGTGGACGCAAGGTACTCAGTGTACGGGTGTAACCACAAGAGGATACTCTGTGGACACAAGGTGCTCAGTGTACGGGTGTTACCACATGAAGATACTGTGTGGACGCAAGGTGCTCAGTGTACGGGTGTAACCACACGAGGATACTGTGTGGACGCAAGGTGCTCAGTGTACGGGTGTAACCACAAGAAGATACTGTGTGGACGCAGGGTGCTCAGTGTACAGGTGTAACCACAAGAAGATACTGTGTGGACGCAAGGTGCTCAGTGTACGGGTGTAACCACAAGAAGATACTGTGTGGACGCAAGGTGCTCAGTGTACAGGTGTAACCACAAGAAGATACTGTGTGGACGCAAGGTGCTCAGTGTACAGGTGTAACCACAAGAAGATACTGTGTGGACGCAAGGTGCTCAATGTACGGGTGTAACCACAAGAAGATACTGTGTGGACGCAAGGTGCTAAGTGTACGGGTGTAACCACAAGAAGATACTGTGTGGACGCAAGGTGCTCAGTGTACGGGTGTAACCACAAGAAGATACCGTGTGGACGCAAGGTGCTCAGTGTACGGGTGTAACCACAAGAAGATACTGGGTGGACGCAAGGTGCTCAGTGTACGGGTGTAACCACAAGAGGATACTGTGTGGACGCAAGGTACTGAGTGTACGGGTGTAACCACAAGAAGATACTGTGTGGACGCAAGGTGCTCAGTGTACGGGTATTACAACAAGAAGATACTGTGTGGACGCGAGGTGCTCAGTGTACGGGTGTAACCACAAGAAGATACTGTGTGGACGCAAGGTGCTCAGTGTACGGGTGAAACCACAAGAAGATACTGTGTGGACGCAAGGTGCCCAGTGTACCGATGTAACCACAATGGGATACTGTGTGGACGCAATGTGCTCAGTGTACGGGTGTAACCACAAAAGGATACTGAGTGGACGCAAGGTGCTCAGTGTACGGGTGTAACCACAAGAGGATACTGTGTGGACGCAAGGTTCTCAGTGTACGGGAGTAACCACAAAAGGATACTGTGTGGACGCAAGGTGCTCAGTGTACGGGTGTAACCACAAGAAGATACTCTGTGGACGCAAGGTGCTCAGTGTACGAGTGTAACCACAAGAGGATACTGTGTTGACGCAAGGTGCTCAGTGTACGGGTGTAACCACAAGAAGATAGTGTGTGGACGCAAGGTACTCAGTGTACGGTGTAATCACAAGAGGATACTGTGTGGACGCAAGGTGCTCAGTGTACGGGTGTAACCACAAGAGGATACTGTATGGACGCAAGGTACTCAGTGTACGGGTGTTACCACAAGAAGATACTGTGTGGACGCAAGGTGCTCAGTGTACGGGTGTTACCACAAGAAGATACTGTGTGGACGCAAGGTACTCAGTGTACTGGTGTAACCACAAGAAGATACTGTGTGGACGCAAGGTGCTCAGTGTACGGGTGTAACCACAAGAGGATACTGTGTGGACGCAAGGTGCTCAGTGTACGGGTGTTACAACAAGAAGATACTGTGTGGACGCAAGGTGCTCAGTGTACGAGTGTAATCACAAGAAGATACTGTGTGGACGCAAGGTGTTCAGTGTACGGGTGTAACCACAAGGAGATACTGTGTGGACGCAAGGTGCTCAGTGTACGGGTGTTATCACAAGAGGATACTGTGTGGACGCAAGGTGCTCAGTGTACGGGTGTAACCACAAGAAGATACTGTGTGGACGCAAGGTACTCAGTGTACGGGTGTAACCACAAGAAGATACTGGGTGGACGCAAGGTGCTCAGTGTACGGGTGTAACCACAAGAGGATACTGTGTGGACGCAAGGTGCTCAGTGTACGGGTGTAACCACAAGAGGATACTGTGTGGACGCAAGGTGCTCAGTGTACGGGTGTTACCACAAGAAGATACTGTGTGGATGCAAGGTGCTCAGTGTACGGGTGTTACCACAAGAAGATACTGTGTGGACGCAAGGTGCTCAGTGTACGGGTGTAACCACAAGACGATACTGTGTGGACGCAAGGTGCTCAGTGTACGGGTGTAACCACAAGAGGATACTGTGTGGACGCAAGGTGCTCAGTGTACGGGTGTTACAACAAGAAGATACTGTGTGGACGCAAGGTGCTCAGTGTACAGGTGTAATCACAAGAAGATACTGTGTGGACGCAAGGTGTTCAGTGTACGGGTGTTACCACAAGAAGATACTGTGTGGACGCAAGGTGCTCAGTGTACGGGTGTAACCACAAGAAGATACTGTGTGGACGCAAGGTGCTCAGTGTACGGGTGTTATCACAAGAGGATACTGTGTGGACGCAAGGTGCTCAGTGTACGGGTGTAACCACAAAAGGATACTGTGTGGACGCAAGGTGCTCAGTGTACGGGTGTAACCACAAGAAGATACTCTGTGGACGCAAGGTGCTCAGTGTACGAGTGTAACCACAAGAAGATACTGTGTGGACGCAAGGTGCTCAGTGTACGGGTGTAACCACAAGAAGATACTGTGTGGACGCAAGGTACTCAGTGTACGGGTGTAATCACAAGAGGATACTGTGTGGACGCAAGGTGCTCAGTGTACGGGTGTAACCACAAGAGGATACTGTGGACGCAAGGTACTCAGTGTACGGGTGTTACCACAAGAAGATACTGTGTGGACGCAAGGTGCTCAGTGTACGGGTGTTACCACAAGAAGATACTGTGTGGACGCAAGGTACTCAGTGTACTGGTGTAACCACAAGAAGATACTGTGTGGACGCAAGGTGCTCAGTGTACGGGTGTAACCACAAGAGGATACTGTGTGGACGCAAGGTGCTCAGTGTACGGGTGTTACAACAAGAAGATACTGTGTGGACGCAAGGTGCTCAGTGTACGAGTGTAATCACAAGAAGATACTGTGTGGACGCAAGGTGTTCAGTGTACGGGTGTAACCACAAGGAGATACTGTGTGGACGCAAGGTGCTCAGTGTACGGGTGTTATCACAAGAGGATACTGTGTGGACGCAAGGTGCTCAGTGTACGGGTGTAACCACAAGAAGATACTGTGTGGACGCAAGGTACTCAGTGTACGGGTGTAACCACAAGAAGATACTGGGTGGACGCAAGGTGCTCAGTGTACGGGTGTAACCACAAGAGGATACTGTGTGGACGCAAGTGCTCAGTGTACGGGTGTAACCACAAGAGGATACTGTGTGGACGCAAGGTGCTCAGTGTACGGGTGTTACCACAAGAAGATACTGTGTGGACGCAAGGTGCTCAGTGTACGGGTGTTACCACAAGAAGATACTGTGTGGACGCAAGGTACTCAGTGTACTGGTGTAACCACAAGAAGATACTGTGTGGACGCAAGGTGCTCAGTGTACGGGTGTAACCACAAGAGGATACTGTGTGGACGCAAGGTGCTCAGTGTACGGGTGTTACAACAAGAAGATACTGTGTGGACGCAAGGTGCTCAGTGTACGAGTGTAATCACAAGAAGATACTGTGTGGACGCAAGGTGTTCAGTGTATGGGTGTTACCACAAGAAGATACTGTGTGGACGCAAGGTGCTCAGTGTACGGGTGTAACCACAAGAAGATACTGTGTGGACGCAAGGTGCTCAGTGTACGGGTGTTATCACAAGAGGATACTGTATGGACGCAAGGTGCTCAGTGTACGGGTGTAACCACAAGAAGATATTGTGTATACAGGGCTTCAATGTAACGAGGCTATGTACTGGAAAGGAAGACTTACACTTTGCTCCCCTTTGAACTAAACTAGACTATCCAGCGGTGGAGACTGAAAGCGGAAGGTGACAAGCACACAACATACCATATTGACGCATCTATAGACCATTTTACATGTCAACTAATATCTGGACTAGTATTATCGGAAGATCTGGATTAGTTTCGTCATATCATATGAGGTTCATCGTTGTCTGAAATGTTCATAAAATGTTCTGAATATAGATCCATTTTACCTTGTAGGGTTTTACTTACATAAATGGGTCTTAAAGTCTAAGTAACCGATACTGGAATACATGCTCTGCCAATATTTCACATTTCTTTTCGCCCAAGATGTAACTGACACTTGTTGATATGATCAGTGATTTTTTTTCTAAATTAAATCAATGGGCTTTTTTGACAAAAACTTAGAAATCAATGAGGTTTCTCTTTAGACAAAAAGTTTCAATGAATGAAAGTAATGAGTTTTGGGGAAATTTTATGAGTTTTTTGGGGTCAAAAATTATCTCTGTATGATGTCAAAAATCATACGACAGAGTACCACTTACATGTTATTGTAATATTCGTGCATTCAATCGTTTGAAAAACAATCAATGCAAGTAAAGGCCTCCCTGATCAATATTATGCAAAGCATAGCCTATACATGTACTTCGTAGAGACATTGCTGCCTTAAACGAAGATCAGACCGAACAGTAGTTTATGCAGAGACACTGTGTTGGAATCGACTTATGCTTATGCTAACAGGTTAGATCCAGGCCAGCTGCCAAGTAAATTAGCGGCTGGCCTGTGATCTAACATGTTTGCGACTCTTAGTATTTTTCCTCGTCAAAATTAACCAGATATTTAAGGTTTTGGATAGGAGACGCCAAAGATTTTTTTTTAAAGAAGATTTCCCAGCATTCTAATGGTTAAGGCACATTAGTTTAATTTCATTCTTGATAATTTCAGGAGCTATATGCATGATTAGTGAGCTTACCTTAGCCTCTTTCCCCATAATGACCCACTCTTACGAAGTTTCGCATTGACCAAAGGGCCTAAGAAACCACTGTGACAAAAAGAAGGATTTCTCGTCATGAGTAAGTTATGTTTTGTCACAATAACTTATATCTATCTTTATTTTCAAAAATATTATTCAGCCCATATAACTTGTAAAAGTGGTGGCAGATGAACTCTTTTGTCACTTGTAGAACCGGTAAAAATCTGAAACCACGTTTAAGAGACTGCAGATAGCGTGCAAATACTTATGGTTTAATGAGGAATCGTGGAAGAAAAATACATTCAGTGTTCTATAGTTGTTATAGCTAGGTATTATGTACGAGATGTGAGGGGTAGCATATAGATTAAATTAATCTCTTCGCTTACTCTCTATCAAAGTTTAATCTGAATTTAAAGGGATTTAAAGTATCCAAATAAGTTCCAGATATGGAAATAAAATGTTTATCTTATTTTCAAATAAAGTCCAGCTACTCCACACCAAACGTATATGCTGTTAGTATTCACCAGAATTGTCTCAATGTGAAGGTTATATAATGGTTACCAATATAATATGTGTTTAAACAACTACAGGTTAACGAACGGCGGAAAAAGTTTTCTTTATCCGGAGTGCTTAGTCTAAAAGAACTTACCATTGACCCTTAGACCGGGGCATTATTTAACAGTCACACAACCAACCACACAACTAATGTACATACCCGTGATGTTAATTTGAAACGGATATTTGAGGACAACACAAACATTGTGATTTTTAACGTGCAAATTGTAAAGTGCGCTGTAATTATGAGTTACCTTTGCGGCCCATCATTGTTGAGCGGGTTGGTGTTCCTGCTCTCGGTACCAGGTAATATGTGAAACTTGTATGTGTTAATGAGTGTTTCTGTCATATTTGAATGCGTTGTATTGGCCCAAACCGTATTATTAAGTGCTGGTTGTGTCGAATGAAATAATAAATTGAAAAAAAAAAGGATAATGCTTCGTGTGATCATGCATCGTGATTAATACAAGCATATATTTACACGTTTTCTTATAAGCACATTATGACCGGTCACGAAATACGTTTAACATGTTTAAACAAACGACTAATGTATGCATTACTTCAAACGAAAGGAAAACATGATCTATATGCCTACTTGTCTCGATTATCTTTTTTATTTGATCCATTTAACAATGACTTCTGGCTAATATTACAAGAGTCTTAGCTAAAATTGTTACACATACGTGTCAAGAAGGATGGAAAGCATTTTAACAATTCTTAGTCAAATCGCTAATTAAACTATTAAGGAAAAAGACTAAATATGTTAGATGCAAGCAATCCTTTATTCGGTTACAACGACTTCCATCGGCTTTATCACCATCATAATCGTCTTCTTTATCAACAGTTGTCTCTTCGTCGTCAACATTGTAATGATGACAACGATGATGAGTAAATTATGGTCCATGACGCTGCTTCTGATGTTGTTGTTGCTGCTGATGATGATGCTATTGATAATAATGAACACTATCGCATTCATCATCATGCATCTATAGACAACAGCAGACCGCATTCAGTTTCATCGGTATCAACATCATTATTTTAATTGTCGTGATCTTCCTTAAAGATATCTTCATTGACATCTTCCTCATCATCATCCTCGTCAATGCTGCCATCTGTTGTTTTTGTGTAATTCGTACTGACCTTTTTTCCAGAGTTTGTTTACACGTACCAGTCATGTTACAACAGCTATTATAGTAGATACACGTACTGTGATGAAGATGAGTATTGCTGCGATAGCAACTTAAAATGCTGGTATGTAAAAACGTGTTTCTTTCAAATTCATGCATCTGTCAGTACATTGATACATTAACTTGTTTAACCCTTATAGTACTGGAACCGATTTCATGCTTATGCAAACATGTTAGATCCAGGCCAGCCGCCAAGTAAATTGGCGGCTGGCCTTTTATCTAACCTGTTTGCTACTCTGGGCATCTTTCCTCATCAAAATTGAACATAAATTTAAGGTTTTGGAAAGCAGACGAGAAAAAAATCTTTTTTTTTAGAAATTAACCCAGCATTGTAAGTGTTAAGAGGTGACAAAGCAAGCAGACGACATCGTCTTGACCTTTGTTTTATGGACACCTTAGGAGTGAGTCTTCGAGTGGAGTTTTTCATATTCTGAAAAAGCATTTGTTCAATCCCATAGATACATCAGTTCTCCGCGTTATGAACATGTTGCATAAGACATATATGGTATTCTATATATGGTATGCTATATTGTATTTGAAAACAACTTTACAAGTACAATGATTTCCAATTTCAAACATTACCAACATGTTCAAAGACAGGATTGAATTTGAGACCCGGCTCTCGGCCAATATTCTTCCCGCTCTTAAACGAGGTCTTGTTTCTTGGTATATTCGTTTCTTACTTCTTATCAAGTATGTATATGTGGTCTTCCTCGAACGCATTATGCGGTTTGGAAATATAGTGTGCAGTGCTGCTTGCGAAATACAAACGCAATATGACTGAAATGCTTTTGAAAATGGCACTAAATGACAATCCAACTAAATCAGGTATACTCGCATGCTCGCATTAAACACAATATAATAATGATACAAAGAAAGATAAAGAAAAAAAAAGAATAAATCCAGTAATAACAAAACCATTATCCTAAAAAAAACGGTAGCAATGATTTCCTTCCATGGTACTATGGGGAACAGGAATGGGCTTGAAAATAGGTTATTGTTCAAAGAAAGATGTTGCCAATCAACAATATGTGAGGGAATTCAGCAATATATAGGGAAACTTATTGACATTGTTGTATAACAACAGCCGACTAGATAGATTATTTTCTCAACAGCACAAGCCTTACAACAGGAGCGACTGTCGGTATCGTGTTTGGGGTGATCTTCTTCATCTTCATCATCGCCGTCGTCGTCATCATCATACGATCCAGTTACCGTAAGAAACAGCGTCGCGTTCAAAATACCAACGATACGAGGACGGTCACAGGTACATGTATTTACACAATCTCCTATGCAGAGTTATCGTCCCCCGGATACTACCTCTGCAACGGGCTCACGCCATCTTTGCCACGAATCGTGGCAAACTCTGTAATATTGCGATCCAAACTGTTCTATGCATATAATTAAGTAAAATAATATATGAATAAGGCAAAAATACTTTTACTTTATCCATACAGTAGACATTGAATATGTATTTCACCGATTCTTGCCAAAACTATTGTAAAGCCTTTTTACGCTATTGAAAATCAATCCGCGGAATGTTTACATCTTTGGTCTCCCGCTCGATGCATAATAAGTCTTGGTTATCGGACAGCTTGGATACCAGTGATATAAACAAACACGAGGTAGAAATTGGGAACGATGTCTTCACTTTACAACTGTGATTTTTAAAGATTTCGCTACCCGCAATTATTAACTTCAAAATACGTGATATCTTTGTCTTTTGAAAAGGCAAAAGCTTCTTAGATGGCACATTCTAATCATCTGAATGGACGCAAATCTCTTCAAATTGATGTTCAGAAAACTTCCATGAATGTATGATATCAATGAGTTGTCGCTTTTAAAAACGTACTGTCCTTCCAAATAACCCCCAAATAAGCTTCACATGCTATGAAATGAGAGATGAATGGGTTAAAAAAGGGTTGCAGAGAAAACACTATGTAATGGCTGCCAGAGATTGAAACAATATGAATATTTGTGCAAAAGATTAGACAAACCATTAATGATTAAAACGGGTCAATGGATCGTGCAAATTTATGCTTGATTAAGTACACTTCGGGGTATTTTAGTAAAGTGATAAAACCTCCAACAATAGTGAGCAAAGCACCATAGGAATAAAACTAAAATGATTGACAGATTGTCAAGTTATATCAAATCCCTTATCATATAGTTCATATAGTTTTTGAGCCAGATTTTGGTTATGTTTTCCCTCCTTTAGATTATTTTAGATGTTTACATCTATGAGTACATCAAGTACTTTGTGGTAGACTTATTACTAATTACAATGATGCATTCGGGATGATGAGCTTTCAAACGATAGGGCATCCCCTAAACAGCCTTTAACCCATTATCTATTTTCCGACCAGTGTAATGATTATCATATTGTTATGTTTGATATTACTGACATTGAGTTCATACATTTCTATATGTAATAATTTTATCATTATTTTATTCATTAATGCTTTGGATAAGTAGGGCCCTATGATGATAGGGCTGCTCCTACACAGTCCCAGAACCCTACATCCAGTTAACATTAAATCATTTAATACATGTTTATCCCACACTAAGACAGATGAACGATAGGGCATCTCCTACACAGTCCAGACCCATATGTCATATATGTTATATTATAGTTGATTTAGTGGACAATGAATGGTGCAGTCTCTGCGCAGTAGAGGCCTCTATGCTCACATATAAAGGACAAACAGATATAGTGTGAAATGTGTCACAGCTTACTTTAATACTTATTAATCATCTTATTCGACTATTTTTCTGTTTTTGATGCTTATGTGTTGCAGGATGACAATAATAGTTTTTATCAAACTGATTTCTACCCTTTTCGACGTAACAAAATGTTATCTTCAGTTGCTTACTATTTGAATAAATTCACAATTCATATCTGAGAGAGTTGGTTGGTGCTGATGTTAATTGTAAAATGATCATAACATAACATTTAGTCTTTCAATTAGTTATTATAAACCTTCCCATTTATATGATTCTTTTCTTCTTCACATTATTGAGCTGGGTCCTCTAAGGAACGTATGTAGTGTATAGGATGATCTAAAGTACTTATTCTAATGAAATTTGATAAATGAAGAGTAACAATCCGGTTTTCATGTTAGATTTTCACTCTACTTGTTTAAATAATTTGAATTTTACATACAGATATAAGATAGTTGAATGAACAATAATCATGCTTTGAATTAAAATTCATCATAGTTTTTATAACTGCTAAGCAATGTCAAAACAACTTTGACAACATTTTATTTCTTAAGTTTCTGTCATAAATACTAATAACAAATTCACAATAAGTGACTAAATGATGAATGCAGGGAGCATCCCCAGATATGATTATAATTGCTTCTTAGTTTTCAAACAGTTTGAACTGCTTGTTAATAGGAACTTAAATGACAGATTGTAAGAGTTTTCTTTTATAATTCAAATGTTCTCTATATGAATAATCTTAATCTTTTAAGACAAATATATACATGCATATATCATTACAGCATACAACAATCAAATTCTTTAAAAGACAAGTTCATCATGAGAATATTACTGTTTAACGATATTATGATGAAATATTGTATTAACAAATTAGCTGATCTGTTGTTTGTTAAAAACATTGTCTATTTGATTCATAATGGTTTGCATTCATTATATTTCAAGAAAGATAATGTCAGTACAGTGTTCATAAAAGTTGACAGCCTTTCAACCATAAATATTATTTGCTGTATAAAATGGAAAAGTAACTAAAGCAAAATTACTCAACCAATTACAGTGCCACTTGAGGATCACCAAACAAATAGAAACAGTGTCCATTATGTGCATTATCAAAGTATGATTGAAGAATATGGTGTAGGTGAAGAGATAAGATAGGAACTTTCTTACCAGTAAAACTAGGTAATGAAAAGCTGTGTTTGATCTGAATAAAATAACACTTGGATCTGTTCGATGAGTTAGATCTGGTTGTTAAAAATTCATCTGTTTGTGCTAATGTCTCAAATGAGTACCCACAACATAGGATTTAAAGAATCAATAATGGCTGAATACGCCTTTTATTTGGACATCTTCTTCACCATTCCTCCATGTAAAATTATTGACTTGATTAATTTAAAAGCAAAAGCAGATGTTTGAAAATGGTTTTAAAGCAACTAACTCAGAGAGTTGTGTTTTGGGTGCAATGAACATTAATAATTTGATATGAAAAGGACAATCTCACAGATTGGGATCTTTAACTTTTAAGAAAAAGTTGACTTCTACAATTGAAATGACAACATATTTTCTAAAGTAATATAAGACTATAGATAATTGACAGCTTTCTAACCCCAATCATAATTATTTAGAAAAGATAAAAATCATTTATTTTGCAGATATCACAAACCATTTAAACGGGTGTTTCTCTAAACAACAATCTAAGCTTAAAAGACATTTAACCATTTTGTTGCAGACTACTCTGGAAACATTGTGGGAAAAGGGGAAATTGCTCTCATCGAGCAATATCCACTTTTCGAGCAATGTTTTCTGCCTTATCAGATGATTATTTTCAATATCATCACATTTTGAAATGTAACCTGCAAACTCTTTCAATTTGGGACAGTCGAAAATTTAGCATTTGGTAAAGGGTTAATCCATTCCCAAACAATAACGACATTTGACGGCTTTGTTGCAGACGACTTTAGAAAACATTGTGGGAAAAGGAAAAATTGCTCGTAACAAGCAATGTTTCCTTTTCCCACAAGGTTTTCTGCTCTTTCTGAAGAATATTTTTCAATTTCATTACATTTTAAAATGTCGTCTGCAAACGCTTTCAATTTGAAACAGTCAAAAATGTGTTGTTTGGGAAAGGTTAATCAGTTTGCATTATCAACAATATACACTGTAAATGTTCTTTATGAACATTCTAAACAGTTTAGAATGGTATTGGAAAGCTGTCAATAACCTAGTCTTCTGTTACTTTAGAAATTTATATTTTCATTTTATTGAAAGAAAACTTCTTATCTTAAATTGTTAAAATCACAAAATGTGAGATAGCCCTTTCAAATGAGTCTATTGAGGCTTAACAGTATGATCTATGTCCACTTATCCTAATAGTATTGTCAAGGTCTGAACTGACTGAAGGAAGATTTAAACTCGAAATGAAGAGGAATGGTGCTATTTGTTGTTGAGAAGGTCGCCAATAATCTTGATTCATTGGATTTTCTTGAGAACGTTTCATTCTGACTGACGACTCATTTGTTAAACTACGTGAAGGTTTGATTTGTCTTGGAGAATGTATTTTCTAGCTGTCATTCACTTTGTTTTGATCGAGGGGGCGAGTTTCGAGTCGGAGCGTCGCCTCAATTCTACTCAATAAGCTGTTACGCTTCAAATGTAAGCTGCTTTGTGTGTAAATAAATGTCTTAATTCTATTTTAACTGTCCTATCTTTATATTGTGATACGACTTAAGAGACTTTCGTCTAACTTCTCAATTGATCTGGGCGTCAGTTTGGAGCTCGCTTTTTGCAAGCCTCTAGATGCAGTGTACTACTACACCCCCAATCTGAACACATCGGGTTTATCAAATGAAAACACCTCTGAAATAATAGGGATGACGCCATATTGGTTCCCAGCGGAATGACATCACTTCACTTTCGTGTTTAAAAATAGATATTATATGTGAAATCTAAAAAGTCGTTAAAGTTGATTGAGGAAACAACTTTACATGTCACAACAACAATTTTGCGATTTGGTATGAGTTACTGATAAAAAGATTACTTAAAAGGATGTCCAACACTTCCATACACATTGAACTACTTAACTTGCACCCTTAGAAAATGTGCTAATTGGCGGATGCCGATTTACCCGAAAAATTGTAACCTTACACTTTTATCCGAGGTGTATTTCACAGCTCACGGAAATACCCGAGTAGTTCCGATTGCTACACCCCTACACGCTAGCCTGGTGGAGCCTGGTCCGTTCGTATACCGCCAGGACCCCAGGCTACCCTACACGCCAGTTTCGGCCACGTGACCATGCCGGAAAAGTGGGACTATTTTCTGAGCCCGTCACAGAGATAAATGTGGGAGCATAGCTAGTCCGAATGATCCAGACGTAGATATTTCACTCTACGTCTGGATGCATTCGATATAAAAGCGCGTCAAGCGGATATCGATTTTTCGAGGTAGTGCATGTTGGGAAATCTGTATAAAGGGGCGGAGTTAAAATGACAGGTAAATTCTGGCGGGAATATAATATCGGCTCCTTTTCGTTTGGTAGAGTATATCTTTTACCATTAAAACCGAGATGTGCTTTCCCTCATATGAATTTTGTCGAATGCCAAAGTATTGCATCAGTTGATTTCAATTGAATACGTAGATATTCATTCATTGAGTAAAGCTATTTGTGACTCTATTGCGAAAATCTAGAAAACACTCAAACCATCAGAGACTTTTATTATGGAAACTTTTGCCACAAAAAAAGCCTTTAGCTTATCATATCTGATGGCCGATTCTATGTGAAAATGGACCCTCAATTTGATATTTTCTTGAGTTATAAAAATCGGCAGTATGGGTCTAATCTGAAATGAAAATCTAGAAACTATTTCAAAGTTTATTATTTGCAGGTTGGGCGAGCGCGAATGAAAACACAAGCAGAGACATAGATAACAGCTATGTTTTAATAAACAAATGATTCAAAAAGCTATATAAACAGCTATAAACGCCTAGTTTTATTACCCCAGACGGGAGCGACGCGCGTCACACACAGATACTAATCCAGACACCGCCGTACATCACACAACACGTGCCTTACCCTTCATCTTGTTAATAGCATCATAGTTTTGTCCTCAAAAAATGCGCATTTGACATAGAGTTTTATTTCTAAAGTATATTGATATTAATCAAATTTACAATATAAGAGCAAGTTTCTTCTGAATATCATTTATGTTTGCAGCGAAATGGTAGTCGTCAAAACCAAATCCTTTTTGCCATTACAATATAGATTACTTTCTTGAATCTTGATATAGTAAAGACCTTGTCTGCGGAACAGAAAGGTAACTTGGTAACTAAATGTTGAAAGCTTAAAAAACCCATTGGATTCAATATTTTTTGAAAACTAAAATGATACGGGGAAAGGTATTGCCCAATTCTTTCATGCATGGACTGAGTCGGGCAAACCGATTGTGATTATCACTAGATTGGTTGCTAGACAATTTTAATGGTGCATCAATATCCAAGGTTATTTAGCGCACATATAACAAGAGGTGACTATCTTTTTACTAACACAAATAACCAAAAATGATTGATTTCGAAATAAGTGTGGCGAAGCAAATCGCTTCAACACAAAACTGTTGACATTGTTTTAACCCAAACACCAAATTTTGACCGTCCCAAATTGAAAGAGTTTGCAGACGACATTTTAAAATGTGATGAAATTGAAAAACAATCTTCTAATAGGGAAGAAAACATTGCGGGAAAATGAGAAATTGCTCATCATAAGCAATTTCTCCTTTTCCCACAATGGTTTCCAGAGTCGTTTGCAACAAAATGGTCAAGTGTCGTTATTGTTTGGGAAAGGGTTAATCAGTTTTATTAGGGAGGCGTTGATGTTGTTTCATGTTTAGCATCGTGATATAGTTGACAGTCCGAATGAATGTTAAGTTTTAATATATAGGGTACAGATGACCCTATTTTATGTAAGAGATGTTTTATTAAAATTGAAACATAAGTGTCTTTCCCTTCGACAATGGATTTCATCAAATGACACTGCTATGGTTTAAAACGAATTCATATTTCCCGACAATCAAATGTTAACAATCGTTCATGTTTTTGTTCTTTCTGTAAATTACCGGAAATGGAAGCAATAAGCAATCTTATTGGTCAAACCCACCTTCTTTCTGATTGGTGCCCATATTTTTTCTCGTCGCCGATTGGACCCCTCACACACAGAGGGGGAATGCTGACGCGTTTTTATCGCAGGGCGCCTCCAAGCTGTCACGCAGTTACAGCTTGGATCATCCGAGTTAGAGCATAGCGGGAACCAATTTACTCTGGTAGAGATAGAGGATATCCATGAGATGTAACAATTTACCCCCAACACCGGGTGTAGGCACTCGACCGTTGTACCGCTTGTTATTTTCTATAGCAACAAAGCGACTCGCCAGTTTATAAAGATAGATATTTGTTGAACTATTGCAAGCAAACATGTCCAAAAATCGTCTTTCTTACATAGATGGACTAGATTTGGTCTCAAGAAAGCGCTATGAGGAAAATTTGTCGCTGATAGATGGGTTAGATCCATAGGAACATAAGGAAGGGTGGTGGACAGTGTGAATATATTTTCCCAGCTGTCACCCAAACTGACATTTTTGGAATGGTTTCACTGGGGATGGGTGGGCATTGAGAATGAGCTCCAAGGAAAATGGTACTGTCCAGAATACAGGAATTTACTATCTTTAAAAAGAAATCCATGACATAGGAACAATTCATGTGAATTTTGAAAAATATGCTGGTCGTGGGTGCTGGTCATTTACTCTGATGATTACATATATCATAAATAACGAGTGATTTTTTTTTGACAAAAACTGACAACAAACTATATTGGCTTCTTTTAATATTTATTGACATTGTAATTCATGAATTGATATTTAAGACTTCACATTTTAAATAAATCATATTGGAAAATTTAACGCAAATGCTGCATATAAAAAAGGCTACATATAATTTACTTAATCATAATATAATGCAAATTTTATGTCATACAAAACGCTTTAGCTTTATAGAAACTTTCTGTATGACATATAATTTGCATTTGAAAGGCATATATATTTAATTCGGTGAAATGTGATTTATAAAAATGGTTACTAATTTGAAAACTGCATGTCCTGCAAAAAGCTTCTATTTGACCTTTCGGCATCAGCTTAAACTTGCAATAATGTAGCCGCATGTGTTGAGTTACTTAACCCATTACTAAATGATAACGGCATTTGACAAGTTTGTTGCAGACAACTTTGGAAAACATTGAGGGAAATATGTTTACTACCCTATCAGATTATTTTCCAATGTACTTACGTTTTGAAATGTCATCTGCAAACTCTTTCAATTTTGGACAGTCGAAAATTTTGCGTTTGGTAAAGGGTAAAAGTTACTCTAAGATTCTAACTTGTCAGTATGTGTAATATATTCAGCCAAATAAAAGTATTAAATTTTCTTTATGATTTGTTTTCTTCTTTTACTTTGTTCAATTGAGCTATATTTATATAGCTATATATGAAGCAAAATAACTCTATAGACTGTGACACAGCAAACCTGGCCATAAGTAATTTCAACCAGGACTGATGACAGGATAATTCAAAATTGTTAGTGCACAACAAACAACTCCTATTTTGTCATCATGGGCAGTTCATTTTCATTTTAACCCATGATAAGGTGAACAGGGACTGTTCCATTTAATATGGGTTATTTCTGTCGAACTGTCCAAATAATGCGCTCCACATGGATAAGTAAGGTCATCATTAAGCTCTGGGATTTTGTCAATCTATCTGGCACTGGTATGAACCCTTTCAGGTAGTTAAAAAGAACCATCAGTGTTTCAAAGGAGGTTAGACCTGTGAAACAGTTCACTTTCACATCATTTCCCTGAAAGGCCTCCTCTGAGATCTTCCTGCTCACTGAAACTGATTTCAGATACTCCATTTCAGTCCTGAGTGAAGTCAGTTCACGTAGCATGCCTAGCATGTGTCTACTGTCTAAGTCAGTTTGAGTGCCTTGTGTGGTTGTACTGCAATCATTTTGTTGTATGTAGTAAAGAGGGTCGTAAATTTCATCTGTGTCCAGATCTAGCTTCCTTTTGGTCCTCTTCTGGATTCGGTTGTATCTGCCCAGTTGTGGGGAAACGAAATCAGGCCCTGGTGTCGTCACTGTCTGGCTTCCAAGACTAGGTACCCAGTATGGGTTGTCTCTGTAATAGAGCTCTGCCTTTTTACCGGAAAAGAAAAAAATATAATTTAATTAATCCATTAATTAATTTCACTTTGAATATCATTTCTTGCAAATAATAACTTTGTGCTAGGACAAACATAGACCAGAGTAGTGGAAAGGATTTATTCATATTAACATCCATAGTAATTAACTTGATGTACTGTGTAACTATCTTTTTAATGCCAAGTACGTCCTTTAAAATAGAATATGTCAAAAGCAAACAGGATTTTGTGTTAGTGACTAGTTAATTTTAATGTAAAAAATGTAATTACATACCAGTTATGAAGTGTTCAGAACAGATAATTGGGTTTCCCAGGTTTAAATCTGCTCAGTTTCGCTGCTAATGGGCCTTGATTCTTAATGACTGCAGGTAATCTGAAGTATTGTAAGTCTTCCTCTCGGTCTGCTTTGTTATAACATCAAAATTGACAGGTTAATTGGTTAAATACCGCGACTAGTCAATAGCCTTTGTGCGCTTTGTATAGTGCAACCGGTGCGAGGGTAAAATTAGCCTGGGGTCCTGGCCCGTTCGTATACCGCGAACTAATGCGGGTTAGCATGGGCCAGGACCCCAGGCTAAGCTAAAATAACCTAGCCTCCAGCGGTTTGAGCGACGGGTCGATTACGTAACATGAAATACCTCTATTGGTATTTACAATGTATCATCAAAATGGGTTTTTAGGCTTCTTGAACGGAAATCGGGAGGATAATTAAACATTGTAAGGCTATCAATTTCAAAACCGACACATATCGTTTTCAATTAGGATTTAATCTAGAATTTCATGATCAATAAAGACTGTGCACGATTTCAGGGAGATCAGTGTATTGATGTCACTGTATTTGCTAAATACTATTCCCAGAAATGAGAGAATATGTAGAAATTGTAATTCTGGTCAAATAGAAAATGAATTTCACTTTTTATTAATTTGTCCAAAGCATACAAATTTAAGATCAAAATAAATAAGGAGGTATTATCATACATGGCCAAATATGCATAAATTTGTCAATTTATTATCAAATCCTTCAAAGAAAATTATTTTTAATCTGTCAAAGTATATATATTATGCTCAACGCAATCGAAATTGAATGACACCTTTAAATGAATAAAAAGCTCTTCTGTAAATCCATGTCTTTGTTAAAATATTTGTTAAAATTGCTATATAACATGTTATGTTTATAATGCAATAAAATATTATGTATGTATGTATTTGCTAAATGCTAAATATGTCAGGAATGCATTAAGAGCTAAATCGACTGTTTACGCGTTGAATTGACTGACTAAAGACCGTCCTCAATCATTAAGTGTAAAGGACTTCGACATTCTGTTAAATTTTGAATTTTATTGCGCGTAAAGCCTAAAACTTGGAATAAGCAGCTCAATCACGAGGGTCGTGGGTTCGATTCCCGTGTGTAGCTGGATCTGCCTTGCGACCTTCCATTAATCCACACTCGGCACGAGTACTGGTGACGTATTCAGGAGGCAGAATCGGGAGTGACTGACCTAAGTTGTCAGAACTTGTTTTACAGTCTATGATAAATGAATAAATTCTAACTAAAAAACCCACTGGGCTACGTAGGTTATCCCGATAAGGGCATAGAGTCTGATATATATTTCAGTTGTCAGCCACCCACAACCACCTCCGCCGCAGCCTTACCCGGGTCAGCCCATGCACATGCAACAACAGCCGATGGGTCCTCCGATGGGTCCTCCGATGGGTCCACCGCCGAGCTATCCACCCCCGGGCCAATCGTACCCACCACCCATGCAACAAGGAATGAACCCCGTCTACCCACCACCGGGACCAGCCGAGTACCCACCCAAACAATACTGAAGGCCAATCTTACAATTTTCTATGATGTTTGCAAGAAGGAAATTGATATATCGTTGTTTACAAAATGAACAGTTTATTCATAGAATCTGATACATGTACTACACTTGCAATATTTACTATATTTGCAAGTATGATATAATTGTACCAAATTGTAATACACGGGAACCTTTCTACCAAACGCCAAATTTTCGACTGCCCCAAATTAAAAGAGTTTGTAGACGTCATTTCAAAATGTGATACAATTTGAAAGATTCTTCTGATACGACAGAAAACATTGAGGGAAAAGGAGAAATTACTCGTTAAGAGCAATTTCCCCTCTTTCCACAATGTTTTGTAGGGTCGTCTGCAATAAACTGGTTATTGTTTGGTAATGGCTTAAGACGTGTATCAATTTTCCAGTTCGATGAAACATTATATACCTGTGTTTTAACTTTATTTTTAGAAATCTTATATGAATAAAATCTTTATCTGTTAGATAGTCACTTTAACGAGACACTAGCTCTCTTTTTGTCACAATGATATTTCCAAGGAAACGCTTAATGGTTGGTTCTTACCTTACGTACTGTCGTCACAAATTTGGCGGCTGTGATCCGACAAAGACACGGCATCCATTTTTGGATATTCGAAACAAACCAAATGAATTTTAACCACTTGTTATAATGTACTTGATAAGCCATCTACCATGGGCTTTTAATCCATTACTTTATGTTAAAAGGTGGTGATAGATAGTACTAACACTAAACAATCTCTCTCTCTCTCTCTCTCTCTCTCTCTCTCTCTCTCTCTCTCTCTCTCTCTCTCTCTCTCTCTCTCTCTCTCTCTCTCTCTCTCTCTCCCTCCCTCCCTCCCTCCCTCCCTCCCTCCCTCCCTCCCTCTCTCCTCCCTCTCTCTCTCTCTCTCTCTCTCTCTCTCTCTCTCTCTCTCTCTCTCTCTCTCTCTCTCTCTCTCTCCCTCCCTCCCTCCCTCCTCCCTCCCTCCCTCCCTCCCTCCTCCTCCCTCCCTCCCTCCCTCCCTCCCTCCCTCCCTCCTCCCTCCCTCCCTCCCTCCCTCCCTCCCTCCCTCCCTCCCTCCCAACCCACATACATTTGTCGCTGACAGCTTCATGTATTTTTACTAGTTTTAAAACCTCATACAGTCATTATTTCTAATGCGTGTGAATATAAGGTATAACAAATATGTTTTTCTCGAAATTAACAAACACTCCATTTCATAGAAAGCCTTTATGATAAAATAAGCGTAGTTTCAGTTTCGTTTTCGTCACCGGGTATTGCTGATAAACAAAAATGTAATATTCTCATTCGATAACAAACGTTTACAATGTTAACCTACTGTTGATTTTAATGTATTCTAAAACTATTCGCGGTGAAGATATAACAATGTGAGGAAATTTTACATTTAAAAAATATAACATAGCTCTACAAAAAAGTCGCAATGGACCAGGATAATAAAATGAACGATCTGATCGAAAAATTAGGCAGAGGAAACATACGGGAATTCATTCGTAGATTGAAACATATAGGTAATAAAGGGAAATATTTATTACTGCGCTCCCATTGGGAAGAGAACGTCGTCATACAAACAACAAATACGAAGCAGTTTGTGATAGCGGCAGCAGTTTCCGAAGGAGAGATCGTATCTCAAGACTTCACCATTATTGACGACATGTTGAGACACTTGTACAAAAGGAGTGAGGTTGATCCGGTCAAAACATACGAGATTGCGCTAATAGAAGGCCCGGTCGTCATTTTACTAAACGATAAAACACGCCAACCATCATCACACGGAGAGGGCATACTTCTAGACCCAGACGGGTGGCTTCAAAGGCGGGTTCTTGGCTGGAATGGGTCTTGCCCGCGAACAAGTGTGGACTATTTGCGGGAAATGAAAAGCAGTTACAGGAAACGACACGGTAACGAATCCGATCTCGTTCTATTCCTTTATTCCCATTATATACCGTGCGATTATTCACGACATATGTGCTCCGAGATTATACGGACATACGCGCTCGGCCTTAACGATTCGGGAAAACCCGCCAAAGGAGAGCGTGTAATTGTCGCGTATGACAACGTCCATGAACTGGTAGACGAGGAGAATGCGTTCACCACACTGATAACCCGTAACTCGCATGTCGTCCCCCCGGACCAGGAAAGTAACCAGTGGGAGCATGCGCTGGATTTCATCGACGATATGTGGTACCTGAGATGGCGAACGTCCCTTGGAAAGAGATACATTAAACGTTTTCATAAGACAGTGTAAGCCTTAAAGGTCTTTCTATGGTTTTTTAGTTTTAATTTTTCTGATACACCACTTGGGATTAGTGACTATTAGAATACGATATGTATTTTGTCATGTTTTTGTAATTCGGACGGATATCCGGATTGAATCCGGATACTTCATACTGATATCCAAATAGAATCAGGATTCTTCATGCAAATTTTGTATAGAATCAGGATATGTCATACTGATATCCGGATAGAAACAGGATTCTTCATACGAATTCCGTTTATAATCCGGATACTTCATACTGATATCCGTATAGAATCCGGATTCTTCATACGGATTTTTGAAAAGCGATTTTGACATTCGTATAAACTGTAAATTTGTTTATTCATTTATTTGTACATGTATATGTTTTCAGGGTTTGACACTGTCCGGTATGACTTGTTACTTCTAGTTGATCGCTTACAATAACATCAGGGTACCTATTAACTCGGATGATCCAAGCTGTAACTGCGTGACAGCTTGGAGGCGCCCTGCGATAAAAACGCGTCAGCATTCCCCCTCTGTGTGTGAGGGGTCCAATCGGCGACATGAAGAAATATGGGCACCAATCAGAAAGAAGGTGGGATTGACCAATAAGATTGCTTATTGCTTCCATTTCCGGTAATTTACAGAACAAAAAAACATATGAACGATTTTTAACATTTAATTCACGGGAAATCTGAATTCGTTTTAAACCATAGCAGTTTCATTTGATGAATCCATTGACGAAGGGAAAGACACTTAAGTTTCAATTTTAATAAAACATCTCTTACATAAAATAGGATCATCTGTACCCTATATATTTAAACTTAACATTCATTCGGACTGTTTGTCAACTCTATATCACTATGCTAAAATTGAAACAACATCAACGTCTCCCTGATAAAACTGATTAACCCTTTCCCAAACAATAACGACATTTGACCACATTGTTGTAGCCGACTCTGGAAAACATTGTGGGGAAAGGAGAAATTGCTCATAATTAGAAGATTGTTTTTCAATTTCATCACATTTTAAAATGTTGTCTGCGAACTCTTTCAATTTGGGACAGTCAAATTTTGGGGTTTGGGAAAGGGTTAAGACAATGTAATCATTTTGGTGTTGAAGTGATTTGCTTCGCCACATTTATTTCGAAATCAATCCTTTGTGGTTATTTGTGTTGGTAAAAAGATAGTCACCTCTTGATATATGTGAGCTAAATAACCATGGATATTGATGTACCATTAAAACAATAGCCCATTAACCAATCTAGTGATAATTGAAATCGGTTTCCATGCATGAAAGCATTGGGCAATACCTTTTCTCGTACCATTTTAGTTTTCAAAAAATATCAGTAATCAGTTTTGTTAGGCTTTCAACATTTAGTTATCCTTCTGTTCCCCAGACAAGGTCGTTATCATTCTAAAATTCAAACTGCAATAAAACACACAAACTAATCGATTAGGTAAAATACAAACTATTAACTATATCAAGAAAGTAATCGATATTGTATTGGTAAAAAGGATTTGGTTTTGACGACTACCATTTCGCTGCAAACATTGATGATATTCAGAAGAAACTTGTTCTTGAATCTGTAAATTTGATTAATATCAATGTACTTTAGAAATAAAAATCTATGTCAAAAGCGTATTCGTTGAGGACAAAACTATGATGCTATTAACAGGATAAAGGGTAAAGCACGTGTTGTGTAATATACGACGGTGTCTGGATGAGTGACTCTGTGTGACGGGCGTCGCTCCCGTCTGGGGTAATAAAACTAGGCGTTTGATATTTAAACCAACAACCGTAAAGATGTACTATTCGATACCCCCTTTATAACATACCCAAAGCTGTTTATGTAGCTTATCTAAGCTTTTTAAATACTTTGTTTAAAAGACATATCTGTTATCTATGTCTCTGATTTGTTTCCATTCGCGCTCGCCCAACCTGCAGACATTATAATTTGAAATAGTTTCTAGATTTATATTTCAGATTAGACCAATACTGCAGATTTCTATAATTCAAGAAAATACCAAATTGAGAGTCCATTTTCCCATAGAATCGGCCATCAGAAATGATAAGCTAAAGGCTTTTTGTGGCTTAAGTTTCCATAAAAAAATTCCCCGATGGTTTGAGTGTTTTCTAGATTCTCGCAATAGTCACATATATCTTTACTCAATGAATGAATATCAACGTATTCAATTGAAATCAACTGTTGCAATAATATGGCAATTAACAAAATTCATATGAGGGAAAGGGCATCTCGGTTTTAATGTAAATACATATATTCTATCAAATGAAAAGGAGCCGATATTACATTCCCGCCAGACTTTACCTGTAATCTTAACTCCGCCCCTTTCTACAGATTTCCCGACATACACTACCTCGAAAAATCGATATCCGCTTGACGCGCTTTTATATCGAACGCATCCAGACGTAGAGTGAAATATCTACGTCTGGATCATTCGGACTAGGTACCTATCTGATGACCAGGGATCCTTCTGTAACAGCTTGGAGACACTGTGTGATAAAAACGCGTCAGCATTCGCCCTGTGGGCGAGAGGGGACCAATCGGCGACGAGAGTAAATAACGTGAACCAATCAGAAACGAGATTACCGCGAATAATGGATTATCGCTCAGACGTGTTTTGAGATATAGAACGTATCCAGACGTATAATGAAATATCTGCGTCTGGATAATTCGGACTACGATACACACAATCTATCAGAGACATAGATAACTTCACATACATTGTACAGGCCACGAAATCTAGTTTGGATAAAGCGATAGATAAATGTTGATTAATTAACGTATTTTAACAATTTGTTATCGGTGTTAACCCTTCCCCAAACAACAAATTTTCGACTGTCCCAAGTTGAAAGAGTTTACAGACGACATTTCAAAATATGATGAAATTGGAAAATAATCTTCTGATAGGGCAGAAAACCTTGCGGGAAAAGGAAAAAATTGCTCGTCACGAGTAATTCCTCCTTTTCCCACAATGTTTTCCAATTTCATCACATTTTGAAATGTCGTCTGAAAACTCTTTCAATTTGGGACAGTCGAATTCGGTGTATGGTGAAGGGCTTGCTCAGAATTACTTTAACTTAAACGTGAACGGAACATGGGTTTTACTTGTCAAATCTATATCATAATTAAAAAGAATGTTTATTTCTCAATCACAAAAAAGCAAAGTTACCTTTAAGATTAAAGGGTTATGGCAATTTTGTAAACGTAGAGATAAAGTTACAAATCTTTATGAGACAGGCCCCCGGTCATAAACAATCTGAACACATTGGGTTTATCCAATGAAAACACCTCTGAAATTATAGGGATGACGCCAAATTGGTTCCACGGAATGACGTCACTTCACTTTCGTTTTCAAAAATAGATCTTTAATGTGTGTGTCTAAAAAGTCGTTTAATTTGATTAAAGAAAAAACTATATATGTCACAACTTACAATTTCGCTATTTTGTATGATTTACCGATAAAAAAATGATTTAAAAGGATGTACAACACTCCATATACATGTACATTGTACTACTTAACTTGCACGCTTAGAAAAGGTGTTAATCGCCGGGGCCGATTTACTCGAAAAATTATAACCCTACACTTATATCCTAGGTGTATTTCACAGCTAACGGAAATACCCGAGTAGTTCCGATTGGGTCAAATGTATGCTTCGGTTTTATATGTATATGCTTTCATCCTTAGACATAACCGCCCGAAAAATGAAGTAGATTAAATGTCAAAAAACAATTACAGACCAATATGTTTAGGTTAAGATATATCTCGTTGTTTTTTGCTCTCTCACAGATTTGTAATCGTTCCGCAGTTTTCCTTACTTTTTTTTGCATACGTGTCCGAATACTTTTCTCAATGCGTTTCAAACACATGTGGCCTGTGATCTAACCTGTTTGCTACTCTGAGTATCTTTCTTCATAAAGATTAAGCAGACATTTAAGGTTTTGGAAAGCAGACGACACAAAAATCTATTTTTACAAAAATTAACCAACATTCTAAGGTCTAACTTAGTGACCAGTCAAAACAATCGATGATAAAATGATAAAAAGCCTTGGATTCAATCTATCTTGTATAAGTTTGGTTTAAACTTATTTATTTTACATCGATTGTGAAACAAGTTCTTACAACTTAGATTAATCACTCACGATTCTGCTTCCTGGATACATAACCAGTAATCGCGCCGAATGTGGATACATGTAATTTCGCGAGGCAGATACCGCCTTTCACGGGATTCGAACCCACGACCCCCGTGCCCAGAAGCCGACGCTCTACCCCTGGACCACTGTCCTCCTACCTTGTATAATGCGACCACCCAAATGGATAAACATTGAAGAAATTGAGATAAAATGCTGTAAAGGGAACTTCGATTTTCATTTCTCATTACCATCTTAATTACGTGTAAAACCACCAATGAACCTTAAAGGCCTCAAAGGAGAGGATAACATATAAACTACTGAAGAAATATATGGAATTCTTTTATTATGTTCATAAAAGTAATGAGAATTAATTTACGAATGCATTGAGACCCTATTAAATAGACTCATAAAATAAGTTATTTTGTGCTTGAATTATAGTTGTCTCCAATTCAATCATGTTTATCAACAGCCTGTTTGTTTACATATTCAAAATAACGAATTCTGGTTGGGTAGTTCAAAAATGTGTGTATCACCTGTCAAGGTCAGAGGTGAAGAATCAGGAAATCTGAATTATAAAACTTGCTAATCTGGGTTATTTTTGGTTTACTTTCACATTTAAGTTGTGCTGATGGTGTATTCTGGTGATAACTATTTAAATCTGTCCAAAATCCTACCAAATAATATAGTTTGATATATCATTAATCCCCTTTAATTGGCCTTTAATGCCATGTGTCTTGCATTAAGACCGAAAAGTCCCGGACCCGACCGATGTATACCGAGAACTGACGAAGAAACCCCACGAAAATATTAGTTTCAAAATGGCGGATTATGGGTAGGCCTATTCAACCTTAAAGAAATTCGATATTTGGGGAGGAAAGTTTATATCCCACGTTGATCACGGTAAGTCGATTACACGACTGATCGCTTTAAACCTTTTATTCAAATAACCACAGTTGTCCAAATCGATTTATTATCGGTATGTACATGTATATACACATGTGATCATCGACATTTCGGTGCTTTTTATTGCAGTCCATTCATAATCGTAAAGCGTTTACTATCATAAAACACCACTTGAGCTATCGATAATTAGGGCTGGGACGGGTACTCGGGTACCCGGGTACGGGCCGGGTACAGGCCACTACCCGGGTAGCAAATCACTACCCGTTACCCGACAGTACTTTTACCTGGGTTATAAATCCACATGAAATATATGAATATGCATTCATTGACGAGTGAAACAGGCGTTTCTAAATCCCAAACTAGCAATCAATTATCCCCAAAAGTAAGTCATAAGGGCCAAGAACGGTCCATTACTTGCAATTCGGTGTTGTATAGGTGCTTACACACGTGGTAGCGCTGTCAATCGTGACATCTTGGACTTTCAATATGTAATATTGATGTAGGCACTTGATGGAGGTTTTTCGAAACTATGGTTTGGATGGCTGGGGAGCAGCATTTGAGAGTATAGACCTTGAGCCAGAAAAGGCCCTGCTCCCCTCTGTCTCTGTCTCTCTCTCTCTCTCTCTCTCTCTCTCTGTCTCTGTCTCTGTCTCTCTCTCTGTCTCTCTCTGTCTCTGTCTCTGTCTCTGTCTCTCTGTCTCTCTGTCTCTCTGTCTCTCTGTCTCTCTGTCTCTCTGTCTCTCTGTCTCTCTGTCTCTCTGTCTCGCTCCCTCCCTCCCTCCCTCCCTCCCTCCCTCCTCCCCCTCCCTCCTCCTCCCTCCCTCCCTCCTCCTCCCTCCCTCCCTCCTCCCTCCCTCCTCCCTCCTCCCTCTCCTCCTCCTCCCTCCCCTCCCTCCCTCCCTCCCTCCCTCCCCTCCCTCCCCTCCCTCCCTCCCTCCTCCCTCCTCCCTCCTCCCTCCCTCCCTCCCTCCTCCTCCTCCCTCCCTCCCTCCTCCCTCCCTCCCTCCTCCTCCCTCCTCCTCCTCCCCTCCTCCTCCTCCTCCCTCCTCCTCCTCCTCCTCCTCCTCCCTCCCTCCTCCTCCTCCTCCTCACTCCTCCTCCTCCTCCTCCTCCTCCCCTCCTCCCTCCCTCCCTCCTCCCTCCTCCTCCTCCCCCTCCCCTCCCTCCTCCTCCCTCCCTCCCTCCCTCCCTCCCTCCCTCCCTCCCAACCCACATACATTTGTCGCTGACAGCTTCATGTATTTTTACTAGTTTTAAAACCTCATACAGTCATTATTTCTAATGCGTGTGAATATAACGTATAACAAATATGTTTTTCTCGAAATTAACAAACACTCCATTTCATAGAAAGCCTTTATGATAAAATAAGCGTAGTTTCAGTTTCGTTTTCGTCACCGGGTATTGCTGATAAACAAAAATGTAATATTCTCATTCGATAACAAACGTTTACAATGTTAACCTACTGTTGATTTTAATGTATTCTAAAACTATTCGCGGTGAAGATATAACGATGTGAGGAAATTTTACATAAAAAATATAACATAGCTCTACAAAAAAGTCGCAATGGACCAGGATAATAAAATGAACGATCTGATCGAAAAATTAGGCAGAGGAAACATACGGGAATTCATTCGTAGATTGAAACATATAGGTAATAAAGGGAAATATTTATTACTGCGCTCCCATTGGGAAGAGAACGTCGTCATACAAACAACAAATACGAAGCAGTTTGTGATAGCGGCAGCAGTTTCCGAAGGAGAGATCGTATCTCAAGACTTCACCATCATTGACGACATGTTGAGACACTTGTATAAAAGGAGTGAGGTTGATCCGGTCAAAACATACGAGATTGCGCTAATAGAAGGCCCGGTCGTCATTTTACTAAACGATAAAACACGCCAACCATCATCACACGGAGAGGGCATACTTCTAGACGCAGACGGGTGGCTTCAAAGGCGGGTTCTTGGCTGGAATAGGTCTTGCCCGCGAACAAGTGTGGACTATTTGCGGGAAATGAAAAGCAGTTACAGGAAACGGGGTACAGACAATTCCCCACTAGGACAATAACCCACTAGGACAATACCCCACAGGACAATTACCCACTGGACAATTCCCCACCGGACAATACCCCACATTTGTGTCAAATAGGACAATTCCCCACTTGTAAAATGAAATGGTCATAAAACATTTTTTTCTCAAGAATCTGAATTAAAGAAGAATTAAAATATATTTTCAAACCATTATCTTCAAGTTACACATGAAAGTTTATTTATATTACAATAGCCAAACAAATAACACATGGTTGAAAAAAGGTCAAAAGATTGGTCCATTCACAAATCTGTTTGTAATGAGAATGAGGACAATTACCCACTTTTAATAAATGATAGTAATAAAATATATCTTTTGATATGTTCATGAATCTTTACTATTGAGGCGATAAATTAAAACTAATCAAAAATCAGTGATCATGGATTTAAGCATATTTTTTGTGCATAATGTAAATGTAGAAAAGAATGAATTGCAATTCAATTATCCTATCAATAATTATCAACTCATTTATTGATTTAGGCAATTGAAAACAGATTTATTGATAAATTCATATTTTGGTAAGCTTTATAATTTTGGATTTGGATTGAATAAACTATTGCTTTGCTCCACACCTTTAATCATCCTTTAGCTACACCTTGATAACGAGGTCTTAAATTGATATTTGATATATCAATAATGTACATGTTTTTCAGTCTGTGTTGGATTTTCACATATCAATTCTTCATTTCTTATTCTTTTAAAATTATTCTATCATCCCTATACTTCCTTATATTTTATTCCATTAGACCCCACAGTCCATCTACTTAAAATATGTAAGCATTTAAAAATCAGTATCATGAAAAAATACAGAGAGTCTTTTAAGTAGAATCTTCAATATATGCAAAGTAAAGTATTTCATATTAGGTTAAAACTTTTAATCAACTGTCCAATTAATTGGTCATTGATATTAACTTGATTTTTGCAATACTACTGATAATAAATTGTTACATGCATTCCGTACAATTCTTTCAGTATATTATTTTGCATACAAAAAAGGAACAATGCTTCAAATCTCTATTTTGATAATTTTCCGCTCTTATTTTCATTGTTAATTATTACAGATAACGTAAATAACGCAAAATCTATGTTATAAATAAAAAAACATAATTTATTTGAATAAAAGTTTTATATCAAATAGTGGGTAATTGTCCCAGTGGGCAATTGTCCTAGTGGGGAATTGTCCTAGTGGGGAATTGTCCTGTGGGTAATTGTCCTAGTGGGGAATCGTCCTAGTGGGGAATTGTCCTACACCCACAGGAAACGACACGGTAACGAATCCGATCTCGTTCTATTCCTATATTCCCATTATATACCGTGCGATTATTCACGACATATGTGCTCCGAGATTATACGGACATACGCGCTCGGCCTTAATTCGGGAAAACCCGCCAAAGGAGAGCGTGTAATTGTCGCGTATGACAACGTCCATGAACTGGTAGACGAGGAGAATGCGTTCACCACACTGATAACCCGTAACTCGCATGTCGTCCCCCCGGACCAGGAAAGTAACCAGTGGGAGCATGCGCTGGATTTCATCGACGATATGTGGTACCTGAGATGGCGAACGTCCCTTGGAAAGAGATACATTAAACGTTTTCATAAGACAGTGTAAGCCTTAAAGGTCTTTCTATGGTTTTTTAGTTTTAATTTTTCTGATACACCACTTGGGATTAGTGACTATTAGAATACGATATGTATTTTGTCATGTTTTTGTAATTCGGACGGATATCCGGATTGAATCCGGATACTTCATACTGATATCCAAATAGAATCAGGATTCTTCATGCAAATTTTGTATAGAATCAGGATATGTCATACTGATATCCGGATAGAAACAGGATTCTTCATACGAATTCCGTTTATAATCCGGATACTTCATACTGATATCCGTATAGAATCCGGATTCTTCATACGGATATTTGAAAAGCGATTTTGACATTCGTATAAACTGTAAATTTGTTTATTCATTTATTTGTACATGTATATGTTTTCAGGGTTTGACACTGTCCGGTATGACTTGTTACTTCTAGTTGATCGCTTACAATAACATCAGGGTACCTATCTGATGACCAGGGATCCTTCTGTAACAGCTTGGAGACACTGTGTGATAAAAACGCGTCAGCATTCGCCCTGTGGGCGAGAGGGGACCAATCGGCGACGAGAGTAAATAACGTGAACCAATCAGAAACGAGATTACCGCGAATAATGGATTATCGCTCAGACGTGTTTTGAGATATAGAACGTATCCAGACGTATAATGAAATATCTGCGTCTGGATAATTCGGACTACGATACACACAATCTATCAGAGACATAGATAACTTCACATACATTGTACAGGCCACGAAATCTAGTTTGGATAAAGCGATAGATAAATGTTGATTAATTAACGTATTTTAACAATTTGTTATCGGTGTTAACCCTTCCCCAAACAACAAATTTTCGACTGTCCCAAATTGAAAGAGTTTACAGACGACATTTCAAAATATGATGAAATTGGAAAATAATCTTCTGATAGGGCAGAAAACCTTGCGGGAAAAGGAAAAAATTGCTCGTCACGAGTAATTCCTCCTTTTCCCACAATGTTTTCCAATTTCATCACATTTTGAAATGTCGTCTGAAAACTCTTTCAATTTGGGACAGTCGAATTCGGTGTATGGTGAAGGGCTTGCTCAGAATTACTTTAACTTAAACGTGAACTGAACATGGGTTTTACTTGTCAAATCTATATCATAATTAAAAAGAATGTTTATTTCTCAATCACAAAAAAGCAAAGTTACCTTTAAGATTAAAGGGTTATGGCAATTTTGTAAACGTAGAGATAAAGTTACAAATCTTTATGAGACAGGCCCCCGGTCATAAACAATCTGAACACATTGGGTTTATCCAATGAAAACACCTCTGAAATTATAGGGATGACGCCAAATTGGTTCCACGGAATGACGTCACTTCACTTTCGTTTTCAAAAATAGATCTTAAATGTGTGTGTCTAAAAAGTCGTTTAATTTGATTAAAGAAAAAACTATATATGTCACAACTTACAATTTCGCTATTTTGTATGATTTACCGATAAAAAAATGATTTAAAAGGATGTACAACACTCCATATACATGTACATTGTACTACTTAACTTGCACGCTTAGAAAAGGTGTTAATCGCCGGGGCCGATTTACTCGAAAAATTATAACCCTACACTTATATCCTAGGTGTATTTCACAGCTAACGGAAATACCCGAGTAGTTCCGATTGGGTCAAATGTATGCTTCGGTTTTATATGTATATGCTTTCATCCTTAGACATAACCGCCCGAAAAATGAAGTAGATTAAATGTCAAAAAACAATTACAGATCAATATGTTTAGGTTAAGATATATCTCGTTGTTTTTTGCTCTCTAACGGATTTGTAATCGTTCCGCAGTTTTCCTTACTTTTTTTTGCATACGTGTCCGAATACTTTTCTCAATGCGTTTCAAACACATGTGGCCTGTGATCTAACCTGTTTGCTACTCTGAGTATCTTTCTTCATAAAGATTAAGCAGACATTTAAGGTTTTGGAAAGCAGACGACACAAAAATCTATTTTTACAAAAATTAACCAACATTCTAAGGTCTAACTTAGTGACCAGTCAAAACAATCGATGATAAAATGATAAAAAGCCTTGGATTCAATCTATCTTGTATAAGTTTGGTTTAAACTTATTTATTTTACATCGATTGTGAAACAAGTTCTTACAACTTAGATTAATCACTCACGATTCTGCTTCCTGGATACATAACCAGTAATCGCGCCGAATGTGGATACATGTAAGTTCGCGAGGCAGATACCGCCTTTCACGGGATTCGAACCCACGACCCCCGTGCCCAGAAGCCGACGCTCTACCCCTGGACCACTGTCCTCCTACCTTGTATAATGCGACCACCCAAATGCATAAACATTGAAGAAATTGAGATAAAATGCTGTAAAGGGAACTTCGATTTTCATTTCTCATTACCATCTTAATTACGTGTAAAACCACCAATGAACCTTAAAGGCCTCAAAGGAGAGGATAACATATAAACTACTGAAGAAATATATGGAATTCTTTTATTATGTTCATAAAAGTAATGAGAATTAATTTACGAATGTATTGAGACCCTATTAAATAGACTCATAAAATAAGTTATTTTGTGCTTGAATTATAGTTGTCTCCAATTCAATCATGTTTATCAACAGCCTGTTTGTTTACATATTCAAAATAACGAATTCTGGTTGGGTAGTTCAAAAATGTGTGTATCACCTGTCAAGGTCAGAGGTGAAGAATCAGGAAATCTGAATTATAAAACTTGCTAATCTGGGTTATTTTTGGTTTACTTTCACATTTAAGTTGTGCTGATGGTGTATTCTGGTGATAACTATTTAAATCTGTCCAAAATCCTACCAAATAATATAGTTTGATATATCATTAATCCCCTTTAATTGGCCTTTAATGCCATGTGTCTTGCATTAAGACCGAAAAGTCCCGGACCCGACCGATGTATACCGAGAACTGACGAAGAAACCCCACGAAAATATTAGTTTCAAAATGGCGGATTATGGGTAGGCCTATTCAACCTTAAAGAAATTCGATATTTGGGGAGGAAAGTTTATATCCCACGTTGATCACGGTAAGTCGATTACACGACTGATCGCTTTAAACCTTTTATTCAAATAACCACAGTTGTCCAAATCGATTTATTATCGGTATGTACATGTATATACACATGTGATCATCGACATTTCGGTGCTTTTTATTGCAGTCCATTCATAATCGTAAAGCGTTTACTATCATAAAACACCACTTGAGCTATCGATAATTAGGGCTGGGACGGGTACTCGGGTACCCGGGTACGGGCCGGGTACAGGCCACTACCCGGGTAGCAAATCACTACCCGTTACCCGACAGTACTTTTACCTGGGTTATAAATCCACATGAAATATATGAATATGCATTCATTGACGAGTGAAACAGGCGTTTCTAAATCCCAAACTAGCAATCAATTATCCCCAAAAGTAAGTCATAAGGGCCAAGAACGGGCCATTACTTGCAATTCGGTGTTGTATAGGTGCTTACACACGTGGTAGCGCTGTCAATCGTGACATCTTGGACTTTCAATATGTAATATTGATGTAGGCACTTGATGGAGGTTTTTCGAAACTTTGGTTTGGATGGCTGGGGAGCAGCATTTGAGAGTATAGACCTTGAGCCAGAAAAGGCCCTGCTCCCCCCATGGGGGAATTTTGAAGGTTATGTTTTTCTTGACCCTCTAGCTATGGGGCATAAGCAGACGAAAGATTGCAAAGTTCAGTTGGGGCTTTACGGAGTTATGGGACTTTGAAAATTGGCTTATCAGCAATATATAGCCTATATGAGAAAATCTTCTAAAAAACCTTCTCCTTTTTATTCATAAGCCCTAGGGCTTTGATATTTTGTATGTAACATCATCTACTGGTCCTCTATCAAGTTAGTTCATATCATGACTGCCCTAGGGGCTTATCAATTTTACATTGCCTTAATTATGACGAAAAAGGTTTTAAAATCTTCTTTTTTTAAGGATCCATTTGACCTAGAGTTTTAATTTTTGGTATGTAGCATTATCTATTAGTCCTCTTAGAATTTGGATAAGATGATGACCTTTGGGACTTAAATGGCCAGCCCTAAGGGCTCATCAGTTTAATATAGCCTTATATAGGTAAATATTTAGAAATCTTTATCTTTAGAACCATGAGGCCTAGAGCTTTTATATTTGGTATGAAACATCATCTACTGGTCCTCCACCAAGCTTGTTATAATCATGACCGCAGGGCCTAAAATGGCCCCCGCCCTAGGGGCTTATCAGTTTTACATTGCCTTGATTATGTAGAAAAAGGTTTTAAAATCTTCGTTTTCTAAAGATCTTTATGACCTACAGTTTTAATTTTGGGTATGTATCATTATCTATTGGTCCTTTTCAAATTTTGATAGAATTATGATCTTTGATATTTGATATTAGGTATACAGCATCACATTAATGTCCTCTGCCAAATCTGTTCAAATCATGACCCTCGGATTTAAAATTGCCCCGCCCTATGGGCTTATCTGTTTTGCATAGCGATGCTACATACCAAATACTAAAGCTTAATGCCTTATGGCTCCATAAGAAGATTTTAGATATTTTTTTTATATATATAAGGCTTTGTTGAACTGATAAGCCCAAGGGGCAGGGCCATTTAAGGCCGAAAGGTCATCATCTTATCAAAATTTGTAGAGTACCAATTGATGATGCTACATACCAATCAAAACTCTAGGTCAGCTGAATCTTAAGAAGATGTTTAAACCTTTCTCTATAAAATACAGGCAATGTAAAACTGATAAGCCCCCAGAGCGGGGCCATTATTGGCCAAGCGGTCATGATTTTCACAAGCTTTGGTAAAGGACCAGTAGATGATGTTTCATACCAATTATCAAAGCTCTAGACCTTACGGCTCCAGAGGTGAACCTCTTTCAATATTTTTGCTATATTAGGCTATTTTAAACTGATAAGCCCCTAGGGCGGGGCCATTTAAGGCCCAAAGCTCATTATCTTATCCAAATTTCAAGAGGATTAATAGATGATGCTACATACCAAAAATCAGAGCTCTAGGTCAAATGGATCTTAAGAAAACGAAGATGTTTAAACGCTTTTATACATAAATACAGCAATGTAAAACTGATAAGCTCCTAGGGCAGGACCATTTTTGGCCAAGCGGTCAAGATGTGAACAAACTTAGTAGAGGACCAGTATACCATGCTACACCAAATATCAAAGCTCTAGGACTAATCGATCAAGAGAAAAATGTTTTTAAAGATTTTCTCATATAGGCTATATTTTACTGATAAGCCCATCTTCAAAGTCCAATTACTCCGTAAAGCCCCAACGGAACTTTGCAATCTTTCGTCTGCTTACGCCCTATAGCCCAAGGTTCAAGAAAAACATAACCTTCAAAATTCCCCCCGGGGGGGGGGAGCAAAAGTGTTCTTGGCTCATGGCCTATATGTATGTGTATCAATGCCCATGTTCTATCGAACGTCGCACTACCAAAACCTACATTTAGAGTTTAGATAACTGCAACTGGACATCATATTTCTAAAGTTTGAAAATGCGATGGGTTCTTGGCGCATGACCTATATGTATGTGTATCAATGCCCATGTTCTATCGAACGTCGCACTACCAAGACCTACATTAAGAGTTTAGATAACTGCAACTGGACATCATATTTCTAAAGTTTAAAAATGCGATGGGTTCTTGGCTCATGGCCTATATGTATGTGTAACAATGCCCATGTTCTATCGAACGTCGCACTACCAAGACCTACATTTAGAGTTTAGATAACTGCAACTGGACATCATATTTCTAAAGTTTAAAAATGCGATGGGTTCTTGGGCATATCAGATTTGAATCTAAGAGAGAAAAATATCGGATTCGGGTACTCGAGTACCCGCAAGTAACATCGCCTCGGGTACCCGGGTAGTTAATTGCTACCCGTCCCAGCTCTACGGATTAGTATGCATAAAATGGCCTTTCCTTATTAGTTATGGTTGGAACCGGGTTTTGTCATCGCGCCATTTCGAACATACATTCTCACATTAAGTTTACAGAGGTGTTCGAATGCATGGCAGATGCATTTGTACACGTAGATTAACAATCATACGTTTTAAATGCTGTGGAGGTATATCACGGATTATGTTCACAGTGTTCTTGGCTCATGGCCTATATGTATGTGAATCAATGCCCATGTTCTATCGAACGTCGCACTACCAAGACCTACATTTAGAGTTTAGATAACTGCAACTGGACATCATATTTCTAAAGTTTAAAAATGCGATGGGTTCTTGGCTCATGGCCTATATGTATGTGTATTAATGCCCATGTTCTATCGAACGTCGCACTACCAAGACCTACATTTAGAGTTTGGATAACTGCAACTGGACATCATATTTCTAAAGTTTAAAAATGCGATGGGTTCTTGGCTCATGGCCTATATGTATGTGTAACAATGCCCATGTTCTATCGAACGTCGCACTACCAAGACCTACATTTAGAGTTTAGATAACTGCAACTGGACATCATATTTCTAAAGTTTAAAAATGCGATGGGTTCTTGCCTTCTTGGGCATATCAGATTTGAATCTAAGAGAGAAAAATATCGGATTCGGGTACTCGAGTACCCGCAAGTAACATCGCCTCGGGTACCCGGGTAGTTAATTGCTACCCGTCCCAGCTCTACGGATAAGTATGCATAAAATGGCCTTTCCTTATTAATTAAGGTTGGAACCGGTTATTATCATCGCGCCATTTCGAACATACATTCGCACATTAAGTTTACAGAGGTGTTCGAATGCATGGCAGATGCATTTATTATTTGTTTTTTATTGTTTAAAAGAAAGTTAAAACTTTATTGTTTAAGTTAAGTAGTTGTTCGCCGACAGTACTGTCGTTTTGGGGTTTGTCTAATACAGTGCGTCGCATGATCCTAACCCTCATAATGATTAGTTTTTTCAACAAAATATTTTTTTGTATCGTCTGCTTTCCAATTTATTTTCCAATATCTGCTTAATTTTGATGATGAAAAGTACTCAGAGTAGCAAACAGGTTAGATCACAGGCCAGCCGCCAAGTAAGTTGGCGGCTTGTCTGGATTTAACCTGTTTGCATACGCATGAAGTCGGTTCCAGCACTATAAGGGTAAACCAATATTACGCAAAAAAATGAGGTGTGTGATTTAAATAATTCCGAAAAGCAGACGCTTAAGTTAAGATCGAACCCATTATCATTTGCGTTGATGAGTTCAGAGACAGTTTGCGGATATCAAATATTCATAATTTTGAATTTTCATTCAAAGACAACGGCAGATAAAAGAAACTTGCTTGTTTTAATCAGTTTGTTATCATAGCAACGTACATTTTTTATTTTGTCTCATTTATGTACAATGGCAACGTTTTTACGATTATGTTAAAACATAAAACAAGTTTTGCAAATAAGAACAAGATGTATTTAAGCGTTTAAAACCCAAAGACATGGCAATACAATAACTTATGATGTTGGATGAAATTAACATGTTCTTGCAACCCTTTGAATTCTTACATAATATAATCGTAAAGCAGCCTAATTAAGTATTCCTAACTAAGTATGTAGCAATAATATAGCAGTTAATCTGTTCCAAACAAAACTAACTTGGCGAGTAAGAGAGTCATGCAAGGAAATTAACTTTCAAAAAAGGTGTAATCAACGTGATTTATCCTTTTCTTGAATTTATCTACATTTACACAGTGCAAATTCTATATAAGGATCTAGCAAGACTAGTGAATGTTGTCGGTGTGTTTCAAATAAGGGAAATATAACGGTTACTCAATAAGTAGAATGAATTTGAAGCGTCTTCACCTGTATAAGTTACTTTGAATTGAGTCCGATCATTTAAAGATCAATAAAATCAATTCTTTGGAAACGCCTAATAATGCGTTAACTTGCCGTCTTCGAAGTGAAAGTAACACAGCCTACTGTTCTTGTTTGGGGAATATATCTTTTGCTTATTTGTAAAGTAAACACGGTCCAGTTTACTTATCGAAACCTTTTGCAGCTTTTATGTTCGTCGGAAAAAAAGGGAGAAACTCGCATCCCTGCGACCAGAAGCAGAATAACACCAGAAGACCTGTCAAAATACCATATTCAATATCCAATTTACGTTTCCCAAAACACAATTCAACACTTTAAATGTCCGAAATTTGTGCAAAAACACCGTCGTTACTGAGAACTAGATTCTTCTTACTGATAGTTCATATGACTTTGAAGCACAAATGACGTCACAACAAGGGAGATAAGTCTTTCACAAAAATCGATAAAGGTGAATAAAAGTAGTCAAAAACATTTTTCGCATCTGTATGAGAAAAAAATCGTTACCTCCGTCATAACGAAACCATAACCTAATTCAAAAACCATAATTAAAGAAAATTTTGTTTATCGGGAAATATGACCTTTAAGTGTTGAGATCGAAAACCAATCGTCGATGTATTGATCAAGGGTTTAAGTATGTAAACTTAATCGATAAAAGATTTTTGGGTGTTCTCGGGTATATATATGGTATGAATACAATACTTCATAATAAAGACGTTGGATTTCGATCAAGATCTGACGTGATTTTATTCCAAAACAAGAACAAAGAGTGTTGAGGAAATTCAGATTGGTTAATTGCTGTAGAAATCATACACTGTTGGATTTATATCATAATTTGTACTTCCCATTCCATATTCGGATTATCACTCAGCGAGCATTTTTTTATGTGTTTTTTTTTAGGAATCTTGTGGGACTAACATGTTGACAAAACGGGAAGTATATCTTTTCGGTGTACTGATATTTTCAAACGGTAAGATCCGATTCCTTCCCTCTGTTTGTCTGTTTATCTGTCTGTTTGTTTGTCTGTTTATCTGGCTGTGTGTTTGTATGTCTATTCTGTGTACTGATATTTTCAAACGGCAAGGTACTCTTTCTCCCCTCTGTTTATCTGTCTGTGTGTCTGTCTGTGTGTCTGTCTGTGTGTCTGGCTGTTTATCTGTCTGTGTGTTTGTATGTTTGTCTGCATATTTGTCTGTCTAATTGTCTGTCAGTTAATATATCTGTTTATCTGACTGTTTGTCTGTCTGTTTATCTATCTGTCTGTCTGTCAGTTAATATATCTGTTATCTGGCTGTTTGTCTGTCTGTTTATCTGTCTGTGTGTCTGTCTGTTTATCTGTCTATTTATCTGTCTATTCATCTGTCTGTTCGTCTATATGTCTTTTAGCGGACTGATATTTCATACGGTAAGCCCATCTTCCTTCCCTCTGTCTGTCTGTTTATCCCTCTGTTTATGTGTCCGTTTATCTATCTATTTATCTGTCTGTGTGTATGTATATCTTTTCGGTTGACTGATATTATCAACCGGTACAACTATCTTCCCTCCTTCTGTTTATCTGTCTGATTACTTATCTGTATGTTTATCTGTTTGTGTGTCTGTCTGTTTATCTATCTGTGTGTCTGTTTTAGGTGGACTGATATTTTCAAACTGTAAGACCCTCTTTCTTCCCTGTGTGTAGGTATGTCTGTTTGCCTGTCTGTTTATCTGTATGTCTTTTGGTGGACTGATACTTTCAAATAGTAAGACCCCTTTCCTTCCCTCTGTTTGTCCGTTTATCTGTCTGTGTGTCTTCGGGTGGAATGATATTATCAAACAGTAAAACCCTCTTCCTGCCTTCTGTTCGTGTGTCTATTTATCTGTATGTTTATCTGTCTGTCTATGTGTATGTGTGTCTGCATGCTCATTTAACGGTTACTAAATATATCACATGTTAAGAATAAAAGGTGATAACCGACCACTCTTTTAAAAAATTAGAACACCTAAAACGATATAATCTTTAAAACTAAGGCCCTTCTCATTCTAAGACCCCTTTTAATCTATTCGAAATGGTCTTATTGGTAGGATTTCGCTCAAATAGAATGAATGAATCCATTCAAAAAAGAAATCAAAGTTAAGTACATACGAATGTATGATTAATACATGGTTGCACGCGAAACCAACCTTTTAAATACAAATGTCTAAGTTTGTTTTAAGGGCGTAAGCCTACGTCACTATTGACACGTTCTATGGGCAAACGTTCAAGTTTTTATTAAAGGCTTAACAACCCCTATTCAAACTTGACTATGCGCTTTATGTACAGTTTAGCGAATACATGTATCGGTTGTCTCCTGGCTAACTAATTGCTCTTCCAAGTATGGCCCTGTCTTTATCATGGGTAGGATAGCCGGTTTAACTTAACCCTTAGAATGCTGGGAACAATTTAAAAAGAAATAGATTTTTGTGTCGTCTGCTTTCAAAAACCTTAGATATCTGCTTTTTTATATAGAGGAACAATACTCAGAGTAATAAACAAGTTAGATCTTACGCCAGCCGCCACAGCCGCCAATTTAATTGGCAGTTGGCCTAGATCTAACCTGTTTGCATTTAAGATAGATAGATAGATATCTTTTATTTGACCACCACTTATGTGTATAGTCATTTTTTACAAAACATATAAACATACAATATATATTGGTCAATAATCAAAGTATAATTACATACAATTTAAATAATTTCATCTATTTCAATGTGGATGAACTATATTAATAATTAAGTCATATTATGCGTGAAAGATGTTCTCTCTTTAAAAGCAAATTTGAGATATGTTGCTAAATTTTCATCACATGATTTTAAAAGCTGTATAAATTTAATCATGCTTGGTCTTTTATAATAAAACTCATTTATATATTGTCTTCTTATGGAGATTTATTGTGAACATTTCAAAACAAAATGGTACTCGTCTTCAATGTCTCCATTATTGCATATTTGGCATATCCTTTCATTTCTTGGTATTCGTTGAAGATTATAACGGCATGTTTGAATTCGCAAAGAATGCGAAGATGTTCTTATCTGAAAGATGTAAGATCTTAGTTCTACTGGTAAATAATCTAGGTACGTTTCATATTCAAAATTATCCTTTATGTTGCAATATAATTGTAATGAAGAAGCGCTTCTAATAGTTGAAAATATATTCTGGATAAATTCATCTACTAAACGTTGTTTAAAAATTTGTATAAATGATTTGCAGTTTACTGAACACGGATTGTCCCACACATAAGAAAATCCGTGCTCAGTCAACACGCTTTTAATATTTGAAACCCATGAATTTTTACCTTTTTCACAATCATCTTTAGAAAGTTCATAGCAGTTCTTCAATACAATATTATCTGTGGTAATTAATTTAAACCAATATATAACAATTTTAACATATCTAAAAATATATAGCGGATATCTTCCTAATTCTGCATTAACACTTGCATTACATGTACCTTTTCTTACATTAACAATTTTCTTACAGAATTTCATATGAATCCTTTCAATCTCTTTAGATTTACTAAAACCCTAGATTTCTGCTGAATAATTCAAAATAGAACCAACAAAAGAATCAAAGAGCTGACACAAAAGCTTTGGTTTAAGTCTAAACTTCATACAATTAACAAGTAAAACGTTTAATGCCTTCAAAGCTTTCCCTACAAGTTGTTCCTGGTTTTGGCCAAAATTACCAGTATAACTGAAAATAATTCCTAGATAATTAAAGTTGTCGACATTTCCGAGAACAGTATTATTATAGGTAAAACGCTCTATCGGCAAAGTTTTTCCTCTTTTACGCATGAAGTCGGTTCCAGCACTATAAGGGTAAACAGTATTCAAGCTATAACCGGTTTATGTCGATTAAGAATCAGAATCAGAATCAGAAATAACTTTATTGACACAAACATTACAGTTTATGGTCATATTGACATATGTACAATGAAAAATTTTTATCACATGAATCGAGAAAGAAAAGAAACAGAATGAAATAATAAGAAAAAAAAAGATATTAAGAAAGAAAAGATATATTATAATATAAATAAGTTAACTTATGGAGAGCAATCAAAAGGGAGTGATGCGTATCGGGTTATATGTAAGAATACATATGCACATCTATACGTCAGTTTAGATATGAATACGTACTCAGACTTTTATCAATTAAATGCAAGTCTTTACATTGAATGTAATTTGAGACCAGACAACAGGTTGCATACATAAAAGAACACTCATATAAAAGGTAAAAATACATATGTACGTACTCAGACCTTTATCATTTTAAATTCAATTCCTTACATTGAGTGTAATTTGAGACCAGACAAAAAGGTTGCATTCATAAACTGATACTCATATAAAAGGTAATAATGGCACCGGCCCGTAATGCACACGGAGTACACGAAAATGAAACACTTAATTAAGTGACGTATGCTTTCAACTAAGAATATTATATCTATAACATTCAAGATATATCGAGAAGCTATTTGTATGATAGTTGAATTACTTATACATACGCATATAACAACAAGTAATCTTGTCTTAAACATTAAGCACTAGCCTCTTAGATGCATGCTTTAAGTACTTAAAAAGGTTTGTGACTTCTTTCTTTGAATTCGAGCGGATAAGGTTAATTAACTGGAACATTGATGGATTTCTTAAATACTTTCTATTTATGAATTAAAGCCTTAAGTCTGGAAAAGCAGAACATTTAAAGATGAAATGGAAGTCGTCCTCTACTTCGCCAGCCCCACAAAACTCGCATATACGTTCATGACGAGCTATTGCGTGACTGGCGAACCTTCCAGAATCTACACGTAAGCCATGGACTGACGTTCGCAGTTTAATTAAACATACACGCAATTCCCTACTAATATTAAAATTCAAATAATCCTCTAAGCCAAAGTCGACTTTTACAAATCTGTATAAAGTATCTAGTGCACGGCCTGATTCGATATCATGGTACCATTTCTGTAAAAAATTATCGATTAATCGTTGTTTAAAGACTAAGATGAACGATTTTACTTGAACGTTCACTGGGTTTTCCCAGATATATGCAAAACAATGTCTTATTAAAAGTTGTTTTAGTTTAAGAAACCAACTATTTGAGTCATGTTCACTCTGACTTATCATATGTGCGGACAGTGTAGATAATATAACATTCTGTGTTTGCATTATTTTAAACCAATATCTTACAATTCGTACGTATCTATTTATATACAATGGGTATCCACCCTATTCCCCGTAAACAGCGGCAGTGTTGGTGGATTGCCGAACACCCAAAATTGTTTTACAGAATTTGAGATGCAGTTTCTCTAGGTTGTCGGCAGTAGTGAATCCTGAAACTTCGCAACCATAATAAAGGATTGGTGCAACAAAGGCGTCAAATAACTGTAGGGCTACTTTTGGCGGTGTGTTAGGTCGTTTTAGGTTTGCTATTAAAATGTTCATCGCTTTGAGGCCTTTACCATACAGTGTTTGATTATTGAGTAAAAAAGTGCCCGTGAAATTAAAAGTACAGCCTAAGTAATCAAAATTACTCACTACTTCTAGCGCGGAGTTTTTATATATCCATTGCTCGTGTACGCGTAATTTGCCTCTTTTCCTGAAAACTACTATTTTTGTTTTATCTGTGTTGACTGCAAGACCCCATTTTGTCGCAATACTGGCTTAGGTTGTTTAATGATTGTTGTAAATCGTTGGGACTTTCGGCTAAAATGACCATATCGTCTGCAAATAATAAGATTGAAATACATATATCGTCTATCGTTATTCCAATATCTACACCAGATTGTAAGAACATTTCCAGGTCTTTTATGAAGAGATTGAACATGATCGGCGAAAATATCTCCCCTTGACGAAGACCGACCGCTATATCAAAGTACTGAGAGTATTCATTACAATGTTGCACGCGTGATTTGGCAGACATATACATAGAACGAATAATACGCAACAGCTTACTGTTAACTCAAGGCTGGCCTGGATCCAACCTGTTAGCATAAGCATGAAGTCGGCTCCAGCACATTTAGGGTTAAAACGAAAAGCTGTAATTGATAAAGAAATGTTTCTCTCAACACAGTCGCCTGCTGCCTGGCCAAAGACGTCTGCTATAGGTCCAACAACAACCTCGAGGTATATTGCGATGATGGGTACTACTGCTGTAGAAACAACACTCGGTGCTGGTGAGTATATTCTCATAAATAGTGTGGGCGACAATGGTGCAGAGGTAGAGCGCTGGCCTCAAGTACCGAGGGTTTCGATTTCAAATCCCGTTAAAGCTGAAACATTACATGTAGGCGGTTTCATTCAATAAGAGTTGAATCATATTTTTAGAGTTTTGTTTTGAAAACTTGTCTGAAAATGTAAAGAAATAGTAAAAATTACCCTAAAACCGCTTAACCGGAAGTTGCGCAACCGATTTTCGTCATTAACACCATGGTGGTGCCGAGGTGTGTTCACCAGTCGTGAATAAGTAACTAGTAACTTTATATACGTATGTCTGCCCTATACTTATACCATTCCAACAACATGTTCAATTGGTTACTCAGTTTATTCTTATACACAGCTCGGAGGGGATATCTATCGGTGCTATAATCGGAATAACGCTTGCCGCAATTTTCGTTCTTGCCATCTGCTCGGCGGGCGCCATGATGATGATGAAAAAGAAGAACGCCCCTCGAACACGGGTTGGCCAGGGCAACAACGTACACAACGTCCAGAACATCTCAGGTGGGCATTTTTTTTTTTTTAAAAAATATGAATTTTGGTTTCAAGCTTTTGTCATCCATATTCCATTTATACTGCCGCGACAGTGAGTTTAAACTCATAAAATCTACATCGATTAAGAATCAAGCTTAGGTAAATCATCTTTACTGCCTTCTGGAATCACAACCAGTGCTAACCCCGATTGGGAATTACATTAAAAAAGCATTTACAGCTAAGGTAAAAAAAATCGACCGTTTATAATCCACCTTATTGCGACTATGTACAGTGTTATGTCACTCTTCCGCAAGAACTATGCCTTTAATTGGGAATTATCCTTGCGTATTAACATGAAAGATTAAACCAGCATGAAAATCATATCCCTCTTGCTTCATAAAACGAATGAAATTATGTTTGCCGAGTCTTGTCTCGAACTTGGGACCATATATGCCAAGGCGGGCTCTCTGCTCGATCCTGCTTTTTGGAATCACAACCAGTACTCGCCTCAATTGTGAATTAAATAAATTAAGTTGCAAAGTAGACCTCTTCATGGGAAACGAATCCATGAAGTCGATGCTAAAACCCTGGACCACTCTCCTCCAACCGGCGACACTTCACGTGTTTTGGTGTAACATGACAGTATCATATTTTGTCTCAATGTTTTAATGGTTTTTTTTTTTTTAATATTGTGTATAAAGTATTTCGGTTGTGTTGGGGAACTCGGCTCATACGTAGAGGTAGAAACAATTACAAACATTAACTGTACCAAGTTTATGTGACCATCGACAATTTTAAAATATTTGACAAGGACAGTGTTACCACTCATAAACTCTTGGATCATACAAACGTATTTCCATTTTGTTTTCTTTATTTCAGTGATAAATCCACCCCCTTATTCACAACAGTCCGCACAACCGCCGGGTTATAGCGCTTCCACTGGTAATTACTCCGCGGCTCCTGGGAACTATTTCGCCATCAACAAGCCACAGGCTCCGCCCCCTTACGCGGCTTCCTACCAACCCCCTCCCGCCTACTCTACCACGTGACTCATGATACCAAAACGAACCCCTTCTGTGATAGACTTGATCAAGTCGATTTTTTTATTTTTTATAAAGCTTAACCCTTAGAATCCTGGGAAATTTCCTAAAAATAGATTATTGTGTAGGCTGCTTTCCGAACCTCAAATATCTTTTATTTTTATGAAGAAAGGTACTCAGAGTAGCACACATGTTAGATCACAGGCCAGCTGCCAATTTACTTGGCAGCTGGCCTGGATCCAACCTGTTTGCATAAGCATGAAGTTGGTCCCAGCACTATAAGGGTTAAAGTTCAACCTAAAACGTATAGAATATCTATGTCTCTGCAAAAAACCCAAACTTGTGTATGTAACAAAGAACAATCAACACACTAGCCTACCTATAACCGACGGCTCAGACTTCCTTTTCAGGTCAAACTCAGTGTACACTTTTTTTCTTATTTATAGGCTTTATCAACATTTGAAGTGTAGAGTCACAAAACAATTGTGATTAAATGACCTAAATATTGTATTATTGATGCACCTGTAATAAGAATACATTTAAAGGGACCAGAAAAGTTGGGCTTTCAATTCTTTAGGATGACATTTGGTGACTTGTAAAATCATTGAGTATAAAAATCGGAATTCAATAATCTATTATGGTAAAAAATGACTACATTCTCCTTTCATCACAATATGTTTAGTATATTTCTGTTGAAAGGGTACAAAAGAATATATAAACAAATTAATGGTTTAAACAAATATATTAATGACAAGGGTTCAAGACGTTCAAACAAAATTTGCCAATTTAATATAAATTAGTGTTACTCATACTGTCAGTTCAGTGTGATTTTTCCTCTCTTGAAGATTTTCCCCCGTCTCTTTCTTATACCTTGAGTAACTTTTATAGAACTTGTTAAAGTATATAGGTAAAAATAAGAAAACTTGTTAAAATATATAGGAAAAATAAGAAAGAAAACAGTCCAAAAAATAAGAATCCTTTGCGACAAAAGGAAAATTACTTATCACTAGCAATTGACAATCTAAAGTTGTTGCCTGCTTTTGTTATGAATCTGGACCAGTCATTGAATCCCATTAAGAGGAAATGAGAACATCGAATTCAAGACAGAGATTGAAAACACTTAAGTGAGTTCTGTTTGATGTTTAACATTACTTTCAACAGTTTTCAGATGTCCTGCAGCATTAGATTATTTATCCATACTTCCTATGAATTTACATAGGAAAATGTTTCATGTCCAAAGACTTTCTACAACTACAATACTGATATTATGCATGTATAAACCTTTTCAGTATTAATAATTGATACATTTATCTCAAAAGCCAAAAAACCAAAACCCCATAATGGGGCCTGTCAAAAATTTAAAACAAAGGAGATGGCAAAAGATAATATAGTAATAAAATACATTTTTTTTGTGATATTGGATAGAACTGGTGCAAGAAAGGGATGAATTGCTCCTAATATAATAACAAGCAGTTTATCCTCCTGACACAATGGTTTCTAGCCTTCTGCAGCAGACACACCAAAGAGATTATGTAGTAGATCGAGATTGTTTATGTATGAATCAAGAGAAGCATTTAAAATTACGGAATATTGTACTATATTTGTTATATTTTTCTTTAATAAAGTATATTTGTAATAAAAAAACATCTTTTTCTAAATGGTCATATTATTCAAACAAGTTTTTTATTAAAACCTTTTGAAACATCCATATACATGCACACTTCAAGCAAGTTTGTTTGTTTTAGTCAACCCTTATAGTGCTGAAATCAACATCAGGCCTATGCAAATAGGTTAGATCACAGGCCAGCCACCAAGTAATTGGTGGCTGGCCTGTGATCTAACCCGTTTGTTATGCTTCTTTGAGTAAGAATCTTTTCTCATAAAAATTAAGCAGATATTTAAGGTTTTTGGAGAGCAGACGACACAAAAGTCTATATCTAGAAAATTGTCCAGCATCAAAAGGGTTCATCTTCACAAAGATGGAGAACCTACAGCACTCCCATTGAACGTCAAAGCCACTTTTAATAATTCCTCCCCTTCTGATGATCTGTCTCCATCTCTCTTAAATTCCTCTGACAGCTCCCTCAGCGTCACTGCCAGCCGTGTGTGTTCGATATCCTGCCGATGAATTGCATGTTTCCATCGATGCCTCGCACTACCGTACACAACAATCAACGAACGTCTCGGCATGGGTACACACACTTCAATGTTAGGTACATCATCACAGATAAAATAGAGTATGGTGCTTGAGAGGAGATTGATGGTCACAAGACGCTCTCCCCACAGCCAGAAATCGTCGAAATGAGGGTCTATGGCCGAACCTCGTTCTGGCGTGTACTCCAGGTGGCACTGTTCGACAGGTACAAAGCTCTTGAGAATGTCTACAGCCTGCATTCTTGTGTACAAGTCCGCACTAAAGCTTGGCAGCCCATTGAATCCAGCCATTTTTACCTTCTTTCTTTTAAAATTCACTTTGGGCCCATAATCCTGAAAATTAAAGAGAATAATAAAAGTTAATATTTCTAAAATGTCAAAACCTCAATATATCCAATCTATCCGTCTTACTTAATGTATGAGTAAAATATTCATTCATAAAGTAAGATGGCTAGATTGGCTGAACTGTTGTTTAATGACATTTTCAACTATATTTAGTCATATCACGGCTCAATCGGAACTACTCGGGTATTTCCTTGAGCTGTGAAATACATCTTGGATATAAGTGTAGAGTTACAATTGTTCGGGTAAATTGGCATCTGGCAATTAACACATTTTCTAAGCGTGCACCTTAAGTAGTTCAATGTGTTTGGAAGTGTTGGACATCCTTTTAAGACATTTTTTATCAGTAATTCATACCAAATGGCGAAATTATTGTTGTGACATGTATATAGTTGTTTCCTCAATCACATTTAACTACTTTTAAGATTTCACATTTAAGATCTATTTCAAAAAATGAAAGTAAAGTGACGTCATTCTCGCGGGGAACAATATGGCGTCATCCCTATTATTTCAGAGGTGTTTTCATTGGATAAACCCTCTGTGTTCAGATTGATCACGGCTGTCAGCATATCTATCCATCTATTTCTTCACCAGCACTGTGTGAAGTAGGACCTAAGATACACTGTAACTTACACAAGACGATTACAGTTAATTCTTTTTTATTTATAATCCTTCTAGCCAATAGCTAGAGATATAGGAATCCGTTAAAGGGAAATCATGATGAATTGTTTCACCCTTAAGGACATGTTCTACAGTTTTAAAAAAATAATCCTTTCATAAAATTTTGTAAATTTTTGATATGTTATTCAAAATTTTATTGTGAATTCAGAAGTGAAAAGAAAAATGCAGGTCTACGAGTAAGATTTTTTGTAAAATGACAGTTTCCATGGTAACCATTTTGGGCAAAAATGTCATTATGACCATACCATCTTCAAAGGGAATAAAAACAATTCTGGAAGATTTATTAACATAAAAAAACATGAATTCATACATTCAATACTTTATAATTCAATGGTAATTTAAATTATTACAATCTGAACAACTTTTGTAATCCAAATCAGTTTTTCAAATTTTTGTATTTGACAAAAAACAATAAAAATTGTTATGAATATTGCAAAAAAATGAAGATATTTCAAAATTCCACTCATAGAATTTCTTTATTTTTCAGTATGTGAAGTAAAATTTATTCTTGAAATACAAAATGCAAAATAAAGGATACATTGACGAGTTGGTTTTTTCTGTAAAATGACAGTTTCCAAGGTAACCGTATTTGAAAAACATTTATAAAAACGACTAAAATAACTTTAAACTTGAAAAATAGAAGCTGATGGCTTAGCATGCATGAGAAATATATAATAATGATAATAACCTTTCATAGTTTTATGGATAATATGAAAATTCTTTGAAAAAAATTGCATACAGTAAATTTCATCTGAATAAAAACATTTGTCCGACTACTATGCAAGTTCCTCTTCAGTAGCAGATTATTATCACCCTTGGATGCGCAGAAAAAACTACAGAGAACGTCCTTAATGGAAATGATAATTAATCTCTTACAGATACCACAGAGAAAATGGTATGTACCAAACTCAATGACTATTATATCTATATGCTTACCATTTCTATTGTATATCATTGACCAAAGTTCTGCTACATGTTATTCCCAAAAACCATATTATCTTGTTATGAACCTTAATTTGTAAAAAAAAGATACAAACCTGTTTTCTACGACCTGACTGAGAATCCACAAATGGGGTCTTGTAAATTTCCTCTGCAATAATGCTCTCTTCCTTCTCCGAGATGAATTCATCATGAATGTATATACCCTCAAAATGAATGCTATTCCCACTATGGTTTGTATGGTCACTCTTTGTGTTCCATGCCTTTTCACAATCTTTACAATACCAGTACTTTGTTGTTTCTTGAAGATCCTGAAAATATATACAGCTCTTGAGAGGACTTCATCTAAGACCAATATTCAAGGTTCAATGCAAGACTATAGTAGGTGCTTCACAGTCATGAAGCACTTAATATAGTATTGCATTGAACCCTCGTACTGATCGGAGTGATGTTCATCTCATTTTCCACAGTATTTCATGTATATCACAGTAGCCATTAATCCATCCCATGCTCCTGGTATTTCTTCAGTTGTCCTGTATGGTACCATATTCTTTCCCATGAACTCAATACCCTCAAACACATAGAGAATTTAGCAAATCAGAGAGGCTTTGTGCTCAGTGACCTGGCTATTGGTGCAACCCATAAATCTGGAATATATTGTGCATATCAGTATATTGTGTATTGTATTTGTAATTTAATTACTGGAGGTTTATCAAACAAACCTATTAAATATTGTCAAAAGCTAGTGTAACGTTCGTTGAACTTGATGCAAATTAGGGACCTTGTGCATTGTTTGAGAGAACATGCTGGTATGTATATAGACAACACAACCACTCGGTGTACGACAGTGTTTTTCACTGATCGGATGTGTTTGTGTCTTTGAGAGGTTCATTTGCTCGGTTTGTTACTTTAGCTAAGCATAATCAAAATAATTTGATGTGAATATTACCTTTACTTTTCAGATAGAGCATTGTAATGTCAAAATGTTGAAGGACCAAACTATAGTCAATTTAATTTGACACGATCGGGATGATTGAGATATTTTTGCATCGGGCAATATCTCTAGTTAAGTCAAACTTTCAAACCATTCATTTAATGGTGGTCACTTGTGACAAAATTTTTGTCGCAACATTTCAACACCATATTTCAATTACACAGTAAAATAAAAATAAAATGATAATTACTTAAAGTTGTAAATTAATCAAATAATCCTTTTTTAATCAATCCATACAAGCCACATGTTGGTATTTGGCATGTTTGCTTTGTAAGAACGGTTATTGCCTGATGCAACATTTTCTCAATATTTTATTCCAGAGCCTGTCAAATTAGTTGCACTAAGTCTTATCCATTCGGAAGGAATTACATTTGATTCGTCTACAGATTGTTTTGTCTTCAATTAAATGTCGTATGTGTACAACAAATTACAATGTTAAATGTGTACAGTTCTGTTCTGATATGTATAAATTCCATGAATATTTTTCGTGAACAACCATTGCATTGACAAAAAATTTTTGTATATATAGAAATAAAGCAAATGGGTATTTGAGTTGTCTGTTTTATTAAACTATGTTTTGGCAGACATCAGTACCCAAATAATGATCTTAACCCTCTGTATCACGAAATCTACACATGCTATCTTCGTACCCCACCCACTTTGTAACATGTAGCGCTTTGTGAAATAGCAAATTTCCAGATATTGTAAATAATCATGAACAGATCACGTGGGCGTAAAGATACCTTATCGCTGTTTAACGGTTGTTTTCCAGTGGACTCACATAATTTACAAGTCCGTATGCCCTTACAAGCACATTTGTACTCAGGGGAAGTTTTCAACGTTTCGCCGGACTCCATTTTGTGCATGTTATAATTACAATGATCGTGAGATTCAATTGACTTCTCGAGAAGAGAATCTGGAGAAAATTCAGCTCGAGATAGCATTATATCATATGGTGGGGCTTTTGCTGTTGTCAAAGTACAGTGAAATTTCAGCTCTAGAAAGCATTGGTCTTGGTTTTCCATGGCAAGGCGACTTGGCAAGGGAAAATCTGGTATAGGTCTTCTATTGCAAGGGGTCTTGCATGACAAAGGGACTTGATAAAAGTATATTTGGCCTTGGTCTTCCATGCATGACCAGAGTACATTTGCCCCATGCCTCTCCAAGTGCTTGACAAGACATAATCTTTCCTGGGATTTTCATGACAACGTGAATGTAATGTCACTGCCTTGCCCCTTTATTGCTCTCGGATGTGGCTAACCAAAGATCCGACGCAATGCCTCACATCATCGCATCTTATTACAAGGGAGTTTGACCAGAGAATATCTGGTCTATGTCTTTTATAGCAAGGGCAATTGACAACAGTATATCTGGTCTGGGTCTTCCATGGAAAGGGGACTTGACAAGGGAATATAAGGTATAGGCCTTCCATTACGTGGGGATTGGACAAGAGCGAATCTGGTCTTGGTATTCCATGACAAGGGTGCTTGATAAGAGTTGATCAGGTATTGTTCCTCCATGGCAACTGGAGGGGTCATTCACGACAAGGGGGGTTGACAAAAGTATATCTGGTCTTGGTCTTTCATGACAAAGGTGCTTTACATGAGAGGATCCGGTAAAGGTCTACTATGAAAAGTGTGCTTGCCAAGAGAAGATCTGACAAGTGTTTTCCATGACAAGGGTACTCTAAATAAGTAGATCTGGCATGGTTCTACCATGACTACGGGGCTTGACAAAAATTATTCATGGCGTGGATCCTCCATGAAAAGCGTAGATCTGGTAAAGGTCTAGCATGAAGGGTGCTTGACAAGAGTAGATCTGTTCTGGGTCTTCCATGACAAGGGGGCTTAACAAGAGTAAATATTGACTTGGTTTACCATGGCAAGGGGGCTTGACAAGTGTATATCTGGTCTTGGTCTTCCATGGCAAGGGTGTTTGTCAAAAGTGGATTTGGTGAATGCCTACTATGGCAAGGGGGCTTGTCAAGAGTTGATGCGGTATATGTCTTCCATGACAAGGTTGCTTTAAAACAGTAGATGCTGTTTGGATCGTCCTTGGCAAGGATGCTTGACAAGAGTAAATATTGTATGGGTCTCAAATGTCTAAGGGGCTAGAGTAGATCGAGTCATGTGCTTCCATGTTAAGGAGCTTGGCAAGAGTTACTATGGCATGGGTCTTCCAAGAAATCGGTGCTTACAAGGATAGACCTGGCATGGAAAGAGGGCTTCTCAAGAGAAGATCTTGTCTGGGTTCTCCATGAAAAGGGTGTTTGACAGGAGTACACCAAGCGTAGGTCTTCCATGGAAAGGGATATTCACTAGAGTAAATCTTGACTTGGGTTTCCATGGCAAGGGAACTTTACACGACTAAATCTGATATGGGTCTTTCATGGAAAGGGGGCTTCACAATAGTAGGATCTTGTCGGGTTTTCCATGAAAATGGTGCTTGGCATGACATGAGTAAACCCAGCATAGGTTTTCTATGAAAGGGGGATCACAAGAGTAGATCTTGTCTGGGTTTTCCATGGCAAGGGGGCTTTACAAGACCAAATCCGGTATGGGTCTTCAATGGCAAGGGGGTTTCACATTAGTATATGTGGTCTAGGTCTTCCATTACAAGGGGGGTTTCACAAGAATAGATATGGGTCTCCCATGACAAGAGTGCATGACTAGCGAAGATCTGATATCCCATGAAAATGGTGGTTAACAAGAGTAGGTCAAGTCTTGGTCTTCCATGACAAGGATCTGTTATGGGTTTTTCATGACAAGGGGGCTTGACAAAGGTATATTTGGTCTGGGTTTTCCATGAAAAGGGGGCTTGACAAAGGTATATCTGGTCTGGGTCTTCCATGACAAGAAGGCTTGACAAAGGTATATCTGGTCTGGGTCTTCCATGACAAGGGGGCTTTACAGGGGTATGTATGGTCGGTCTTGGTCTTCCATTTCAAGGGGGCTTTACAAAGGTATATCTGGTCTGTGTTTTCCATGACAAGGGGGCTTGACAAAGGTATATCTGGTCTAGGTCCTCCATGACAAGGGGGCTTGACAAAGGTATATCTGGTCTGGGTCTTCCATGACAAGGGGGTTTGACAAAGGTATATTTGGTCGGTCTTGGTCTTCCATTTTAAGGGGGCTTTACAAAGGTATATCTGGTCTAGGTCTTCCATGACAAGGGGGCTTGACAAAGGTATATCTGGTCTGGGTCTTCCATGACAAGGGGGCTTGACAAAGGTATATCTGGTCAAGGTGTTCCATGATAAGGGGGCTTGACAAAGTATATCTTGTCTGGGTCTTCCATGACAAGGGGGCTTAACAAGATAAGATCTGCTATGGTTTTTCCATGACAAAGGGGCTTTACAAAGGCATGTCTGGGCTGGATTTTCCATGACAAGGGGGCTTGCCAAGGGTATTTCTGGTCAGTCTGGGTCTTCCATGACAAGGGGGCTTTACAAAGGCATATCTGGTCTGGGTCTTCCATGACAAGGGGGCTTGACAAAGGTATATCTGGTCTGGGTCTTCCATGACAAGGAGGCCTCACAAGGGTATATCATGTCTGGGTGTTCAATGACAAGGGGCCTTAACAAGATAAGATATGTTGTGGGATTCCCATGACTAGGGGGCTTTACTAAGACCAATCTTGTCTAGGTCTTCAATGGCAAGAAGACTTTACGAGCTTAGATTTGGCATGGGTTTACCACATCTAGGGGCTTCATAAGGTTAGATCTGGTATATATGGTCTAGGTGTTCCATGACAAGGGGGCTTCACAAGGGTGTATGTGGTCTAGGTGTTCCATGACAAGGGGGCTTCACAAGATCGTATGTGGCCTAGGTATTCCATGACAATGGGGCTTCACAAGGGTATATATGGTCTAGGTCTTCTATTACAAGGGGCTTCACAAGGGTATATCTTGCCTGGGAGTTCCATAGCAAGCAGGCTTTACGAGTTTAGATTTGGTATGCACACCATATCTAGGGGCTTCACAAGAGTATATCTGGTCTTGGTCTTCCATGATAAGAATGCTTGACAAGGGTATGTCTGGTCTGGGTCTTCTATTACAAGGGGGCTTCACAAGGGTATTTCTGGTATTGGTGCTCTATGACAAGGGGGCTTCACAAGGGTATTTCTGGTCTAGGTGTTTCATGACAAGGGGGCTTCACAAGGGTATTTCTGGTCTAGGTGTTCCATGACAAGGGGTTTCACAAGGGTATTTCTGGTCTAGGTGTTCCATGACAAGGGGGTTTCACAAGGGTATACCTGGTCAAGGTGTTCCATGACAAGGGGGCTTTACAAGGGTTTATCTGGTCTGGGTGTTTTATTACAAGGGGGCTTCACAAGGGGTTATTTGGTCTGGGTGTTCCATATCAAGCAGACTTTAGCGTATATTTGGAATGGGTTTTCCACATCTAGGGGCTTCACAAGAGTAGATCTGGTCTTGGTCTTCTATGATAAGAATGCTTGACAAGGGTATATCTGGTCTGGGTGTTCCATATCAAGCAGATTTTGCGAGCGTATATTTGGAATGGGTTTACCACATCTAGGGGCTTCACAAGGGTATATCTGGTCTAGGTGTTCCATGACAAGGGGGCTTCACAAGGGTATATCTGGTCTTGGTGTTCCATGACAAGGGGGCTTCACAAGGGTATATGTGGTCTAGGTGTTCCATGATAAGGGGCTTCACAAGGGTATATCTGGTCTAGGTGTTCCATGACAAGGGGCTTCACAAGGGTATATCTGGTCTAGGTGTTCCATGACAAGGGGGCTTGACAAAGGTATATGTGGTCTTGGTCTTCCATGACAAGGGGGCTTCACAAGGGTATATATGGTCTGCGTCTTCCATGAGAAGGGGGCTTCACAGGGGTATGTATGGTCAGCGTCTTCCATGACAAGGGGGCTTGACAAAGGTATATCTGGTCTTGGTCCTCCATGACAAGGGGGCTTTACAAAGGTATATCTGGTCTGGGTCTTCCATGACAAGGAGGCCTCACAAGGGTAGTTCTTGTTTGGGTCTTCCGTGACAGGAGGGCTTAACAAGATAAGATCTGCTATGGGTTTTCCATGACAAGGGGGCTTCACAAGGGTATATATGGTCTTTAGGAGCTAGGAGCTTTATAAGATTTGATCTGAACTTGGTCTTCCATGATAAGAATGCTTGACAAGGGTATATCTGGTCTGTGTCTTCTATTACAAGGGGGCTTTACAAGGGTATATGTGGTCTGCGTCTTCCATGACAAGGGGCTTCACAAGGGTATATCTGGTCTAGGTGTTCCATGACAAGGGGGCTTCACAAGGGTATAAATGGTCTGCGTCTTCCATGACAAGGGACTTCACAAGGGTATATCTGGTCTAGGTGTTCCATGACAAGGGGGCTTCACAAAGGTATATATGGTCTTTGTCTTCCATGACAACGGGGCTTCACAAGGGTGTATGTGGTCTTCGTCTTCCATGACAAGGGGCTTCACAAGGGTATATCTGGTATGGGTCTTCCAAGGCAAGACTCTTTGACAAGACAGGATAATGCTCTTCAATGACATGGGTGCTTTAAAAGATTTTGTCTAGTATTGGTCTTCCATGGCAAGGGTGCCTGACAAGAGTAGATCCCAATATGGGTTTTTTGTTAATAGTGACAATTGATTCTTTGGCCATCAATGCCAGGACATACTTACATCAAGACACTGTCTAATTATTCATATTTACTTATTTACTCAGGGTTGGGGCCCAGCACATTCCCTCTTCAACAGGCTCGTCAATTTCATATTTTATGATTGCCCTTAAGTATTATTTATGCCCTATGTTTATCATACAGGATGTCCTGTCTTTGCCAATGTCAATCTAATCTGTTCTTAAATTAATTTATTGATGACACTGAAACAACCTCCTTGGGAAGGCTGTTTTAGACTTTCAAAACTCTTATTGCTAAGGATTTTTTTATGATGTTAGATGTACAATGTTGTGGAAAAATCTGCCAACAATTTGAAGCCTGGTAGCCGTTTTGTTGCACACCTTTGTACACTTTTAACTTCTCACCAATCATAACTTATATGTCCTTCTCATATGTAGTTATTTTTATACTATTCTTCTGAGATTGTGGTTCATATCAATGACTCACGTCAATCTTTGCTCAGGCTCCCTCAACCCAGGGCTACATCATTATTTTATGTGGAATGGGGCTACAAGTTTTATACTATCCCCATTAACACTTAGAATGCTGTGTAAATTTCTAAAAATATATTTTTGTGCCATCTGCTTTCCAAAACCTTAAATATTTGCTTGATTTTTATGAGGAAAGATATTCAGAGAAGCAAACAGGTTAGATCTCATACAAGCCAGCTGCCAATTTACTTGGCGACTGGCCTTGATCTTACCTGTTTGCACAAGCATTAAGTCAGTTCAAGCACAATAAGGGTTAACCATGGTCACCTCCCAGTGCCACAGGAGTACCATGAAAGGAAAACATCACAATCACTGCTATAAATTTGTTCTGTCATGAAGATGTTTAAAAAAGGCGACAGGCGAACAATAAATGAGAACATCAACCAAAAACTAACTACATTTCAGGTTTAATTTTAGAACCATACTCAAAACAATAAATAATTATATTTTATAAAAATGTGTACGATTCACATCTTTAAAAACATTTGTTTATTCAAAGATGTTATTTTCACATGAAAAACTGAAACAACAAAGAGAAAAACAATATTTAAATGACATCACAGCTGGCTTTTTGCATGTAATTTTAATTGATGACCGAAATGGCTAAGGTAAATTGAAATCTACAGATTTAAGCAGGAGTATACTCTTGATGTGATACAATGACCAGTGAAAAGTTGTTTTATTGATTGAAAAAAGAAATTGACAAGAAAAAATTTCATAAAAAAGATTTACGTTTCTTTTTTTTATCAAATGTTTTTTGAAAATGTAGGCTGCAAAGTGTTTAAATTTGTCTAAATGAGAAATTGGTCAATGCACCTAAACCTAAAGTCATCAGACAATGAGAGCTTTTCAGAAAAATAATTCAGGTTTTTTCCTGACAAACATTTTACATGCAACTCCCTTATACTTGTACATAAGTTACTTTCATAAAGCACCACAATATCAACTGTATGCTTATTTTGCACATTTCTTTAATTTCTGTTAACACAATTATAACACTCTTCAGAATTCGTTTTTTCATACACACCTTATAAAGTTTACTTAGCAATAAACAAAATACTCTGGCATTTTATATGTAATGTTTATCAAAAGATCAGGACCAATATATATCCCTGCAATACTGTCACATGAATCCCCAAAAGAATCAATATTTAAAGATCACTTTTATTGTCTTCTTATGTAAAATAACAGAAACAATAACATGTTTTAAAGATCAACCAGGTAAATTCATTTAAAATTCAGAAATAACTTCAAAATTAAATAACTTAAAAATCTTGTTTCATATGAATCACCTTTTCATGAATTATATAGTCCATTTTGCCATTTTTATCTTATATCCCAAAAATTCCAATACATGTTTTACAAGATCACGCTGATTCCTGGTACATAGAAAAGCCAAGCACCTCGTTGGCAAACATTTCAGCAGTGACATCATGTGGCAGGTTTTCACTGATGACATCGCCAGCTGTGGCCGTATCAAACTCCTGTAGTTCACTGCTACCACCCTCTGCATTGAATCCGAGTAACGTTACAAGATACTCTGCCAACTCATACTCTGTCATGTGTTCACCTGAAACATGTGTTAGACCAAACCTTCAGTTACATTGTGATGTAGAGATCATAAGTGACGCATGTCCACTCTAAACTTAACTTCAAAGGAAGGGTTTGTTAACCCTTATAGTGTTAGAACCGACTTCATGCTTATGCAAACAGGTAAGATCCAGGCCAGCCGCCAAGTACATTAACAAGCAATTTCTCCTTTTCCCACAACATTTTCTGCCCTATCAGAAGATTATGTTTCAATTTCATCACATTTTGAAATGTCATCTGCAAACTCTTTCAATTTGGGAAAGTAAAGAATTTAGCATTTGGTAAAAGATTAACAACAAACCCACCTTTGGTCTGTAACATCTCTAACAAGTCTCCACGTTCAATGGCAGAACCCTTATCTGTGGGTAATCCCAGCGTTTCAAATGCCTTCAGCAGCTTTTCTGGTGACAGGCCAAATGCTGGTCTGTGATTAATGTACACTGAAAACGAATTTGATATTCAAAAATCTAAAATTTGAATATAACATGGATGATGATAGTATCATCTGCAAGGTATCAGAATTCTTTGAGTTGTGCTTATCCATATAGCAAATGATGAATTCGTTTGTGTCGTTTTTAATGTTATAATTGATAAGATAAAGACAATCTTTGTGAATTCCCTTTGGTATATACTCTAATGAGAAGTTAATTGACAACAGATATATGTACACAAATATTTCAAAGTCACACTCTGAGAGTTGTGAATCTAAGCTAACAAATCAAAGACCACAATGCATACTACTTTATTACAATAATTCAATTACTAAAAAATATTTCAAGCATGACTTTGTGTATGTAGTAAATGTAAATTAATTTAGTTTAAGTTGTTTGTCACTCAATTTTCTTTTTTTGCCTAGTATAGAACCTTTCTTTAGTATCCCTTTCTATCCTAGTACATTGTACTAGTTTATCTCAAAAACATCTGTAAAATAACAGAAAAAACTATTGGCAGAGGGTTAAACCCACATAAAATCATAGCACTGAAATGTTAATGTGGTGTCTTTTCGAAGAAGATTATTTTAATTGTTACTTTTGATATTTGATGCACAAAATCCCACAATGAAAATTGGGAAATATAGAACATAAACAAACAAGCTAAATTGTAAAAGTTGAATAAAAAAACCTTTCACTTACATTTAATAAACTCTCCCAAGTCAATACTCTCAACATACTGCCCTGTCTCTACATATCTACTAAACTTCACTTCATTAAGCATATCGTCAATCTGTGTACAATAAACAAAATCACACTTAACTAAAAATCGCTAGCAGTTGTTTTTTTCCTTATTTGTTTGGTATTGTAAAACGGACCCATTCCTAATCAAATTTGGATTTTTCTCCAAATTTCCTAACAAAGGTTATGTTAGAATTGAGTTATTCCTGAAAAATTCCCAATTCTAGAGAAAATGCTGTGTTTTTCCCAATTTGTCCAGTACCAGACCCATTCCCAAATTGCTGACTAGATTGGTCCCAGGAATCATGGCTTTGTAGGCTGTAGAAGCAATAAAACGTAACAGTTGTTGAAAGAAGAAACGTCTTTATGGAGTTAACTAAGATCTGAGCAATATGTTATGAAAAAATATCATTAATAATTGTCCATAAGTCAACGTTTGGCTTCATGCTTATGCAAACAGGAAAAATCCAGGCCAGTCGCCAAATTAATTTGTCAAACCCTCTGGCTTGGCAGAACCATCGGCATTCAGTGTGTGAGCCAGTCCATCTCATAAAAATGCAAAATCTACAAGTATGAAGGCCATTGGGTGTAGTCAGTGAAGTGTGTCCCTTACCTCTTGTTCAGACGGGTAGAAACCCATGGCCCTCATAACAAACGGAACCTCGGACAAGGGAATCTTGGTGGACACTTCTCTTGAGTCCATGGCGTTGACACCTTGGCTGAAATGGAGTGAAATCCCATTATCATCCACAGTAAGTTTAATGCTGTTTCATCAATCATAAACCTGTATTAAGCATTTCCTGAATTCTCAGTTCTAGGCTATAGCTCTAAGTGTCTTGCCAAACAAAAAACTCTCCAATTCGACCAGCATCAGGGTCAGTGAAAACATATGGGCCTCTAACCACAACTAACCTAATAGCTGGTGTACAAACAGGTGAGATAATGGGCAAGCCGCCATTAGTAAAATTTACTAATGGCGGCTGGCCTGGATGTAACCTGTTTGCATAAGCATGAAGTAGGTTCCAGCACTATAGGGCTTAAGTTGAAATAAAATATGACGATGTCACATGATAAACACAAAATGGAAAAGACAAGAAATAAGAGTTTATAACTGCATTTAATTGGTAATTAATATATTTCATAAGAATTGGGTGTTTTTAAGCTAGGAAGAATGAGAGCAATTTTTTTTTAACTGATATCAAAACACTCCAGAGACATTCTTTTCATATCATTCATTTACAGTATATTTTTCTATTCTACAATAAGAATATTATTTACCACTTTGTCTTGTTAAATGCAAAATGAATAAAACATTGGTAGAGGTCATTAGAATTGATAAAGTTAATGATGTCAAATAGCTGTATGAAGACATTTACGTATACAAAATATTCAAAATGAAGGGTTCATTGCAAGACTGTAGTAAGTGCTTCACAAATTCACATTTGTGAAGGACTTACTATAGTCTTGGATTGAACCCTCGAAATGATGTTTTTTACTATTGGTCTACACTGTGACAGAAAGACAAACATAATACACTGAAAAAATAAAATCCACATTATTAAACAGATTTAAAAGCATTTCTTTATAAAAAGTGGTGTTATTTCCTTTTTTCACTGTAAAATTGAGTAGAAAAAAATCTATAAGTAAAAATAATTAAATGACCCATGATTCCAAGCTCTATGTGCCATGAGTGAAAAAAATGACTGCCCTAGTCATATAAGAAAAACAAAGATTCCGTTAGTTAATTGGCTAAATGAACTGAAGATGCATCATAATGATTTCCGTGAATCACATTTTTAATACATTATGCATGAAAATAAAACGAATATACACATTTTCATGGTAATGTATAATAATTTGTAATTCTCTATTTTCTAAGGCATTTTCTTTCGGCCGCTTTGAGTCTACAACAGTTTTAACTGCACAGACCAACCAAATAGAAATCTGGTCTGATAATGATTTTCAAATCTAAACATTGCTGTTAAAGATGGACATAACACCACTTTAAGCATATTTAATAAGGATCCAAAATATTGCACAACATCCAAAACTATGTAAAAGACATTAACCCATTACCAAACAATAACAACATTTGACCAGTTTGTTGCAGACGGCTCTGGAAAAAATTGAGGGAAAAGGAGAAATTGCTTTTAACGAGCAATTTCTCCTTTTCCAACAATGATTTCTATCCAATCATAAAATTGTTTTTCAATTTCATCCCATTTTGAAATGTCATCTGCAAACTCCTTCAATTTGGGGCAGTCGAAAAATTTGGCGTTTGGTAAAGAGTTAAATAAATCCATTGTTAGCAAAATTGATAAAAAAGTACATGGGTAAATACACAAAACATAGGTAGCAAAACACAGACAATCATTCACAATTAAATAATCACTTTCTGTTTTCGAAATTATTTTGCAATAACTTAACATTTTTCATACAAACAATGTTTCAATAGCTAAAAATATTTGTCTATCATAATCAGGGAATCTCTTCAAAACAACTTTAGTTTCTTTTAAACTTGTTCATTTTATGTCAATTGTGACCAAAGCTCAAACTAATTCCAGTCATAAAATAGCAATAGTTTTAGAAACAAAAAGTGCTATATCAAAAAGTCTATTTGACAAAATTGTATCATAATTTATGATTAAAACAGAAAATTTTATCTTACAAAGAGAAGTTGCCTCAAACAAGGAATTTCTTTTCAGAACACAAAATTGTGTTCCTTATGACCAATTTCCAAATCAGGACTTATGTTGTATTTGGTTCTTAATTAACTGAAACTTTACATTAGATGATTGATTGATGTATCAAATTAAGCTGAAATTTCTGAAATAAAGGCCCCGGCCTAGTTTCTCCTTGGGAACCAAGCTTCGGGGTAAGAAATAAGCACTATCAGGAACAATCTCAAACGGTATTGGGATGCAATGACGTGTAAGGGGCTAAACATATGTTTCAGGCAATAAACCCTTAGAATGCTGGGTAATTTTCTCAAAATAGATTTTTGTGTCGTCTGCTTTCAAAAACTGTTAAATATCTGCTTAATTTTGTTGAGAAAAGATACTTACAGTAACAAATAGGTTATATCACAGGCCAGTCAACAATTTACTTTGGGGCTGGCCCGTGATCTAACCTGTTTGTATAAGCATGGGTGAAAGTTGAAGAAATTCAAAAACCTGAAATCTATAGTTCATTATCCTGAAAAGGCATGTTTGCAATTGCTTTATATAGGTACGAAAAGTCTCAAAAGCCTGGAATTTAGTTATATTCCTGAACACTTTTGCCCATGCATAAGCATGAAGATTCAAACAAGTTTTACCCATTTTTGGACTAAGGGTGCGTCAGCACCTTATTATATCATAGTCCATTGAATTTACATACCACTTTTTGAGGGTTGGTACTTTGTCGATACACAAACAGCGGTCTGACCCCAATTACTCATAATATCTTCTTGGAACTAGGAATTTAGTCGGGATTTATTGACCTTGATGTGGGTTCCTGCTCCAAATAATTCCCCCATTTTCAAGATAGATTTGGAAGAAAACTCTTGCTACAATTTGCTATTGATTCTTGGATATTTCTAAGTCAAGTTTGAATTCCAAATCAAGCTGTTGATAATGGGTGAGCAAGTTTTTTTTCCAGTTTTGGGGGAAGGGAATTGGGTCCCATGAGGGGGAAAATTTGCACATAAAAGGGGAAAATGGGTTAATTCCTATGCTTAGCAAGTAACAGTACAAAATCAAGTTTTAACACTGTAGTTGAACATACAGAGAGAGAAAAACATTATACAACTCTGTTTTGTTTTATCAACATGTAATGTTCATGATGAAGTTCATGCAAAGTTAATTGTCTCAATTAAAATCAAATTATACTTCAGAGTGGGAAATTTTTCAAATTTCAAAATTTTGGGGGAAAATATATTCTCTAGTGATGGAGAGATGGGGCCGAATAACGCCAAATATTTCATAAAAAACACTGGTGAGTCTCTAATAAAAGTGCCATTACTGTGCCTGAGGTTTTTAACATGCTTTGACTAGTATGACTACATGATCATCCCTTTGTGGTGAAACAGATGCCAATATAAAAAATTCTACTTGATAACTAACACATTCCCTCGTACTAGGGTTTTATTACATCTCCAAATTGAAAACAAAGGCAGAAAACAGTTACAAGGTATGAAACATAACTAGTTCTCTGTTGTATTTGTAAGAAACTATTGTGACAAAAGGAGACATTGTTCATTTAGAGCAATATATTTCCTTCTGTCACAATGGTTGCTAAGAAGTTATGTTTTAGGGGCATTTAAAATGGTATTTATATGAATGGGTTGGTTTATAAAATAAATGTTGTTCAATTTATTGAATTACCAATGATAGATCTATATTAAATGTTATTTGATACAATGTATTAGCACCTGGGGTATTTCCTGATTCCCACTATTGACAATGACCAAGATTGTATACATAAAACGTAATAAGCCTTTTTACACCACAATATCCAAATAAGGGGCATTTTAGAATATTTTGCCTGCACTTTTTACAAAGTCTTTGAGGTGGGTACTCATTAGAATCAGACAATTCATAAAAATACCCACAGAATAGGGATTAAAGAAAAACTATAAAAGTTGGCTGTCAAATACATGTACACCTCTGATGTGGTCTCTTGTGGGTTTTTTTCTTGAGTCTTATTTGATAATGAATTCTCAAACCATTCTTTCAATTTTCAGATTGCTTACATGTGATCTGTTTTTACATTTTTCTTTTTTAGTTTGTGTTATTCGTATGAGTGCTTCTATTGTGTTTTATGTCTACAACCCTTTACACATAAATAAATATATATACACTAGATGAACAAACCTGCTTATGCAGCTGAAAGAAAACAAATTAATTTCCAAAAATGAGTAAATGATAAGAACAGTAGTACATGTACATATATGAATATGCCCGCGTGGCATTAACCCTTTCCCAAACAATAACGACATTTGATTACTTTCTTGCAGATGACTTTAGAAAACATTGTGGGAAAAGGACAAATTGCTCGTGACGAGCAATTTTTCCTTTTCCAACAGGGTTTTCTGCTCTATCTGATAAATATTTTTCAATTTTATCACATTTTGAAATGTCGTCTGCAAACTCTTTCAATTTGGGACAGTCGAAAATTTGTTGTTTGGGAAAGGGTTACCCAAATGAGAGGTCATGAATGGTTAGGCAGAATTGCCAGACATAAGTTTTTTCCAAACTCCCCTTTACTCCATAATACCCCAATTTGATGCATCAGCTGCAGAAAACAATGTGACTAAATCGGTCCAAATGATCACTCATCTCTCATTGAAAAACATTTGACTTTTAAATCCAAATATGAATAAAGAAATGACTTTCAAAACTCTGTACACTGTTAAATTACTTGTAACATGACCATCATGTAAAAAAAAAAAATTCAAGAAGAAATTTGTGATTTCAGACATGTGAAAGCAAAGAAATCTGCGATGTGAAACATGTGATTTGAACAATTATTATAATATTATTATAGCAAATATTCTATAACATTTTATAAATATGTTAATTCACAGAATTGGTAATGCACATTTATAGCATTGGTAATGCACATTTATTGCATTAGTGATGCACACTTATAGCATTTGTGATGTCAAACAAAAGAATTTGTGATGTGGCATAATAATTGAAAGTATGCTGTATAGGTAAAAGAAATATATACCGTAGTACACAATCATGTTCATTTATAGAAGTGGTGAAGTGTATATAAGATATGGTGATATTCATTTGTAACATTGAAATTGAAAAATCTAAAATAGGTGGTAGACCGGTGATGTACATTTACAGTTGTGCTCATATAGTATTTGTATGGGACAACATATGTATTAGAAAATATACTGGCAATTATGAAATCATATTTAGACACTTTCGATAAGTATGTCTAAGACACAAGTATTCTTTTCAACTCAAGCAAAGTAGCTTTTTTTTTTTAAATTCAGATAGTGAAGATATTTTCTTATTTATCCTTTACCAAACCTTTCTTGGACTTATCATGTCAGCAAACATCTTTTGAAATATTGATAAAAAGAAAAAAATAGCTCATGAATGCAACCAATTTCTCCTATTAAAATGATACTCATATTACACAAGAGGAATGCGTAAATATATGAGCACAATTTCATTTTTATACGCAAACTTTCAATTTGATATAAATGGAAGTTTGGTAGCTCGTAAATGTTACCTCTTGCAAACATATGTTTATACATAGTGATCTAGTGTAAAGCAATAACTATAGCCTTTAACAAATAACGCAATACTCAAAGTAGTTACTAATGCTTCCTATGATACACCGTTTAAACTATTGAAAATATGTATGACGACTAATAACCTTATATTGCTAAATTGCTTATGCAAACATGTTCGATCCAGGCCAGCCGCCAAGTAAATAGGCAGCTGGCCTGTGATTTAACCTGCTTGCTACTCTGAGCATCGTTCCTTATCAAAATTAAGCAGATATTTAAGGTTTTGGTAGAGGTTATATCTATGTATAGGTTAATAGTTTATAATAAAATATCAACAGCTAACACAGCGCATGATAGGAAACACTACTTTAAGTATCATACTGTGACATTTGTTGAAAAATCAAACCTTTCATTGTCCAGGTTGTATGCACCACTTTATGTGGATAAAGAAATCAAGAAACATTTGATTACCGTAATTTATTTCAAAGTCATTTGCAAACAGATTCACCTTTACAACAGAATTTGTTGTAGATAAAAGTTAAAAAATGATTAAATAATATTTCATGATAAATTTTTCTAATTATCTTATTTGAATATGACAATCATATTGCTCATTCATAAAGATAACAAAAAAAAACTAATAAAATGGTTGCCTGTAAAATTGTTATGAAATACAGTTTGTCACTTTTCAGACTCCTTAAATCTTATGAAAAAAAAAACTATCGTAAGCTTCACCTAAAAAGAATGTCCTTAATTACTTTACTTGAATATGACACAATCATATTGCTCATTAAAAAATAACAAAAAGCAAATGGTTGCCTGTAAAATTGTAAAAAACTCCTTTTATCTTAAGAAAAATTGATCTATCATACAATCTTTAAAATTTCACCTGAAAACAAAATGCAGACATCATATGTTGAAAGCATTTTTCATCATTTAGTTTTCATTTTATAATAATATTACATGGGTATACAATTCATTAGCAATGGAGAATAATAGAATGATATTCAAGGAAATAAGGTGGCTATTGAATTGATACAAACATTTCTTTATAAACAAAATACAGTGAACCCTCGTTTATCCGGACACTGATTATCCGGATGTCTCGCAATCCGAACAAAATTGTAAGGGAACGGAATTATTGGACCAGTTTATTGCAGACGACTTTTGAAAACATTGTGGGTAAAGGAGAAATTGCTCGTGATGAGCAATTTCTCCTTTTCCCACAATGTTTTCTGCCATATCAGAAGATTATCTTTGAATTTCATCACGTTTTGATATGTCTTCTGCAAACTCTTTCAATTTGGGACAGTCGACAATTTGGCGTTTAAAAAGGGTTATAACTATACACCGCTCATACAGACCGTTTATGTCTTAATGTGAATAAGAACATGCTCTGCTTCATTAGTCCGGATTATTCGATAAACCGGACCTTTTGTTGGGAACGGACGTGTTCGGATAAACGAGGGTTCACTGTATAGAGAACAACCTACCTCCTGATCTGTGCATAGTAAAAGTAGTCCTCCAATTCGGCAAACAGTTCCCCTTCCCGGCCTCCATCTAACAGACCATAGAATGGTATCAAGTCTGGTCCACCAAGCGTTGACTGGGCCTCGAGAGCACTGGAAGGGAAAGGTTTATCAGAGAACTTCAGATTTAACCCTTGGATTGTTGGATAATTTTCTAAAAATGGATTTTTGTGTCGTATGCTTTCCAAAATCTTAAATATCTGCTTAATTTTGCTGAGGAAAGAGACTCAGAGTGGCAAACAGGTTAGATCACAGGCCAGCCGCCAATTTACTTCCAGGGGTGGCAAAATCAAACGTAAATAAAATAAAAATAAATAAAAATAAAAAACACTTCTTTAACAGAATTTTGATTTTTTTTTAAATAAATAAAAAAGCACTTTCAGCTGATTAAAAGCCTTCAAACATTGAACAAATTGACGATTAGTACAGTATACTCACTTCACATTAATCTCCCACATATGTACAGAAGCATCTGAACCTCCGGCGGAGAAGATGTATTTGCCGTCAAAACTACACACCATATTCGCCACACCCGCTGGATGGCCAATCAGTGCCATTGCATTGTGGGGATTTCCATCTAATGGTAACATGTTCAGGCCCACTTTATCGTCTGTGATGTAGGCTAGGTATCGTTTATCGCTGGCTGGGTCTTTGGTTGGGACAACTTGCATTCTAAAGAGAGAGCAATGTTCTTTATACTAGACCTATATGCAAATTTAAGCAGAACAAGATACCTTAGATCTTTGGGTTGTTATTTTTTTACATTAAAGCGAATTGAAATTTCTTCGATAATAAGGTGTTCAGTATAAAGTCTGGTAATGAAAAAACCATAAAATGTTCAATGATAAATCCCATTTAGTTTAGTTTAAACTTGTTTGTTTTACATTGATTGTGAAACAAGTTTTTACAACTTAGAATAATCTCTCCATTCTGCTTCCTGGAGACATTAGCAGTACTCCAGTCAAATGTGGATTAATGAAAGGTTGCAAGGTGGGGATTCGAACCCACAACCCTCATATCCAGAGGCCGACGCTCTACCTCTAGACCACTGTCCTCCACATGAATCCTATTACAGGCCAAGATCAGTAAATTCGGACAAAAATGTTCATAATGGAATTCAACACAGAAAATAAAAGACTGTTCATTATCATTCAAAGCAATAACTTGGAGAAGGAAGAATTGGCTGGTAATAAGAAATCTTTTTTTCCCCTCACAATGATTTACTTTGAGCAACGACCTGGTTTCAACTTTAAAGAACTATCTTCAGATCACAAGACTCAGTCAATCTTGTTTTAGCCCTTTCGGCATTTATGCGACTGCCAACAAGAGCGCTGAAGTCGCATTTTTGCGACATTTAGTGGTGTATAAATGCATTTTTTCCATATTTGGTCACAACTGGTCATTTAAGACAACATTATATAAACAAATTTGTATAAAATGATGGTTCCTAAAAAGGAAAACTTATGACCAATTTACTGTGAAAATTTGAAGTAATTAACTTTAATAATGAGTAAACTATGATATTTTGAAACTGGTCACTGTTCATTTCCAGGAAATGCCAGAATTTATTAGGCACTGAGAATGACTTTCTGCTATTTATTTGGCGCCGAAAGGGTTAAGCAACCACTCTTTTAACCCTTATAATGCTAGAAATTACTTCATGCTTATGCAAACAGTTAAGATCTAGGCCAGCCGCCAACTAAACCGATGATTTCTGAATGACTAGCATCCATATTAAGCTGTTACATGTACATGTATATGCCTTTCACACAATTGGTCCCCTTTATTGGTCGCTTTTTATAAGATTGACAACATTTTCAAAAATATATAACTTGCTGCATAGTCTTACTTTTGTATGGGTGATCCGTAGGTGGGTCCCAGCAAGGTTCTCCTACACATTTTTGTTGTTGCATTGTACAGTTTAAATTTGAACTGAAAAACAAATTCATGTATCATTAAACAAAAATAAATAATGCTATAAACCATGTTTGTCCATTCTTTTGACACATGGCAATATTTCCTCTTCAGCTTTGTTTAGATAAACATCTGAAATGTTCCAAAGACCCAGTAGGAACACAACTTTATACTATCTAGTCATATTTCTTAAAGTGGAAATTATAGCTTTTGATTAACCCTTTCCCAAACAATAACGACATTTGACCACTTTGTTGCAGACAACTTTAGAAAACATTGTGGGAAAAGGAGAAATTGCTTGTTACAAGCAATTTTTCCTTTTCCAACGATGTTTTTTGCCCTATCACAAGATTATTTTCCAATTTCTTCACATTTTTAAATGTCGTCTGCAAACTCTTTCAATTTGGGACAATCGAAAATTTGGCGTTTGGGAAAGAGTTAACTCATGATGGGTGTAGAACCACTTCATATTCAATAGTCCATCAAGGCCACTCAAAAAAGGTTGGATCATCAGCAATAAATAAATCAGCCAGAAGACTCTTGGCTGACTTACAGAATGCCAAAATTAACTTCTGTACCAAGGCAGTCTACAGGACAGTAACTTGTACAATCTAAAGATCTTACACAACTTCAACTGGACCTTAATATGTCACGTTGTCAATTTCTAAACATTATAAGATTATGATTATCAATTTTCGCAATATATTTTTATATATTTTAGCAAATAAGTAAAAATATCCTTTCTTCTAAACTCTGTTGACAAATTTCTGTGGAAAGGTTAGATTTCATATGAAATTTCCTTAATTTCTCGTTGTCGCAAGGACACCCAGGCTATGAAGATATTTGTTCTACACGCAAAACAGGTGGTCAAGGACTTTAGGATTTGAATGCATAACAAACCCTGTATAACCCATCTTGAAAGATTTTCTTCATTGAATGTGAGCAACGTGTTGCAATATAACTGAAATACTATTGATGTCAGGTAAATCCTCAATCAAACAAAGCTAAACAATCAAACCTCACCTGGTCACTGGATGTGAGTATAAAATGTTCCTTTGTAATGGGCGGGTACCAGGTCATACACTGTGGGACAGCACTTTGTTCTATACGGTCTGCACTCAACAGTTGGATGTCATCCTTTACCGTCTTCTCAAGGTCATACTCAACCTGTCAAACATACAAAGGTTAATGGTCATCTATAACTGCTTTATAAAAAGGTGTGTCTAATTTTTATACAATCTTTTAGGAAAACAGTTTTTATTTCACTCCTTAATATTGAACTTTAAATTTGGTCTAACAAGAATACAGCAGACATATATTGCATATTACTAGAAATAGAATAAGCTTAAAGATGGTTGTAAGAAGCAATTGTGAAAGAAGATGAAATAGCTTATTTCAAACAATTTCCTTTTAGCATCTCTCAGGCTGGTTAGTACCAATCAACAGGATCGCCAGACTTGGAGAGGAAGGTTACGCTCACGACCACTCAAGCAGGCCTCACCATTGCCAAATGATTAAAAAATGGCCTGTCAAATCTAACATGGATAATGATGTTGATGATGATGATGATGATGACAGAAGTCATACATCTTCTGCTAAAAGTGGAATAAGATGTGTTTATATGCAGGAAATGTCTATACATCATTAAGATAACTTGTAAAAAGCAGTTTCTATACTTAATCCTCATATAGTTCTCAGGGATCTCTGTGCCCTAGTGCTTTGAGAACTGAACTTTAAATCACAGATACTTTCTAATGTCTAAGTCCCAATGAGGGTTTCGACATCATAGGAAGATAGATAGTGTGGGTTTACAGAGTATTTATCATGACAAATTCAATAAAGGTAAAATATTCTTTCAACTATAATTTGTTGTTCCAGAATTTTACTGTACATGAACTTACCAGCACCCTATCCTCTCCTAAAGACAACAGTCTTGGGACATCTGTATCGAGCTGTACACCAAACATCAGCTCTTTGATTGGTTTATAATGAGCCCTGTATCGGCCAAGGTACTCGTACGGATCAACATCGATTCCCTTCCTTCTACCATACAAACTGAGTGTGTATTCACCATCCTGGAAATAGTTTGAAGGTCATGTATGTACGAAAAACAAACATAGTTTTCATATGTGGGAATAAGTATATGACCATCAAATTGTATTTGGTGTATTAAATTTGATCGTATCTCAGGCAGAACCTTTATATCTTTGTAGTCAAGATTTACATCTTCCCTTTGTTCAAATTTCTCAACAATTTTTCATACAAAAGTTACATCAATCCAATTGGTTAAATTCCTTTTGCCCTATAGAATTCTATGACTACATATTCTAAATTAATAGGCAAAGTAGATGACATTCATAAAATATAAGAAAAACATAGTTCTAACGAAATATTACATAGAAAATGAAGAAATGAAGCATATTGAATAGGAAAAATGTTTTGAAAAAGGACTTTAAGGCTTCTTTTAGTCAAAAACAGATAGACTTTTCCAACGTGTTAATCACCATTTAGATTTCAAATAGCACTGTTATGGGTTAAGCAAAATCAACAAAAAACTTACGGCAGTGGCTAGATATTTGGAGTCATGAGAAAACTCAATGTGGGTGATGGCGTCCCTGGCGTATCTAAATGGTTCCTGGACCTCGTCTTGAAGAGTGATGGAGTCTAAAACACGCACCGAACCATTCACAAAACCCACCGCTGAAAATGAAATTAAATATGTAAAGGCGATTGAGGTAACGGTCAATTTCGGAGTCTTTTGCAACTTACATGCTAACATACAGAATAACGACAGATTAACCTAACTTGACCAAGCCCTTATTGGTAGCTGGGGATTTCCTGAATCTCAAATTAGCCAGACAGTGCAATATGACTGAAAAGTATTTAGTGCAATGTTATCCTATATGGTGCCGGAAATGGCTTCATTCTGCGCAAAGCGGTTAGATTAAGGCCAGCCACCAAGTAAATTGGCGGCTTGTCTGTGTTCAAACCTGTTTGCTTCTCTGAGTATCTTTCCTTAACAAAATTTAGCAGATATCTAAAGTTTTGGAAAGCAGACAACACAAACCTCTATTTATAGAAAATTACCCAGCATTCTAAGGGTTAAATCCAATCAAACCAAGGGAGACAAACCTACCCAGAAATGATCCACAGGGTGAGTATGTACAACATCGTATCAGGTTTCCTCGCTCAAACATCCTCGTCACCATTACTTGTCTGTAATAGAAAACACATCAGGGTTGTAAACTTTACACTTAAGATTTGCATAAGTTGAAAACAACATTCCCTCTTGTTTCATTATTGGGTGAAGCAATATTGGAAAGTAACACATCATTGGAATCGCTTCTCAAAGACGCTTCTAATGATGTGTCACATTGCAATATTGTATTTTCATTTATGATATTTTTCATGTTTATCAATTTTTACTTACGCAAATATTTTTCTTTAGTTGTTTGGTAAAACAGTACCCAGGTTTGTAAACTTTTACCTTTTCCATCACAAATATACAAAGTTACACACTTACATCACAATGCAAGATAAACAATATTTCCTTTTGTCATGATGATTTCTACTCATTTCACAAAGAGAAAGTTAATTTTCATATTAATAAATGTTGCCTGTTGTTGCTTTTCATTTGGGTCAGTCACAAGATTTCATATGGAGTGTGGGATTTTCATATGGAGTGTGGGATAGAAACTCACTCTAAGTTCCCAGTAAATTGCTGCAGACAACTTAAGAAATATTGAACAAAGTTACGAAAGACGTCCTTGAAAAAAAATTGGTTCTTTAATTCTATATGGCAAAATGAAGACCTCAACAAACAACAACTTTTCCAAGAAGAATATGTTATCTTTTCCAATCTCTGAAAAACGTATAGTAAGACTCATAACAAACACCTCTGCTTACCACAAGAATAATCTTACAACTGAGCTACCTGCCTTGCTTAGACATTGATCCTATGTTGTATATATAAAACCCCTTACAAATTGCATATACAAACATTGTACCAAAGATTTCAGTTATATAGGGGATTATGTACTAGTGATTAAGTAAATAAATATTTCAATTGAAAATTGTTTTTGACTATTAAGTCCCTTACTTTTTCAAATAGTTCCAGACTTTCAATAATCCTGAGTAGCTTCCCATCACTACAACTGGCCTGAAATAAACAGTGAAAAACAAAAGTTAATAGAGAATAAAAGCAATCATGATATCGACAAACGCAAAATACATTGAACTAATATGATAATTTTCTTTTAGTGAGTAAATTATTCTTTGGTTCAACAATTTCCAGAGTCCTCTCCTGATATTACTTTTAAAGTTCTTTACATTGGAAAGAGGGTGAGATAACAATGTCGTTTTCCCATCAGAACTATCTGATAGAAAAACTATGCAGGTGTATTTATGGCTGCATTTCCCAATTAGCTAGGTAATATATTCATGGGAATTTTGTTGAATAAAAAAACATTGATATATCAACATTTTTTGTTGAATTTTTACATTGCATGAACAATATTTAGATTATATTACAATTCCCAGCTAGCTATGCTGCCTTTCTAATATATAGAATCAGCCACATTCCTTGAGTCAGATACAAGACTATCTCCCACAAAAGACAAAATCTACCAGTACCAAGATTTGAACCCATGAGGAAGGGAGTTTTGCAATTTCATGTTTTCTCAGAACTTCAACAGCTCAGCCAAGGGGCTCCACTTATAACCCTTATAGTGCTGGAACCGACTTCATGATTATGCAAACAGGTTGGATCACAGGCTGCCAAGTAAATTGGCGGCTGACCTGTGGTCTTACCTGTTTGCTAATCTGAGTACCTTTCCACGACAAAATCAAGCAGATATTTAACGTTTTGGAAAGTAGACGACCCAAAAATCAATTTTTAGAAAATTACCAAGCATTCTAAGATTTAATCTCTGACCAGCTGACTTACTGTGATGGATGTGCAGCCAATGCATGTATCGCTGAATCATGTTCCCTGTGGATGACTTGAACCTTGGTACCATCAGCAGTTATGTTACCAAACACTGCCATGTTACTGCCAACAACAAAGTCTCGAATCACAAACTGTTTGGCCTGGATTGTGGCATCCGGAGGGAAGTTTGATCCATCCTTGGCTCTGTAAAGGTGAAAGAAATACTTCTACTAAATGGTTGTTGAAGAACCAATGTATTCATTTTAGACAAAAGATTAAATTGCTCTGAATGGTAATATTGTTTCTACAGAATCGCATAAAAGAAATTGGTATCTTCTGTTACTATCAATCTGAACCTTGATAAACTTTTATGTGATAAGTCTACTATAAATATGGTGGGCGACAGTAGGGCAGAGGTAGTTTCAGGCTCTAGTAGAGACGGTCCTGAATTTGATCCCTGTTAGTGAAGAGATGAAAATGCCGGGACTTGCCGACATTTGGCACAAGTACTGGATATGGATCCAGGAAGGATCGAGTCATCACAAATGAATTAAGTAGGCTTCAGATTTCTGTCACAATAAATGTAAAATAATCAAGTTTAAACTTATAACATATATGAGTCATACAATAGCATGTTATGATATGAAAGATATTGGAAAATCATAAATGAATTTTACATCTGAAAAACCTTAGAAATTGAAAACCGACAAGATATGGTCAGATGGACACCTTGTTTTGTCCTCTGATATGCCATAAATATTCCAAAGTTGTAGGTACTTGTTAGAATCATTCTGCTCTGACCCAAAATCCTTTTATAGAAACATTCCTAATGCTGCTGGTTTTAGTTTTTATCAAGAGATTGGTCAACTTCTATAGAGAATAACAAAATGAAAAATTCAACATACACTCCGATGAAATCTGGATCAAAAGCAAACGAGACAGAAGCTATAGGTCCTAAGTTAAGATCCTGATACCTGGAAATAAAGAAGGAATAGCACTCATCTATCTGGTTCAGTATTAATTCAAACAATTCTAAGTTCTCCTTTTCATACTTTAAAAACCTGTTGAATATACAATAAAGGCGTGAATGCAGTAAGGATAAAACAATATTTCATCTTAGGACTAGGTTCTAGGTAATGAAAAAGATTGTTTTTCTTTGCCACTAGAACTACACTGAAGACTTCTGACTAACTGCTCTATTATATCAAATATTTTTCTTTAACCCTTTACAAATTAAAAATATCCCACTTGTCCGCAAGTACGGAAATAAGCAAATGACAATTCAGATTTTTGTAAGAATTTGGTTTTTCTAATAATGCTGTGGTTTGCTCAGCAGAAATTAAATATATCTGTAGTTACTCTTTATTCTTAAATGTTTTCAAATGTCAGATTTGTACATAGGCGATAGCAAGAGGTATAAAATAAGTTTCAAAGCATTTTTGATGATTGTTTTATTGGGGCTTTAAATAGCATCAACAGTATTTTGGTTATATTACTAAACTCCAGGCTGAAAACTGATAAAGCATGACACTGAAGTGGAAGCATGACATGTATAGGCTGGGTCAAGGCAGGTAACATATTTTGCATCAGGTTTTGCATCATGTCAGTTAAAAGACTACCTCCTATCACAAACAATTTTGAAATCCAACATTATGAATATAAATATGTATCATAGTATCAGTGAACAGTACCAAGAACAGAATTATTTGGAGATAAGGTATCAGAACATCTAGCCACCTGCTGCCCACCCCAGTGGTTGGGACCCCCACAGCAGATGACGAATAACATCAGGATTAAGTCAGTAAGTATCTTCTTGATAATCTGTTATTCAAATCAATGAAAATGAAAATGTTTCCGATCACCATGAAAAAACAAACACACTTACCAATGCACAAGCTTCAGGCTTTGGTCAAAAAATTTAACATGACCTGCCGAATCTCCTATTACTATGTATCTGAAAGAAACAAAATAATATTACATATCAACATGTTCTATCAAAACAACCAACTTTAAATAATCCTCAGCAACAAACAAAAATATAACAGTGGCAAAAGCATTCATGATGTGTCATGTTCATTAAAAATCTGAACAGCATCGCGAAAAAATTGGAATTTTCTTGTTATGACTAAATCTCTTGATTTTTAAGTACCATGTTCTGATTGCTCACTTCTATTCACCCACTTTGGGGTATACGGCTTTCATTACTTGCTACCATCTAATTTCAATACACTGCTTGTTTATTTGATTGAAACAGGCCAACTGCTAATGTTGTAAAAATTTGTGGCTTAATTATTTTTTGTCTAGTTACATATAAAGAAATCATAGGAATGATTTTTTGCAAAATAATATGATTTAAGAAAAGTTATTTGATTTCCAAAATTAATTTTAAACTATTGTGTCCAAGCATCAATGCTGTTGATTCTCTAGACAACACTCTGACCAAGAGCTGAAAGTTATCATGTATGTAAATACGCATGTAATACAGTCATAGAGAGTAAAATTTATGAGCTTCAAGCTTCCGTAACAATTGATGTAAAATAAATAAGTTTAGAATCTAAAAAATATACTTTTCTGTGGTTGTTATGACATTTATTCCCCTTTCCTGTAGGCGGATGATCTTCAAGGCCTTTTTGTTGGCTGACGGCTCTGAGCTCACAACTGTAATAATCAGTAAAACAATGTTGGTAAATGTTTTGCCTATTGTACACATCTAAAAAACTGACATGAAAACCCTTTAAGTGAAATATTTCACTTTCACTGCAATGATTTTTGAGATGCATTTGTCAATTATAAAGATACTATCTCAATAGTAAACTATAAAAAATGGTATTTTCTATGTGAAGTTAAATACTACAGATGGTACATACTTAATAGTTCTGTGACATTTATGATGGATAACCTTTACTTAAAGGCTCATGGAAGGAGACTAATGCTAAATCAAAATATATCACTTGGTAAACATTTGATCAGATTTGAATAGTTATCACCAAAAAAAAACATGAGCACAATTTAAACATTTAAGCAAACAAGAAATAGCCCAGATTAGCCAGTTTAATATATTCAGATTGCCTGATTCTTCACCAATAACCTAGTCATGTGACACTAAAATGTTTTGACTGACCAATCAAAATTCATTATTTATATATATTTGAATATGTAAACATACAGATTGTTGATAAACATGAATGAATTGGAGACAACTATACTTAAAGCACAAAATAACATATGTTAAAGGAGTTTATTAAATAGGGTCTAACAGCATTCATGAATCAAATTTCATGACATTTATGAACATAATTGATAATAGAACTCCATAAAAGTTTTCAGTAATTCATTTGTTCTTGTATCCTCTCATGTGCCTTTAATGGATAACTCCATTATAGATCATATGTCAGAAACACTGCAGCAATAAAAGTTTTACCTAAACATAACGAGATAAATGTTTGTTACAAACAACCTAAAAATGGTCAATCTTAATGTGTAAATCAAAAACAGGGGCGACAAATTTTTCTGTATTGCCCAGCTTGTCCGGCCAAGTGAATTTTTACAAAAATTTACTATATAACCCTTAAACAGACAAGAGCAGAAAAAGATATGGAATTCACAAACAAGCAAAAATCAGAATTTTCCACCCCTTAGATGGGTTGATTATATGCAAATCAACAATGTTGTGATTGATTATCTTTCGGCAAAAGCCCTGACAAACTTCCATAAGCTTGGTTATCTTCCCGAGGCTTGGTATTAGGCACTGCCCTGCCATGTAATTTCATAATATTGTTTGACATTTCCAATGTTTGTATGGCATTGAAATTGCAACATATGGTAGAGGAATAGACTATGTCTTTGGCAGTGTATAAAGAAGTGTTAAAAAAGTGAAAAATTACTGTCATGAGCAATAGCCCTTTTCCCTTAATATCATTTCATAACCTCAGGAGCAAATCAGTAAAATCCATGCATTTTTAGTAAAATGTTAAACCTTTCCCTTCCCTATACATTGCAGTTGCTTTTAAGCCTAAGCATAATGGAAAATGTTCCTAAATAGATTTTTATGTTGTATGCATTCCAAAGCCTTAAGTATCTGATTAATTTCAATGAGGAAAGATCCTCAGAGCAGCAAACAAGTTAGATCACAGTCCAGTCGCCAAACTATTTGGCATCTGGCCTTGATCTAACCTGTTTGCATAAGCATGATGTTGGTTCCAGCACTATAAGGGTTAAACAAACATGCAGCTGATGATTTGAGTAATCAATGTGGCATAACAAGAATAATGCATGACAAGAAATTTTATATCATTCTCAATTTTTATTACTAAAAACCATAATTTTGCAGACTTTGTAATTGCTTTCTTAAGTTGATTTAAATTTGAACCAGTCACAAAATCCTATATTGGGGAATATTGTATTTCTATAGATTGATGTCAGGCAGACATGAATCCATCTGTGTTAATCAATAAAACAAGAAATCTATCCTTTCTAGACACTCCATGATAAATCAATACACACAAAAACAGAAGTCACATGATTAAACACAGATGTCAATATAAAAGGTGGTGGGCCTATTATAGAACTTTGAATGTAGAACATTGCATTTAAAGAAATAAACAATTTATTCAATTTGGTGGCACTCGTTAGAATTTTTTATTGTCTAGACAATTCTAATGAGTACCAACAGTATAGGGTTTAGAGATGAAATAATTAGCTAACATTAACCCATAAAATGCTGGATAATATTCTGAAAATGTATTTTTTTGTTGTCTGCTTTCCAAAACCTTATCTGCTTAATTTTGATGAGGAAAGATATCCAGTGTAGCAAACAGGTTAAAGCACAGGCCAGCTGCTAATTTACTTGGCAGCTGGCCTGGATCCAACCTGTTTGCATAAGCAAGAAGTCAGTTCCAGTAATTTAACCCTTTCCCAAACATCAAATTTTTGACTGTCCCAAATTGAAAGAGTTTGCAGACGACATTACAAAATGTGATGAAATTGGAAAATAATCTTCTGATAGGGCAGAAGGCATTGTGGGAAAAGGAAAAATTGCTCGTTACGAGCAAATTCTCCTTTTCCCACAATGTTTTCTAAAGTTGTCTGCAACAAAGTTGTCTGCAACAAAGTTTTCTATTGCCATTATTGTTTGGGAGAGAGTTAAAGGTTAAAAAAAAAATGCCCATGTAAACTGACAAAATATCATCGAAGTAGCGATATAGATTAAAATGCTCATTCTTCTGAGTGATCAACAACGACTCTGGACATCTGAATTCTCTCTTTTCACAATGGTTTAGCTTGTTATTTGCTTAGTTTGTTGATACGAATGTATGAAAAGAGGTTAAGCCATGATAATCGTAATTCTTTCAAGAAAATGTCTATAAAATCTGGGAGGTTTTAGTACACATATCAACATGTATGTTAAGATATACAAACATATGTTACAAAAGCTTTTTCAATCATCTGCAACTTAACACTGACAGAAAGCTACCTTCATGTTTGTATATTTCTTCCATTTGTTCTAGGTTGAAATAAATAGTTATAAATCATTAAAAGCATTGGTAAATTAGTATCATGTATGTAATCCATCATAAGTAGTAGAATAGTAAAGTAAAACATATGACAAGAAATTAAAGACATGGGTAACTTTAATGCACATTTGTTACCAAAATGTCTACTTCAAAAGTTAAAGTTAAAATACATCTTAATATATCAAGAAAACTTTAGTTATATGATATTATTAAATTAATTTGTCTAACGTGAATCGATGTTAACATATCTAGTATGCCAGTATTGGTTCACAATAGAGAATATTGCTACTACGTTAATTAACAATTTATATATCTCTATGTTTTAAAAATTTTCATGTTTTCATGCACGTTGTATGATGCTGTATATTGAACGTGTATGGTACACATAAAGTGCCGACATGCCTTGTAAGGCCTGTATAATGGACGGAGGACGACTCCATTGTTTTCTGTCCCAAAGGACAGGGTCAAATTGGGGAGAAAAAGCATACAGTTAGTCTGCCTGGTGGCTGCCTCTTGAGAAAATCCTTACCTACTTGTAGCGGGATTCAAACCAACCTGAGAAAAGTCTGGTGGTTTTCGGGCCAGTTCTCTAACCACTAGGCAATGAACACAGCTGAGTACACAATGTATATGTATAAAAGGAGCGAGAAGTCTCTGGCCGTACCTTTAGTGACAGGTTTATTGTTATCCCATACAACCAGGTTACCAATAGAGGTGGCAGTGAGGGCCCGGGAGCTGTTTCTCTGGAAGATCGACTGACTGTACCGACCCACCTGCTTGTTAAAGTCCTGGTCAGTCAGGGGCGGAGCAAAGTACTCCATGTGACCATTACCCTGTGAAGTAGAGAAATTAACTTTTTACCGTACTTTACAAGTTACTTTGACCATTATTTTGTGTATGAAGAAAACAGGGTTCTTCTGCTGCAATTCTTATTCTTTACAAAGTTATTTTTCTAAAAAACATGAAAATATGAATTGGTATAATCTCATGTGACAAAGGCTGATTATTTCACTCAAAATAAAATTAAAAGTGTTACAGGAAATTTAAATTGTTACAATGGCAAAATTGACTGTATAAATGTTAATATAATATTCTGTACTAACTATGTTGACAAAAAGAGAAACTACTTGGTTAGCGCAATTTCACCGCAGGTGCTTATGGTTTATTTTATCCTTTCCTAAATGTGCATTTAAATGCGTAAGTATGAGGTATGGGCTTAAACCAAACAAACAAAATAAATTTTCCAACAACAGCTCGAGTGCTGGTCATGTATCCAAGAAGCAGAATCAAGATTGAATTATCCAAATTATCAGACCTTGTTTCACAATCAATATCAAATAAATAAGTTTAAATTAAACCTTGTTAAGCCCTTACCCAGTTGAAGAAGATGACCTGAGAATCACTGTTCGTCACTACATAGTGTATGTCCTCTGGGTTGAACAGAATGAAGTTCTGGACTCCGAACGAGGCTTTGAGTTCTGCAGAGCACATTGGTGTCTCTCCATCTACTGTCCATTCCCAAATGGACAAAACCTAGAGTATGATAAAAAAAAAAGATTATAATGACATATGCATTTGCATCACACATACCCTGTATGATGGTATTGAGAGCTTCCTTTCCTGGAACTATATAAAATGGGTTTTGATTATATACATGGGCTTTACATCACATCAACATTATTTCAGTTATGTTACAATATTGGTGGAGGAAGACCTCAAGCCAGGTAACCATCAGCATTCAGTAAGTCAGTTGGGAGACGGCCTCTCATGAAAATCCAAATTCTGTCACCGGGATTAGAACCCATATGGAGACGTGATTTCAAGTTCTGTGAAATCGGAATTCAAATTAATGAAAGTACCATAACTAAATATCTTCCAGCCAAAAATATTATACAAACAGTACAACAGTTTTGGCTGGAAGACATTCAGTTATGATGCATTTATCAATTAAAATTCCAGTGATCAGTGCAAACTGTTGAAAGTGACATTAATCCCACCAAACAACAACTGAATAACCTTTACCTGTTTCTTAGCAGCACTGAGTGTTGCAAGGTACCTAGCATCTGGGGTCAAGGCCACAGCGACAACACCTCCTTCAGCAGAACCGGTTGTGTCAAAGATGGTCTGGATTGGAATGCTGGTTTACAAAGGGGGGAAAAACAGTTACTATGGATACATGTACATTCATTTTAAATAATCACATCATGAACAGACAATTATGAAAACTGTCATGTTTCTCCTTGTGACTTGCAAAGAAACGCAACTAGCTATCAACAGTCATTTATTTACTGATAAAACCAACACAAGGTAAGCTTAACCCTTATAGTGCAGAACCGACTTCATGCTTATGCAAACAGATTAGATCCAGGCCAGCGGCAATGCAAATTGGCAGCTAGCCTGTGATCGGACCTGTTTGGTACTCTGAGTATTTTTCCTTTTCAAAATTTAGCAGATATTTAAGGTTTTGGAATGCAGACAAGACAAAAAATTATTTTTTTGGAAATTATCTAGCATTCTAAGCGTTAAAGGAGTATGCAGTCTCAAGTGTGTCTAATGCAGTCACCCTGCTCTGAAAAAGTAGGAACTACTAGAAATATAACTCTCTAAAAAGATCATGATCATTAAGGTTACATAGAAGGGTCCTGCATGGTTAAAGTGTTAAGGTAGTGGACTCAGAACTCAGGGGTCCTGGCTTCAAGCCCCATTGATACCTCTGGTTTGTGAGAGAGGTCTTTGGCAAGTCACTTCAGAGCTCTAGCCAAGTACTGGTTGATTCAGGAAAGACATTACAAAACTGAAATATTTTTGGTATGGCACTGGCAAAGAGGACTCATATCAGAAGTGACCTTAACTTTACTTAACATAAACAAAATTCCACTCATTCCAATCTCTTCTATACATACAGGGATCAATAATGCACATGTGAACAAGGTTTGTTGCTAAGCATTCCATACATTCCAAAACCTTGTACATCTTACTTTTAGATTCTTCTTAAATTAGGCAATCTCCACAAAAACAATAATTAGAAAAGATTCCATTGCGGAAAAAGCATTGAGACAAATTGATTATTTTCTCCATATATCAGCAATGTTTCTAAGTAATATACTGTAGACAAACACAACTAACCTTTAGAATGCTTGGTAGTTTTCTAAAAATAGATTTTTTGTCGGCTTTCCAAAATCTTAAATATCTGCTTATTTTGATAAGGAAAGATACTCAGAGTTGCAAACGGGTTAGATCACAGGCCAGTCGCCAATTTACTTGGCGGCTGGCCTGAATCTTACCTGTTTGCATAAGCACAAAGTCTGTTCCAGCACTATAAGGGTTAAATAGAGAAGACATGTACCCTGTATAAGTATCCCAGACTATAACCATGCTGTCCTTCCCTTTATCTCCTGTCACCAACCACCTCTTGTCATCACTCACACACGTACATGATATGGGGTTACACTGAAAAAAGGGGAGATAAACATGTTTCTATTTTGTTTAACAACACTTTTAAATTATTGGTTGCTCTCTGGAATTGAACCCTGGATGACAGGTCCAAATTCTATGTTGCCTAGGCTACCACTACACCATCATATATCTTGGTGGGAGGATAAACACAATAGTTTCTACACTATCTTCTACATCTTTGTCAATATGAATTAATGTTTACAATTTCGTTCAATCATTTTTATTAAGATGATAGGAATGAAGTGTATAAAACATGAAACAATTCAAATTGGATAAATATATACAAAGAATGTAGTTTATAATTTTGCTTATAACTACAGAAGGAGTAAGGGTCATGCGTGGCTCAGTGGTTAAGGTGGTGGACTTAGAACAATGGGGTCCCAACTTTGAGCCCCACTGAGACATCTGGTTTCGTGGGAGTGACCTTTGGCGAGTCACTTCAGAGCCCTAGCCTAATACTGGTAGATCCAGGAGAGCTGTTACAAAACTGAAACATTGTTTGTACGGCACTAGCGAAGTGAACCCCTATAGGACATGTGTCAGAAATAACCTCAACATAATTCAACTTAATTTAGAAGAGTTTGATAGTGACTAATATCAAAGCAAACAATAATTTCAATACTCACATGACCCTGGAGAATGTGCTGTCTATTACTGTTAAAGTCGTACAGAATGCCGACATGGGCGCATGTGTACATGATTACTTTGCGAGTATTGTCAGTCAGGTTCAACACAGATACATTGCGGTTAAGACCGAATGACCAGATAATGTTCTGAAATTATAAATAATCATGACAAATTTAGGAGTTTATCAATAAGGTAGAAGAAAGCAATTTGAAAGAGCAAAATCCAAAAATAAAAAATATATTTACTAAGCAGCAAACAACTAATTATACAAAATTTACAGAGTTTTGCAGAATAGTGAAAAGAAAGCTCAACACTATAGCTCAAGTTTTATTTCTCTTTCTTCTGTAGCTGTCTAATGCATGAACTTCCTCAAATATGATATTGTCCCTAGTAATTTGTTTTCCCTTTCTAAATTTGCGCATTTTTTCATACATACATGTATACCAACAAAAAGGCAAGGTACCTACCTCCCAAAATTCAAGTTCAATCTTTATAACCCTACATCTGAATAAATCAGACATAAGCCAGCATGAAATTATGTATGTCATATCATAATGATAATTTAATGTATTAGCATAATGTAACAGAAAATTATATGAGAAGATAGAGCTGAGTAGATGGAAAATTCTATGCGAAAGCTAATTTGCATCATGCATACCAAAGCTGTATTAGACATAGTTCCCTCAAACTCGGATTCTGTCCTCTCTGGAGACGGTATTTTGGGAGCCTCTGGTATAACAGGGGGTGCTGGCTCTTCTACAGGAGTTGGTGGCTTAGCCACTTCTGGCTGCTCAGCTGGTTCTATAAACACAAGGCAAGAAATTATTTGATAGGATTTTACATCACATTAACAACTCTTCTATCTATTATATAGTGACTCTCGGCTTATCATTGAAAGAGAAAGAATTTACTTATTCATCAGGATTTGGTTAATCAATTGTTTGTTTTGTTTGTTTTTCCGACATACAGGACTCAGTCTTGAGTGTTCTAGTACATTTACCTGGATGATCTATCGGTACTAGGCTAGGAAATGTGTCTTGGCCAAGGAAATAGATGGCCGGCCGCCTTCTGGGATCGAACCTGGGTTGATCGCTAAAGCTAATCATTACACAACCGCAGATCCTATATTGAGTAGAACCACCAACAATTTGAAAAAGAAAATTGCTTATCATGTATAACTTTTTCCTTTTGTTACAATGGTCTTGTAAGTCTTCTGTGACTCCTATATCAAAATGCATAAATTTGGAAGCATTTAAGTCATATGCTTAGGATACAACAAACATACAGATATTGAGTATCTTTGGATTAAATGTTAACTTCCCTGATCTAGTTATCTAGCACATGTATTTTATCTTAAGTCTAAAAGATTCTTTAAGTCATCTATTACAAGAATGTATTCATTCCTTGCTAGATCTTAAGCAACTTATGAAATACTCAATAAACTTTATAAATGATCTCATTGCTTTTACAAAAGGGGCCTCAATAATGCAGTGGTCAGAGTTTTCAATCTTTCATTACGGGTTTAAATCCCAATACTGGTATATGATAATTATAGAGTGGTGATGAATCTCCACACTTGAACCAGGCCTTATAGGTAGTTAAGCTTAGAGTTTTCTTCCATCAATAATAAGCAGGGCATCACAAAGCAACAGAAAATGTTAATGCAATGTTTTTCTTCTTCCATATAATGAGCTCAGTTCTCAAATGATGTGATATTCACCTGTGCATGATGGTGGCATATATAATATCATGCCAAGAGATGTTTGAAAATATGTACAGTATCATGTCTATGTAGAGTAGGTAAATGTGACAAATTACCCTAACAGGAGTAATAAGAAGTAGTAATCTTAATGTTTAAACCACAGGTGTTTGAAACAATCTTCCAAAATATCCCAATATATGGACTATATATTTTATAAGAGATGTCTCTTTTATAGTATATAGTGCATTTATTGGAATACTATCGAAGATTGCTTCAAGCACCTGTGGTTAAAACCAAATATAAATAATCCAACCCAAACTTACAGTTACACAGTGACATAGAATACATATATCCCATACCTTGTGTTTCAGCTGGTTTTTCCTCTGTTTGCTCACTGGGCTGCTCTTGTTGTGTTTGCTCATCCTGCGCCTCTTGTTGACTTTCATCAGCAGGCTGCTGTTCTGGTTCCTGGGCAGGTTCATCATCACCGCCTGATGTCGGTTCTACAGGAGGCTCTTCCGTGGCCTCGGCTTGTTGTTCAGTACCTTCAGAAGGCTTTTCTTCTGTCAAACAAACCAAAAGAGTTAAAATGATGGAATGATTCATTATCAAATAGTATGTTCTTTTAGTGTATTTCTGGCTGATTGATTGTTAAACAGAATGTGAAAACAGAAGCAGTTAAGCCTCTTGTAAAATTGATTCAATGAGTACATATTTCACGATATGTGAAATGTCATGATTCTTATCCTCTGTGAAATCAAGAGATGTATTCCAGGAATTGATCTTTTGATTATGAAATTAATTTCATCTTTAATACTTTTGCATTCTTAATATTTTCATCGACCTTCTTGTTAATAAAATATTGTAAGATGATGGAATGTTCTATTAAAACCAAAAATAGTTTTACACTTTTAAAATCAACGGTTTTCTTTTATATTCATACGACTGGATATACTGAGTTTATTGAATGACAAATATATTAAAGCATTATCATGTGTATTTGTAGCTAAAGGACAATCCAAAATACTCAATAAGTTACAAATCACTTCAAGATTACTCATTGTATATCAGAGTAAGTAGTGTTTTATCTAAGTTGAGACAGCTTGTTCTTCTATTCTATCAATATAAAAGGAAAACAATTTATAACAATCTTGCCAATATAAACTTGTTGACTCTACCAAAGTCATATTGTATACTGGTGTACCCTAATTCCGTGGTACTTATGGTTACATGAATAACAGAAAGGAAGGGGAGAACTTAGCTGTCAACATTCAGCTTTTCTAACATATTTCATTCCTCATTTACGATCTTCTGATCATTATTTTTAAATGGAGCACATAAATGCTTTACGTAACATGAATTAATTGGGTCACTGGCAGCCATTTGCATTTTTGAGGTCTTACCCTAATTCCGTGGTATTCAGGTCAAACACAATTTTTTAAGTATCAGTTCAAAATAATTAGGGTGAAACATACTAGGAACGAATCCTGAAATAATTTGGTCGTGTCTGACCCAAGAATGGTGGAGAATTGCAGACGAACTCAACAGTGTGAAAGGATTTGTTTAGGGTCTTAGATTTGAGTAAAAAGTGTGAAAATATCGGGGATTTTCGGAGCTCTCTGTAATATGAGGAGAAATCTATTGGATTGAATTGGTTTTATATCAGAAAAACATTCATTCTTGCTTCTTTGGAGTTCTTACATTGGGCTGCGAAAGTAGGGCAGGTTGGTGTGTTACTTTATGGAAGCAGTATGACATTATGCAGATACCACGGAATTAGGGATACCACGAGATTAGGGTAATTGACTATACTTCTACCTCTGACAGCGTAACAGTCTATTGACCATTTTAAGATCAAAAAAGGGTATTAAGATTAATGAAACAGTTTTTCATCAAAACATAAAGAAAGATGTAATCTTTATGAACCTAAACAAAAAAAGGACTTTGAGATTTCAAATTGAGTTCTCTAGCCAATTAGCTACAGAGGTCTACAGTAAAAGGAACCTAGCTCTCAAGCAACAAATTTATTTGGCAATGAATAAAAGATTAACCTTGTTGCGTCTCTTCTTTATCCTCTACATCTGCATTCTGATTTACATTGTCTGCATCTTGTTCTTTTTGTACAGGACTCCTTGTCTGTCGGCCTGCATCATCAGGTGGTGGCGTCTTCGACTTTCTCCCTGCATCATCAACCTTCGGCTCCTCTTCAGTCGGGCTTGGAGGTTTGGCATCACCTTCACCTTGCTCTTCTTGTTTGGTTTCGTTTTCTGTAGCTTTCTGAGCCTCTGGAGCTGCTTCTTGTGTCTCTGGGGCAGCTTCTTGAATTTCAGGGGCAGCTTCTTGGGTTTCAGGGGCAGATTCAGTTTGAATTGGAGACTGTGGCTTTGGACTGTCAGCCTTTGTGTCTTCCTCGTCCGCCATCCTTGGAATTATCCCTCAATAATCAGTAAATGTATCTTACGTAGACTTATCTTAATTCAAACTCTACGTAGATTCACTACTTACATTTAAATTTTGTGAATTTATCTCCTTAGCAACACTGTTTACCTGCCACTACTTGTTGTCGAAAATTTACCGAAAACCAATTATGAACGATTTGCGATAAATTGAGTACAGTTTGATAATAGGAATAACAGAATAAACAGATGATTTACCAAATTCCAATTTTAATCTTTAATATTAAGGCATATAATATAGAAATAAATCATTGAAATATTATTTTCTGATTGTTTTCATTTACGACAATGCAGGTGCGCTGTAGAAAACTGTTGACAAGATTTTGTGCTCTAGTAGGAAAAACAACGATTCTTAAGATTTCGCAAATCATGTTTTCGCGGTTTCCAGATTTGAAGTTTAGATTAAATTTAAACTACCAACCTGTTCAATACAACTGCATGACCTGTCTTCTTTAATTAGAAAATTATATAGCATTGCTACAAGTCTATACAGTCTGAAAATAAAACTAATTTATCAAACATTTGAATAAAAGGCACATAAAAGAAGAAGAGTACAAATGAATTACTGAAAAAATATATGGAGTTATTCTATCATGTTCATAAAAGTCATGAAAATTAATTTACAAACGCTATGAGACCCTATAAAATAGAATCGTTTAATATAAGTTATTTTGTGCTTGAAATATAGTTGTCTCCATTTCAATCATGTTTATCAACAAATGTTTGTTAACATATTCAAAATAACGAATTATGATTAGTCGGTTGAAAAATGTGTGTATCAACTGTCAAGGTCAGAGGTGAATAATCACACAGTCTGAATTATCAAACTTGCTTATCTGGGTCATCTCCATGTTTAAGTTATGCCAATGGGTTTTTTGGTGATAACTATTGATTCTGACCAGACACTATATATGTTATCTGATCTGACCAAAAGTTTACCAAATAGTTTAATATAACATTAATCTCCTTTTATGTGCCTTTAAGATATTGGAAATGTTACATCAAAGTCCCAATAAACAATTACAATTATAAGTCACGTAAAAGTATGCCTTTTTACTTCTGATCTACAATCATTGGTGCATATTTCTCTAAGTAGAAGCCTTCTGACATTTAGTCAGGAAATTGAAACAGACAAAAGAAATGATCCAACATATTTGTTCATCCACCATTTTGCTACAACTAGCCTCATCATTATTGTCAAAGCTTATTACAGACAACTTCAAAATCAATTAGTTTTAGACAAAGATTGCGCATAGAATCAGTGACTCTCACCACCACGGTGGGGCAGAGAGTGTGTCCGTCTGCCCTCGTGCCCATAGTTTCGGATCCGAGACCACATGGGACACATGCCTACTGCAGACACTAACAGAGACAGTTTTCCCTGTATAGCCAAATAGATAATGAAGGTTATTTAAAAAGCACATTCATATCGAAAGGTTGTTAACTAGTCTAAATCCTTGAGACACCGCAGTATAACAAACATATGGTTGAAAGGCATGAAACCATAAAAAACCCGAATCTGTAGTGAAGTTGCCCAGTTAAAAATCTGACACAAACACAGCCAAGGATCAGACCCACGAATAAAATGGTTGCCAAATGAACGACATCTAATTAAATATTCAACCCGTTCTGTGCATGAAGTCGTTTATAAAGGCCGACAAATATATAGCCTAGGACCTGGGCCATGCGCTTACCCCACATTAGGGGTAAACGCATGGGCTGGGACCAAAGGCTTGTTGTTAAAACTCTCTGTTTACTGACATTTTCATTATAAGTCACGTAAAAGTATGCCTTCATGCTTATGCAAACAGTTTAGATCCAGGCCGTCTAACCTGTTTGCAACCCTGAGTATATTTCTTCTTCAAAATAAAGCAGATATTTAAGGTTTTGGAAAGCAGATGACACCAAAATCTATTGTAAGAAATCTATCAAGCATTCTAAAGGTGAAGTGTGAATAGTTGTTGATCGCGAGACCCTTGAAAAGTAGTAATTGCATTTTCTTTTCTGGGAAAGTTGGATAATATTATTACCCGGAAGCCTATTTCAGGAAAATCGTGGTGATCTGGGTTCAAGGAAAGCCACGAATTTATTAAAAGTGTTTAAGACGGTATAAATATGTCTCTATCCCATCACAGGGAGATATGTCATAATACCTTTATTAACATGTTAATAAAGGTATTATGACATATCTCCCTGTGTATCCCATCTGACATTTTCCAAATGTCTTGCTGCTGTACATGCTTGGTCAACGGAAAGATGTACTAAAACTGAACACCTAGCTGTTGACACGGCGTTAACCCGTGCTAATGTTACAATGAAAACTGTCGTCTGATTTGGTTTTGTCTTTGAACTAGTCAAACAAATCCATTTATCAAAATGACAACCAGATGATCAACATAGCAAAGGCTCCATGCAAGACTAAAGTAAATATTTCTTAAAGCTGAATTATCCGGCTTTTCCGATATCGTCTGCTGTTGTGATGCTGACACTGCTGTTGCTATAGAGAAGGGAGTATGTACGGAGTATGAAAACACCATTGACCCAGTTATAGCCAGTATGCAAGGTTATTGCCTTGTAAACAATGTAGTTTACGAGACGTGTGTATTTTCATGTTTACATTTATCTACCGATCATACCAGGTATATGCGGACGTGCATTTTATTTGATTTTTAAATCAGCTACACACCTATTGGAATTCGTTGTCACTCTGGATTTATTTCATTTGTAAGTGAAAGTTTTTTCTCTGTATGTCTGTATGTCTGTCTGTCATTTGTCTGTCTGTTCGTACATCCTTCCGTTCAGCCATTCGTCTGTCAGTATGCCTTCCTTTTTCCTCTTCTTGTTTTTGTCACAGGAACTAATGTCGTGTGACATTCCTATATCATTAATATATGTATATATTGATAATATAGGTATGTCAAACGGTATTGGTCCCTATGGTTTCTGTTATCACTTTAATATCGATCGCAGGTGCTTGAAACAATCTTCGATAATATATATGCTCAATATGCTATATTCTCTTATATAGTATATAGAGCATATATTGGGATAGTATTGAAGATTGTTTCAAGCACCTGTGATATCGATCATGAACGTAGAAACTGTGTTTAAAACCTATTTATTCACCCTTGTTTTACGTGATCGAGAAATATTGTGAATATTTTGCATTGGATATTTTTTTTCATTGTATTTCCCCATCAGAAAGTAAAAAGCAATCTCCACATCGAATCATTTTGACTACAACCCAGTATGACTCCAGGACAGTCGCCTTAAAAGTACATACGTGTATCCACCCAAAACAGTTCGGGATGATAGCCATATGCCGATACTGAAAGCCGACTCTTTCACAATAATTGTGTACACCACACTACCTCACTCCCGAGCATCTGTATCAGAACTCTTTAGAATCCACTGTAACGGAAGGAATAGTTGCCATTTATATGTGATTTATCCTTTCATCAGGGTGACTAAATATGATAAAGAAAATCTTTTCCTTGATTTTCGTTATCGTCTGCTGTTTCTTTCAATTCGGTCTAGTCGAATTCCCGCATGTGTTAAAATAATAAGTTTCAATCTTGGACTCACTACGACATAAACTTCCGCATTTTTAAGCATGCTTTTTGGCGTTTCAGCGTGTACGTGCATGTGTGCGTATGTATGTACTTTAACCCTTACAGCGCTGAAACCGACTTAAAATTCATGCTTATGCAAACAGGTTACATCCAGGCCAGCGGCTACGTAAAATGGCCGCTGGCCTGTGATCTAACCTGTTTGCTTCTCTGAGAATCTTTTCTCACCAAAATTCCACAGGGGTATAGACCATGATACCTGTATTAACATAGTGGTAATACCGGTATTATGATCTATACCCCTGTGCAAAATTCAGCAGAATTTTAAGATTTCGGAAAGCAGACGACACAAAAATATGTTTTTAGAAAACTACCCAGCATTTCAAGGGTTAATGTGATGTTGTTAGGTGATGAAGGGATGCGTTAAGCTCTAAGGACGAACTCATTTGAAGCGTGAATTCTAACACAGATTATTCACATATGTATATTGCCTGGGCTTACCCGTGATTCGGTTTATCAGTTGTTTTTAACTTATTACGATTCATCGCACATGTACCAGAGTGGCTCAGGGGGCAACGGCCTCGGATCACAAGGGTCGTTGGTTCAATACCTGTGAGTATCTATTGCCACCTTCCATTAATCCACATTAGACGCGAGTAATATCCAGGAGGCAGAATCGAGAGTAATCATAGGCGTAGGAGCGTTTTCAACATTGGGGGGGCCAACTTTCAGATGAGGACCGGTCTAAGAATAAATGTTCCTAAACTTTCTCATGACTAATCATGCGTCTACAAATTCAATATCATTGAATGAATTAATAGAAAGCGTATGATAATGTGTATCTTAGTAAAGACAAAATAACCATAAGAAAAAGAAATTAGGGTAGGTCAAGACTCGGTCTCACGCAGAAAGCATAGTGTACTGATAATGACTTAATGTGACAGCCACCATGCTGTCACAGCCACGACTACGTCTACAAATTCGAATAAAAAATGACCTTATATTTAAATACAATATAAAGTCTGACTGCTTAGAGTACGTTTTGCATCACTGTTTTCGTTAGTCGAAACTACTTTCCGTGAGCTGAGATTTCATTGGATAAACCCGATGTATTCAGATTGCCATTTGCGATGATGACGTCAAAATGCTTTGGTTATTGTTCGTAACAAAAGGCGAATTGGTATTAAATAAAGCACAAAATACACTTTTATATTAATTTTGCTGTTAAATTCCATTTCTTTCATTTATTCTTTCTTAAAATCTTCATCTACCATTGTGAATATTGGGGGGGCCAAAGTATACTCTGGCCCCCCCAGTCTGGATATTGGGGGGGCCGGGCCCCCCCTGGCCCCCCGGCTCCTACGCCTATGGTAATGGATCTACGTTGCACATGTAAGATCCTCTTTCACAATCTACGTAAGATGAACAAGGTTAAACTTTTAAAAATCTTCAACAGAAGACTTCAGGAACTAATAAATTATTAGATTATCGGGTTTGTAAATAGATATGTACCTTTAGGTCTAAGTATCCAAAGAGCTGAAATTGTTGTGAAAAACAAGACTGGTTTATGTTGATACGAGTATTTTTTCTTTTCTTTTTTTCCCTCCGTTTATTTTCTCTTAAAAAGATGACAGAAGATTTATAACATCAATACATTGTTAAGAAAATGGTGGTATATAATACAAATGCTTTTGGAAAAGATCAATGTTTGTGTAGAAACCTACCATAGAGAATTTGATAATAAACCTTTATAGTGCTGGAACAGACTTCATGCTTACGCAAACAGCTTAGATCTAGATCAACCACCAAGTAGATTGGCGGCTGGCCTGTGATCAAACCTGTTTGCTATTTTAGGAATCTTTCCTCAACAAAATTAAGCAGATATTTAAGGTTTTGGAATCAGGCGGCACAAAAATCTATTTTCAGAAAATTACCCAGCATTCTAATGGTTATTGTCCATGGTTCACTTCGCCATTAGAATATATTTATTTCACCTTACAAGTACTCGGGTAATCCACTCTTTCATACTAGCATAGTATTTGCACAAATTATGAGCATCAAATTGCTGATAACAGCATAAAAGAGTAAACGAACAGTCGAATATATGAAAATGACATGTCTAAAGTGTTAATCCTTTACCCAAATTGGGAATAAGTCACTGTTCTTCCTTGAGAAATTTTTGTGACAAAAGGGTGTACTCTTGTTGGAAGCATTTCCTCGTTTTGTCACAGTGGTTTCTCAAGCCCACTGCAGAAGATGTGATAGTATAAGGTGTTATGACGTAATGCAGGGCTTTCCCCCTTTATATACCAGGAGCCCCAATCGGAAATTTCTTGAAAATCATACCGTTTTCCCTAAACTTTAAAGTCACGCAAGCTTTTTGGTTTCCAAATTCAGCAATCTCAGCGATATAATTTCCCAAAATAAGCAGGCCTGGGCCTCTTCCCATTATCAATAAGAGCTCTGTATTGGGTTAAAAAGTGTTTTTGTACATTTCAAAATCACTCAAGTTACGCCATAAAATCTTAAACCAACTAAAGTGGTTAGAAAACACTTTTCAATGACATCTTATCCTAGCTTTTAGCGTATTTGTTTATGAGTTAAAAACTTGAGTGTATATGCTCGAATATGAACCCGGATATTTCCTCATATCAGATAAATGTTTATGTCCAAATTGATTTGATAGAGGATTGGTTCGTGGTTAAACCAGTAAAGGTTCTGTTATATTGGGATACTACCTGGAGGATTGAAGCACATCTATCAACATCGTAACGATAATTCTTTTGTCATAATGGTCTCCAGCCAATATCATATAGAGTAAGAACATTATTTAAATTCTAAAGCTTTCGTCTTGCTGTTATTGTAATCGGTGTTGACCGTCCATTCAAAGCCTTAGAATGCTGGGTAATTTTCTAAAAAATGATTTTCATGTCGTCTGCTTTACTTAAATACCTGCTTAATCTGATGACCAAATGTACTTGGAGTAGAAGACAGGTTCTATCACAGGCCAGCCGCCAATTTACTTGGCGGCTGGCCTGTGATCTAACATGTTTGCAAAAGCATGAAGTCGGTTCCAGCACAATAAGGGCTAAACTCTATAGCTGTCGTCTTGTTGTTATTGTATTTGGTTTTCACCGTCCATTTTAACAACTTTGTCCCAGATGTTCGAGTAAAACAGGAATTGCTTGACGACCAACCATGCTGGCTGGACGTTTAGTGCGGTCATGTTGGCGGTCGGTCACGGGTTCGAGACTCTACATTGCCCATGGTAACACTGCGAGGTCTCTGACTGTCTTGCTGCAGAGGAACTATGCAACGGCGCCGAAGGTCGACACGCTAAAAAAGCCAGGTATGAACTTAAAACAGCGAAGACATCTGTAACACATTACCACCTAACGCCACATTTTAAGTCTTGCAGCAGACGGCTTTCAAAAAGCATTGTGGCAAAAGGAGAAATTGATCATCTCACGCAATTTCTCCTTTCGACACGATGCGTTTTCAATATATTCACATATCACAACAGCAGAACTGAAAGGCTTTTCACATGTTTACAAAGCCTTTCTAAAGTCGTCTGCTTCAGGTAAAAAAAAAGATTGTCGTCTGCAGGTAGTAAATGGTTAACTCAAAAGTCAAGCTAAAGTCAACATAGAATCTTGATTTTGATCATATTACAGTAAACATATTGCGATTGCCGGATCAGAACCAGTTATATCCAGTGTTTACCCATTTCCCATATGAGGATTTTGAGACATGTCGAAATTGAAAGCAACACAGGACTATAAGAATTACATATAAGAAAAATACTTCTTCTTAATGACATTCGGTAAAATACATTGTAAAATAATGCTACATTGCTCTTTAGGAAGACGTTTTGATGATGAAAACCTTTTATCTATTTATGGTTATAAAAATATAAATTGATAAAATGCTCATCATTAGTACTAGTTAATCTTTTTGTCACAGTGATTTCTAAGGACTTAAGCTGCGTCGAAATAAGGGTCTATTAGTTAAAAAAGCGATTTAACTAGCTTTTATGTGCTTACGCTTTTCCGTTAGAACACTTCAATGCTGGGAAGCTGTTAGATCACAGGCCAGCCGCTAAAACTGTTACTCTTTTACAAAATAGAATCACCCGATCTAGTTAAATGCATGCATGTTTCGAATATTAAATAAGTAATCAATACCCTGTATTATTGTATCCTAATTTGATGTTAACACTTACTCCATTACAAAATAGAATATAAACGCTTTAATCACCAGGACAAGTTAAATGCATGCATGTTTCGAATATTTTCAAAAATGAATAATCAAAAACCTGTATTATTGTATATATTTGTTGTTTACACTTATGAAATCCCACACCAAGGGACGTAGCTAAGACATTTAGTAAGTGTACGCACGGTCAGTAGGGTGGGATCTAGGGGCATGCTCCCACAAGAGAATATTTCATTTCCTATGCTCCATCTAAGGATGTTTCGAACAAGTAGGTACATGTATACATAACACATCTGGGTAAAAATGACGAAATTGATACTGGACGCTCAAAGCAGATCTTAGATTTTCATTATCTATGTACAACGTGTACATATGTGCATCCTCTGCGTACATGAAGCTACGCGCCTGCCATTCTCCGATCTTGTTCCTTGCAGACATGTTTTGTTACCAATGTGAGCAGACCAAGTCCCGTCGGGGGTGCGTCACGGTGGGGGTGTGCGGGAAGAGCAGCCAGGTGTCGGCGCTACAGGACCTACTGCTGTACACTCTACAGGGAGTCGCCGTCTACGCCAACAGAGCCATCAACAGGGGCGTGTTCGCTTCGGAAAAATGCGACGACTTCATACAGGCAGCCATGTTTAGGTGCGTTAGTTTTGCTCATAGCCACAGGTGCTTGAAACAATCTTCGATAATATCCCAATATATGCACTACATAATTATATTCCTGTGCTCATAGCAATCTCCTGGGTGCCTATGGAATATACATGTACATAATGTAAAATTAAGCAGGTACTCCTGTCGTAAGGTTCACTACACTTTTGACTTGTTTTGTTTGTTTAGGATTAAACGCTGTATTTGTGTGTTTGTTGGTCATTTTACCGTTCTACATATAAAGTATTTAGATAAAAAAAAAATACACTATCGAAATGTTTAACGCCATCGAAAGCGTCTCGGAGAGACGATTCCAATGACGGGTAAAGATGCAATATGGATTATCTGAAAGTTGAAATAAAAAGAAATGTTGTTTTGAACAGTACGATGACCAACGTGAACTTTGACCCCGACCGTTTTCCCGTCTACATACAGCAGGCGATCGGCTATCGGGACGAGGCGAAGCGCGCTCTAGAGGCGGCCTGCAGGAAGGCCGGCATCGCACTGGAGCCGGAGCTCGAACTTGGACCGGGCGGCTGGACCCCGGAGTCGTACGATGTTGATTACCTGGAAGCCGAGGGTATGTGGATTTTGATGAATATTCCATTATAGATTCGTGAAATGTATGGAATAATGCACGAATGCGCTTTAGTTAATGTGTGACAAATGAGTAAAACACACAAGTGCATTATATAGATTAAGAAATGAGTGAAAACATTTCAAGGCACATTGGCATAACAACAGAGAAAGAAACTTATTTCAAATATAGTACCAATTTAAAAAGCAATACGTCATCGAGTTGTTCTATTTTATTAGATGTTTATTTCAATGCATTTGCTACTTGATACTTAAGAAACTGAATCGAAAGTGGATTATTTGCTCCTAATGAACATCAAATTATTCAATTGCCACAATTGCTTCTACTGAATAATCTAAAAAAAAAAACGTGTAATTCATTCTTGCTTTTTGTTGTAGCCTGCTTTTACTTTGAATATGAACTAGTCAGGAGATGAAATATAGTGGTAATGGGTCCACTAAACCTGGAAAGTTTCCCTCGGTTACAGGTAGAAGGGTCGGTGTTCTAGAGAACCAGGCCGAGTACGGGGCGGATATTAACGGGGTTCGATACATGACCGTCTATGGCATCAAGGGAATGTCGGCCTATGCCAGCCATGCGGCCTCCCTCGGAGAAAAGGATCCGTGGGTGTCCAAAATGATATACCAGGTAGCCTAAGAAATATTCTAGTGGTGCCTATTGCCTTAAACAAATAATCACAAACCATTGGAGGTTAAGGGGACATACTCTCACCCAACCCCGAGATCTGTTTTTCTCAAAAATAAATTCTAATCCTTTTGAGTGCATTTTGGCATGCACGTTGGTGGTACATACATCTTTTATTTTTTCACATAGGGAAACCTGGATGGACGTCCAAAATACAAAATGTTTTGAAATTGTTACACGGAAACTTCATTCGTACATGCTTTTATTGTTTAAAACACTCAGTTATCTAGGTATGCGTATCCTTTTCAATTGAACCAATGTCTTATTGAATATGTGTTACGTATTTGTGAATGCACCTGCCAGAAGCAGATCCAATATTTAAGACGTTCATGTTAGATTCCCACAGAACAGAAGGAAAGAATTGTAAAATACTTTAACAGTAGCCATCGTCGCAGCCAATGGATTCATGTTGGATCAGTGATGGTGTTCTGGTTGGCGCAGTTCCGTTTGACCCCGGGGTTCGAACACCAAAGGTGCCTGATTATCATGCTTAAGAGCGTTATTAAGCAAAGAAATTCTTCCTAGCCTTCGTCTTGTAGGTTACCCAGTTAGGATGAAGGATTTAACAATTTCCGCAGTGCCAATTTACTCTTTACTACAAGCAGACGACAATTTTTCAGCTGAAGCAGACTATTTTAGAAAAGCTTTGTAAACGTGAAATAGCTTTCAGTTCTGTTGTTGTTATATATGAATAGTATGAAGAAGTATTGTGACAAAAGTAGAAACTTCTTGTGACGATCAATTTCTCATTTTGCTACAATGCTTTTCAATAGTCGTCTGCTGCAAGACGCAAAACTGAGGCGTTAGGTGGCAATATTTAATATATCAAAACAGCATGAAACACTATAGAATTTGGTGCTTGTTTTGCAGGTTTTAGATTTCCTTACAACCGGCAAAGAAGAGGAGCGTCATGACCTTGCTGTTAACCTTGGGCTCGCCCTCAAGGTCGGCGAGACGAATCTAAGGGTCATGGAGTTGTTAGATAGGGGTCACAGACGGCAGTTAGGGGTCCCAGCCCCGGCGCAGGTTAACACAGCCCCTGTGGAGGGCAAGGTATGTTGTATTCAGTGTAATAAGGGTGTAGCGTATCTAAAGTGTAGGTGCAGGTACCTTATTCCAGGAGAGTACTGGGCGTTCCTACCGTGAGGAAAATGCAAATGATTGAGCCTCTTAGGTGCATTGTAGTATATTCCTTGGGGGAAGTACAATTAACGAAACTTTATCTCTGCAGACAACATTGTTTTACATGAAGCAGACAACTTTAGAAAAGCATTGTAAACATTTAAAAATAGTTCAGTTCTGCTGTTGTGATATGTGAATAGATTGAAAAAGCATTGTGGAAAAAAGATTGCTTGGGACCGGACCGGATCTTTCCTCATCAAAATTAAGAAGATTTGTAGTTTTTTGGAAAGCAGACTACACAATAATATATTTTTAGAAAATTACCCAGCATTCTAAGGGTTAAGGTCATTTTGCTTTGAATTTCAATTAATTAACTTAAGTTGGTTTGTTCTGCAGTGTTTGTCTGATATTTGTAGTGTATGTTGGTGAGCGGACATGATCTAATGGATCTGTACACGTTGCTGAGACTTACCGAGGGCACTGGTATCAATGTTTACACACACGGAGAGCTACTTCCGGCGCACAGTTATCCCAAACTGAGGCAGTTTCCGGTTTGTACCGATTTCTTTTTTTTGTCCCTTTTCTTTACTTTTTTGAATAAGAAAACATTGTTTGTCCCCTTTTCTTTACTTTTTGGAATAAGAAAACATTATTTTATGTTCTTACTGTTCGATTTAAATCTGATTTGAGTTACTCTTACTTTTTTATTCCGTCATCTGTATAATTGTTATAAAATAAATTTTGATTATATTCACACTTGTCGAGGCTTTGGGAAAAGCAAGGCAATACTTACAATTGAACTATCCACCCTTGCCAATACCTAAAGATGGTATATCATGACGCATACCAAAATGGGTACACATGTTTATACAATGACTGAAATTACTGAATTGCATTCAAACAAGTTTTGTTGTAGTAGGTGCTTATTTCTATGAGAACAAATACTAGGAAAATTGTTCTTAATAATTTCTATATCTTTAGATCTTTCGATACGAGAGGCATGTGACATTTTCAAGAACTGCCAAAGCTGGATTAAACATATAAATATGATCCAATATTAGATAGAAATGAAAATCAAATCGATCCATTAACTGTTCTTTACTCTATCGTTTTCCCCCAAAGCACCTAGTTGGCAATTTCGGTGGTGCATGGCAGAATCAGAAGATTGATTTTGCGGCCTTCCCCGGCGTTGTCATGGTAACGACGAACTGTGTGATAGAGCCCCTGAAGTCATACAAGGATCGTCTCTACACGCTAAACGAGACGGGTCTACACGGTGTTAAACATATCGACCTCAAGAACGAGGAACACAAGAAAGAGCTTATTGAGGTTGGTATATTGCTTTATTAATAAAATATAAAGGGGTTGTCTGATATATCTATAGGCCTACAACCGTATCACATGTACGAATACAAACTACATGTAAGCCAATTTTATACGATTTGCCTAGTACAATAGGTTTTGGGACCGAAATACGCACAATGCAATCCGTAAAAAAACGTAAAACAGTTGTAGTAGTGGTTCAGACTGGTTCCCACCCAAGCACGTTTGTGATGGTGACGGCATTTTATGACTGACATGTCATCTTTCCTCAACACAAAAGTATTTTTAACTACGATACTTCATTTAAAACCGTAAAAAAAATATCAAAAACTGTTCTTGATGTTGAAAACGGCTTTACCTCGAAATGAATTAACAAGTAGATGTTATAGTCAATGATTGGTAAACGTTTGTGTTTCTTTTTTCATTTCCCAGCACGCCATGTCGCTGCCACCGATTGATGCCAAGTTAGCGAGTCGATTTGAAAATCGTAATTTGAGTGTGGGATTTGGACGTGAGGTTATCACAGAGCATGCTGGTCAGGTAATAACCCCTGTAAATCCCGTGTTAGGAACGTGTTAGATACATCTAATTGTTTTACAGACTACAGTCTAACTTGTATTAAGCTGCCACCCTTTTAAGCAGCCAACCTGCCTTAAACTGCCACTACAGAAAGTCCAATAGTTAGATTTATAGTGTAAATCAATTTGTGTTAAGCAGCCAACCTGTCTTAAACAGCCAATTTACTCTGTCCCATAGGCTGGCCTCTTAACACAAGTTTTACTGTATATGAACTTATTGGGATAGGTAGTACGCCTCTGGTATATCTGGATGTCTTGCTAGTTTTAGTCTTGGTCATGTTTGATTTTGTCAATCATTCCGATTGTTTGTTTGCTTGTTTGTTTGTTTAAATTAGTGTTTAGGTGTTACGATAGAGGACCCTAGTTTGTACTGTTGTTATAAACTGTCAGTAAAAGTAAAATCTACCTTTTTGATTAATTGAAGGTTGATATATTGGCTAATAAATGTATTCTACTGTTAGAGACAGTTACTGTTGCCTAATGACGTTAGTATAATCAATATTGAAAGCGTTGCCCTTCATTAACCGAGTTGCTTTTAAGTGATCGACAAAAGGGTTATTTTGATAACAAGCTAATGTTTGTTTGCTACTCTTTAAAAAAAGGGAATATTGTTTTTATTTTCAACTTCGGGAATTATATACCCTCTATGGATGATGTTACCTTCTGCTATAAAACGTATGATATAAAGTTTGAAAGCATATTGTTGATATTATTCACTCGAATCATTTCATATCATATGTGCCAAATATTGCAGGTTCTTACAGCGATCGAATCTGGCGAGCTCGTTCGTCTATTCGTCATCGGTGGATGCGACGGGTCTGAACACAAACGGAACTACTTTACTACGCTTGCCAAAGAACTTCCGGAAGAGACCCTCATTCTGACGATGGGTTGTGCTAAATATAGAATAAACGACCTTGACCTTGGAACTCTGGGAAGCACCGGTATTCCAAGACTCCTTGATCTTGGTCAATGTAACGATAGCTACGGAGCCGTCATGGTCGCAAAGGCGCTCGCTAACGCTCTCGGAACCGACATCAACAGTTTACCGCTTTCGCTGTCGCTCTCCTGGTTTGAACAGAAGGCTGTCGCCGTGCTCCTGTCGCTACTCAGTCTCGGCGTGAAGAATATCAGACTGGGTCCGGTTATGCCTGCGTTTCTCACACCAGCCGTTCGTAGCGCTCTTGAGAAGGACTTCGGCATTACGCCAACCGATATCAGACACCCTCTCGAAGATATTGAGAGCCACATGAAGGGTGAATGAGAGACTAGGTTCTGTTTTGGATTTATGAATATAGTTTAAGCTGAGAGACTAGCTTATGGTTTGGATTCATGAACATGTTCTTAAGTTGCACTGGCTAAAAGTTGGGGAGAGTTGATTAAATATCGGCTCTAACGGACAAAAGCAGGCCTTTGACAATAAGTTCCAATTGCGAACACATGATTTATCATTTGGAATTTTAGCTCCGACAACCAAAGGCGGAATGGTGCATTATTTAAGAATGTATTTCTAGTAGGAATGATAGATAAAACGCGGAGTCTCCAGAGTTAATGTTGATATGAATGGCCGACAGCGTGTTTAATGGAAATATTTTGAGTTCCCATGACCAAAGGGTAAAGGGGAGTGAATGTATGCCATGACGTGATGAACATAAGGACAAGTTTTCTTTAAACAGGATTATTTTCATGACTCATTTTTGATATACAGACCACAGAAACCATTATGACAAAAGAATAAAATCTTTAAGATGAGGAGTTGACCAAATATCTACAAAATATCGCTTGGGAATTAATAGTTTTCATACGTTATGAGTGTCATTCATGGTTCTTTCAACTTGAACCAATACCAAAACGTGAAATTCGGAGATTGGTTAAGTTAGCGACTACTATATTTTGATGAAGAAAGTCTTGTTTTAAAAAGGAACAAGTGAGTGATTTTCTGTGAACATTAATTGTTGTTTGCCAATAGCGTATCTAGCGTAGGTCGATACTATTCAGCTTAAGTTATGAGACGCACATATATTCATTAAGAGTGTTATTTTGGATTTGTTTTATCTGACCACTTTTGTTTGATATTTAACTTGTATATAGTATATATTGACATAATAAACATTTATTTGTGGGAAATAATATGCATTTATCCCAGACCTGTATGTAAGGGGCAACAAATAATGATCCGACACAATGCATTTTGTATCCAGGGTATGTAGGTTTTGCTCCATCAATTGGGCATTCATGTCAAATGGAATTCCAAACAAAATGTATCGGCAGCAAATAATGATCCATGGCAAGGCATTTTTTACACACGAGCTATACATGGTGTGCCCCATTAATTGGGAATATGTGTACCTATAATGTATTTACTAAAGAGTATCTAGTGGCAACATATGCTTATCATAGAAACATCATTTTCTGCACATGGTGCGTATTTTGTGCCTCGGCAATTAGGCATTCATATGTAATGTATCTCCTGACAACTGTGTATAGGCAACAAATAGTTATCAAAGACGATACATTTTGAACACCATGTATATTTGGCCATATTAAAGAGACCAGGGGTTACTTCCTGACCAGAACGTACGTATAAGCTGGTCAGAGTCGAATTTATAAGGATGCATACTGGTGTTCATTTACATCAATACGGAGGTGGGAAATAAAAACAAACAGCTAGTTTTATCATAGACTTTTTTTAAAAAAAATAAGAAAGTTGAAAACTATAATAAGAAGAATTGCAAATACAACGTTACACCGAGACCGTTATTCACTCATTGTCTTCTTCAATGAAGTTATGTGCAAGCACAGCTTAAATATTCTAATTCCTAAATAAACACACAAACACGCATTCAATCCTTCATTTATAAGAATATCAGAAAATTTAGAATAAATGTTCTTAATAAGAGAAAAACGCGTCTTGTCAAAAACAAATTTCGTCTCGTAACAACAAGAGCTTATATCGTTTCTTTTTTCTCTTTCGATAATCTTGGTTTTTTCTTACATAATGTAAATTATTCTAAATGTGTGCATGGAGAGACAACTGTAAAATAAAACATTGTCTTGTCGTAGAAAATTCATATCCCTCAAAGAGAAGACAGTCTATTTCGCGGCCTTGAAGTTTTTCACCATAACATTGAGTCTCTCCATGGACGGTGCAAAGTTCGATCCGATCTGTTCCTCCACACGTTTCATCCACGCCTTCACCTTCGGGTTGCCCTCGTACAGACTCTCCTGCTGGGTAATTCTGAGCTGTATCAGCTCATTAAACGCCTGCATGTCGGCCAAGGTCATCTCAGTGCCGCCTATGTAAGGGTTCGAACCCAGGAAATACTCGTCGATGTGCTTGATTGCGTTCGCTAGAGATTCTTTGCCTTTGGCCACCGTATCCTTGTTCAACGGGCTTTTTGGGAAACCGCCTTCAACTTCTTTGCTTATGAACTGAAACGGGCAGGTAGATCGCTGACAAACGTCCTTGCGATAGTATAAATCACATACGTGTGCAAAATCCCTTAGAATGCAGGGTTTTATTCGAAAAACATATTTTTGTATCGTCTGCTTTCCAAAACCTTAAATATCTGTTTAATTTTGACGAAAAGATAATAACCTCTTACCCAATATTTATTTAAGCTCGACTTTATTTGCTGCATTAACATGAACATATGCAGTTGCTGGGAATAATTTAAGTAAAGTTAACAAACGATTTGTACGGGCAGTTCATCTCTTAGAATGCTGGGTAATTATCTAAAAGTATATTTTTGTTTTGTCTGCTTTATAAAACCTTAAATATCTGCTTAATTTTTTAGAGGAAAGGTTCTCAGAAAAGCAAACAGGTTGGATCACGGGCCAGCCGATAAAATACTTTGCGACTGACCTGTATTACCCTGTTTGCATATTCATTATGTCAGTTTCAGTACTTTTAGGGCTAAAAGAAGAAAAAAAGAGGTCAGCTATGGGAATGTACCTCTTATCCACAGCTCAGTTACTTGAGTCTGCTTATTTTTGAAGAGGAAAGACACTCAGAGTAGCAAACAGGTTAGATCATAGGCCAGCCGCCAATTTGCCGCCAATTTACTCGGCGGTTGGCCTGGATCTTACCTGTTTGCAAAAGCATGAAGTCAGTTCCAGCACAATATAAGGCAAACTCCGCGCAGGAATACTTCCCATTATTAAACTACAGTACAGCTCCTAACCAAATGAAAAGGGAGATCACTGCGTAGGAGAATGTATATACATGTATGGGTTTAAAATGGAAACCGATGACAGAAAACAAGAAGGTACGTACAGTCACGAAAAAGACCTGGGACAACGGATTCCGGAGGCTGAGATGGTACCAGTTGAGAAATTCATCCACCTTGGCCGCCTTCTGAGGACTACTTTCTCCCAGCCATTTGTCGGCAACTTTGTGCTTCTTGGCCAAATAACGTATTATCGCTACGCTGAAATAAATACGCGAAGTGAAGAGAACTACTTTGTGTTATAAGTGTTAATGTCTCTTACCATAAATTATTTGAATGAACGTGTACTTGTTTTATGCTTTAAAATACTTAATGAAATTTTGCTCTTTTACATTAAAAATAAAATGTAAGATTTGTCTCTCTTAGATCATACATCAAAATAATATTCAAATTTTGTAAACTTACAAACTAAAATAATGAAACGACAAATTGCAAAGTGTAGGTTTTTGTCCCTTTGGTTACTACCCGCTGTTTGTAACGATGTTTAACCTTAATTGTATGGTTAAAGAAACTGTTATACATGTAATTGGTAATAACCCATTTGTTCAAATGAAAGTTGAAGAAAGTGAAGAACTGACAATACTTAAACGGTTATGAAGAAATGTGTTTGGTTTACTAGTAAAAAACGAGGTGACAACTCGCTCGATGTAACCTACCTCTCTGCCAATACGAAGCCATCATCCTCTATAAACGGTACTTTGTGAAAAGGATTCTTTTTCAGCATTGCCGGGGCCATATGCTCACCTAGAGAAGGAAACAAGACAAAACAAGCTCTTTCTCAAAAACCCAATTAGTGCCTATGAAAAGGACAGACAGACAGACAGACAGACAGACAGACAGACAGACAGACAGACAGACAGACAGACAGACAGACAGACAGACAGACAGACAGACAGACAGACGAACAGACAGACAGACAGACAGACAGACAGACAGACAGACAGACAGACAGACAGACAGACAGACAGACGACAGACAGACAGACAGACAGACAGACAGACAGACAGACAGACAGACAGACAGACAACCAGACAGACAGACAGACAGACAGACAGACAGACAGACAGACAGACAGACAGACAGACAGACAGACAGACAGACAGACAGACAACAGACAGACAGACAGACAGACAGACAGACAGACAGACAGACAGACAGACAGACAGACAGACGGACAGACAGACAGACAGACAGACAGACAGACAGACAGACAGACAGACAGACAGACAGACAGACAGACAGACAGACAGACAGACAGACAGGAGATGCTCTTCTTGTTCATCTGTTGCAACTCAGTACATGTATCATGTTTTGTTATGTTAACTTTTATATAGTATATGTCTCGCGAGATCAACGCCTTATCAAAACAACGCCTTTCCTGACATACCTTACCCACAACCAAAGACCTAATAACAGTTTTAAGTCTTTGATTACAACCAAGGGTACGCATGAAAACGCTTGAAAATCGAAGGCAATTATTAGTGCAGATAATTGTACGAGATTATTTAACAATGTCAATTTGATAATATCTTTTTGCAATAAAGACCTTCTTTTTCACCCCTATAACTTATATACAATAATATTTCGTTCCAATTCATTCAATTATACAGGTTCAATGACTGTTCCAGATTTTTATATACAAAAACGATATAATAAACGTGAGAAACTTGTCAGAAAAAAAGAAAAAACGGTATGTCCAGGGAAATTATTCCCTTTGTCTCCATTGTTTCTTTGTCATGTGCGATCACCGAATATTAATGAATGTATATACTAAGCCCTTTTCTATAGAAACTAGTAACATTCTAATATTTTTTTTTCAGAGTCAAACACTGTTTTCAACACGTTTTCAGTTATGTGATTTCCCAATGTGTATAAGAGCGTCAAAACGCAGCACCGACTCTTCATTAAAGGCTGAGTACATTAGCTCGGTCACAATCGGAACTACTCGGGTATTTCCGTGTTCATGAGTTTCGATTGGCTCGGTCTGTAGCGAATGCGACTTGGAATTAGGGGTCTTCCCTTAACTTCAAACAAACAACACCATTTCTTTGAAATACCTTGACCAGGCGCTATAGAATAATTATAGAATTAGGGATGTGAACGAATAACTTTTTATTGAGTCAATATAATTGCATTTCTGCATTTAAAACTGTCAAAAATCATGTTTTGGTTTCATCACCTCATCTGATACAACATCAAACCCCTGTCAAACAGGGGGTCTGAGTTCAAGACCCGATTGAGGGCAAATTTGCCATCCGACGTTTCAAAATGAATTCAACGCGTCGCTCATCACCAACATATAATGTGACTGTGCAAAAGCAGTCACTGGTGAGGAAATAACGGGAGCAGTTGAAAACGGTGTGAAAGTCTGATCTATCAATTACCAACCTTACAATCCCCTGCCTGTATTCCGTTTATTGACACTAGTTTACACCCCTGTCGTCCTAGTTAAAACAGTCTGGGTCGATTAATGGGACATTATAATCGGGCTGAAACTTGCGCAGAAGAAATGCTTGATATCGGTGATATGTACCGTTCCAGATGAGCAATGTGTTGTTCGCATAAATCCGGTGCATTACTTTTCGCTTTCAAGGACATTTCGTAAGGAGGATTTTAGGATTTTTCTTTTTATCCATCGCAAGAAAATGGCAATAGAAAATACAAAAGGGGCTTTCATGGAAACAGGTCTCATTACAGTAATTTCTGAAAATAGATCTTTGTGTCGTCTGCTTTCCAAAACCTTAAACATTTGCTTAATTTTGTTAGGGAAAGTTAACCAGGGAAAGTAGCAAACAGGTCAGATAACAGACCAGTGTATCTTATCTGTTTGCATAAGCATGTAATAGGTTCTAGCACAATAAGTATTTTGTGACGAATAGATTGATGTATTGTTTCTGATGGGTTATTCACCCTTTTGTGACAATGGTATGTCTTAGAGAAACAAATTCTTGTTATGTCTCTTTATCGTCTGCCGCAGGACGTTTTACTAAACATCTTATGCCAAAATTTGTTCGTAAGTTCAAAACAACATTTAATCTAGTTTTTGATATTGAGATAAACACTATTGCAAAGTAACAGACCATTGGAATCATCTCTCTAAGAGGCTTCCAATGGTGTGTCACATTGCAATATCATACTTCTATGGAAGATACTATCCACGTATCTTAGTTTAGACTAACGCAACTATTTTCCTGAAGTTGTGAAGTAAACTGCTACGCTGTTGCTCTCAATTTGGAGCACCCACACCATTCAAACGTAATACGCTGTTGCTCTCAATTTGGAGCACCCACACCATTCAAACGAGGTATTTTGGTCAACGTCTGCGGACTTAACAGTATGGGGTTTAACGCCGTGTCAACACAATCTCAGTTTTATAAGGGGCTATCTGGGCACTCAATACTACTTGGCATAGGCTCTAGCGTGTCTTAACTCCTTACCATCTGCATACAGCATTTTCTAATTGAAGCAGACGACTTTAGAAAATCTTTGTAAAACATGTGAAAAAACCTTCCAGTTCTGGTGTTGTGATATGTAAATAGATTGAAAAAGCATTGTAGCAAAAGGAAAAATTGCCTGTGACAAGCAATTTCTATTTTTGACACAATTCTTTTTGAAAGTCTTCTGCTGCAATACGCAAAAATACGGCATTAGGTGGCAATGTGTTAAAAAGAGTTTCGCTAAACATGCGGCGCCGTTCGAGATCGAACCAGGGAAAACCCTTAACCTTATAACCATGGCCACGAAGGACCCCACGGGCTATGTGCTTTTAGCTTGAACCCTGTGTAGGAGAGACCGATCAACCCGGGTACGATCCCCGGGGTGGCCATATATTTAACCGTGGAGTGTCCTTGGGCAAGACACATTTCCTAACCAAGTACTGGTAAGAACCAGGGAACATGTACGATAATGCTCCAAGCATTTTCGAGCATTGTAGCACATGTTCCCTGAATGACATATCATTACTACAATGCTCGAAAAAGGCGTTTGAGTGTAAAAAGGAATAACTTAGTTCACATATAGATAAGACGCTGCCAATGCGAGGGCATTATAAGGAACATTAGTCAGAATGCAAATCCATGACCTTCACATATTATTGTCTGGTGTAGACCTGTCTATCTGATAATTAGCCTTTAGAATGTTGGGTAAATTTCTAAAAAATATATTGTTGTGGTGTCTGCTTTCCAAAACCCTAACTATCTGCTTAATTTTGATAAGGAGGATACTCAGAGTAGCAAATAGGCTAGATCACAGGCCAGCCGCCAATTTACTTGGCAGCTGGCATATGATCTAAGCTGTTTGCATAAACATGAAGTCGGTTCCAACTTCCAGCACTATAAAGGTTAAAGGGCTGGCTAGTCAAGCTGTCAGCTCATTCGACAGCAATGCAAGTATAGATTAGATGACTAGTAGTCTTGTCTATGTCGAACATTACGTTATGTCTTTAGGCTGTGTGCTGCTAGATGGAACATCGTATCAATAACCTAGTGTTGAATGACTTTATAGATCTGTTGCTATTTCTTCAGTCGAGGACAGTCTATTCTTAAAATACTAAATTGTCAAGCTGTTAGTTTGTCCAATTGACACCACAAAAAGGTTTTCCTGTTTATGACAACACTTTATATGAGAGGGGCATTCTGCCCATAGGTTTTCCTCCGTTTTTTACCTATTTGATCAATCATTCTTGGGTTTAACTCATTACCAAAAATTAACGACATTTGAGCAGTTTGTTGCAGCCAACTTTGGAAAACTGTGGGAAAAGAAGACATTGCTCTTAACGAACAATTTCTCCTTTTTCCACAATATTTTCCATGCTATTAGAAGATTTATTTTTCAATTTTATCACATTTTGAAATGTCGTCTGCAAACTATTTGAATTTGGGACAGTCGACAATTTGGCGTTTGGTAAAGGGTTTAACACGTTTGCTGTTTATGAATATTAGAAAGGTCAGTAACATCACCAGATTCAAATGCCAACCTCTGGTTTGGGAAAAATTTTCTCTATAAAAAACTGACTGACGTACTTTGAGAAAGCAGAAACAACGGGTCGCTATATAAGATTAGCTTTCGTGCACTCATACTTAACTGGAAACATGCACTCATAGTTCATACCCTCATTTGACAAACATTTACGCATGATTCACGTCAAGGACTTTAATTGTTCACATTATGGCTCTGTTTTCTCTGTAGTGCATGTTTACAATAACATTAGTTCATATCAGATTCTCTGATTAGATTCAATACATATTTTTCAATGGTATATATCTCGTTTTCGACTCTGCCGAAATGTTCTGATTTGCTACCCATAATCAATGAACACAAGGTGAATGTTCTTGAATTCACCGTTCTAAAAGGGGTAATTTGTAAAATCATCATCGCGGTTGCTTTCTTGATTGTTTTGTATGTCTCGGGTAGAATAGTACATACATAGATACGGTTTCGGGTTAAGGTTTGGACAGCACTTGTCCGAATGATCTAGACGTCTATACTTCATGTAACACATTTACAGCATGGGCCATCCCAGCTACATTGACACACGACTTCAAAATATGGTGCACTACCTTTTACAAAACAACTTCAATATTTGGGGCTCTTTCTTTTACAGAAACGACTTTCAAACTATGGGGCACTACCTTTTACAAAAAAAACCTTCAAAATATAATGCACTGACTTTTACAGAAACAACTTCAAAATATGGGGCATTACATTTTACAACAACAACTTAAGAATATGGTGCACTACCTTTTACAAAAACAACTTCAAAATTTGGTGCACTAACTTTTACTAAAGCAACTTAAAAATATGGTGCACTACCTTTTACTAAAACAACTTAAAAATATGGTGCGCTACCTTTTACTAAAACAACTTCAAAATTTGGTGCACTAACTTTTACTAAAACAACTTCAAAGTTTGGTGCACTACCTTTTACAGAAACAACTCCAAAATATGGGGGACTAGATTTTACAGAAACACCTTCAAAATATGGTACACAACCATTTACAGAAACGACTTTCAAAACATGGTGCAATACCTTTAACAGAAACGACTTCAAAATATGATGCACTGACTTTTACAGAAACGACTTCAAAATATGATGAACTACATTTTACCGAAAAGACTTCAAAATATGATGTACAACCTTAACAGAAAAGACTTCAAAATATGGTGGACTACCTTTTACAGAACCGATTTCAAAATATGGGATACTACCTTTTACTTTAACGACTTCAGAAAATGATGCACTACCTTTTACAGAAACCACTTCAAAATATGATGCACTACCTTTACAGAAACAACCTCAAATATGGTGCACAACCTTTAGAATAAACGAATTCAAAAATGGAGCACAACCTTTTACAGAAACGACCTTAAAACATGGGACACAGCCTTTTACATAAATGACTGCAAAATATGATGCACAACCTTTTATAGAAACGACTTCAAACTATGATGCACTACCTTCTGCAGAAACGACTTCAAAATATGGTGCACAACCTTCGGCAGAAACGACAACGACCTCAAAATATGGTGCACTACTTTCTACAAACATGATTTCAAAAAATGGTGCACTTCCTAAAAAAACTGAATTGAACCGGCAGTAGGGTTTTTGACCTATCATTTCAAACATCGATTTCAAAATATGTGGCACAACCTATTACACAAACGGCTTCAAAATATGGTGCACTTACCTACCTTTTACAGAAATTACTTCAAAAAATGTAGCATGTACCTTTTACAGAATAGGGCCGTTTGTGTCATTTTTTAAAAAGGAATATTGTATGTAGGTTTTTGTCCTACCATTTAAAACAAATACTTCAAAATATGGTGCACTACCTATTAAAGAAACGACTTTAAAATATGGTGCACTACCTAATAAAAAATTTGGCCTGCGGGTGGGCCATTTCTAAAACGGAATATCATTTATGGTATAGATTTTGACCTATCATTTCAGAGAACGACTTTTCTCGGTGGGCCAATTTGAACCGCTTTTTTATGACTTTGAAGCTCTGAATATCAATTAACCTATGAAGTTCGATGAACAGATTAAAAAATAACACATCTCTTTTACTGCAAATTCCTTACAGATATTTTTTTACCAATACCTCAAAGTAATATGTACCTACTGAGAGCTTGTCATCTTTATTTGCTTTCAATTTAAAGTACATCCATATTCTCATAATTAGTTATAGCCGTTTGTTCTAGAAAGAGATTAAGAACAAAATGGACAACACATTATGTCTAGATTATGAAAATCCATTGCCTTATATACATTTGCATTCGGATGAACGCATCTTTAATAGGAGTTGTAAGAAACCATCGAAATAAAAGGAGAAGTTGCTCGTTACGAGCGATCCTTTCATTTGACACGATGCTTTCCTTCCAATATCACAAATCAGTTGCTATTTTTGCATTTTTTTTAATTATAGTCGGCAGTTTCCTTCAGTTTTGGACAAGTTGCGAAGTTGCGTGAAATAACGTTGGAACCTGCTTCATGCTTCATGCAAACAGTTTGGATCCAGGTCAGCTGCCAAATAAATTAGCGGCTGGCCTTTAATATAACCTGTTGGAAACTCTAAGTATCTTTCCTCATCAGAATAAAGCAATTATTTCAGGTTTTGGAAAATTACCCATCAGCCTTAGGGTTAAAGGTATTGTAGATAAACAGTTAAAGATAGCTATTGAGAGCATAGAACTTTTATTTAGGAAGAATTGATTTATCTAAGTATTTAAAGATTATATGTGGTAAATCTCAAAAGCGATGTTATGCTCTTGGATTAAAATACATGTTTATTCATTATAAAAATACTTTAAAGAATCAAACTCTATCTAATTTGGCGTACAAATGTTATTCTTTAGTGCGTATCATATTACAGTACAGCTGTTTGTGTAGTTTCAGAGAAGACAATGCTTCACTTCAAGATTTCCTCACATCTGGGAACAAGTACCTTAAAGAGTGTATAGCAACTTCTATAACTGGTATGGTAAATTGTGAGTACTCGATGCAATGGTTTAATAGTTTCTTCTTTTCTTTCATTTGTTTATATCAATCTTTTTATACATGTGTGCTTAACATCGTATCAACCGTATTTTCCAATATTGTAATAATCCTTGAATCTTGTGAATGAAAAATAGACACACGTTTAAAAGTACGACCAAGATTGCACAGTTAGGAATCGTGTTCTGTTCACGTCTATGTTGGCGCTTTTCTGAGTACTCTCCTTTTCTCTATATATATTTACGTTTACTAGGAAATCTGTGGTACTAACCATTGTGAGACAGGTCGCTGGTTTGTGAATGAATAGTTGTTTCCTATTTGTTTTAATACATCCATTCAAGCAAAAAATGATGTCTGTGTTTTCGAACAGCTAATTAACAAAGAATAAGGATAAACATTGCATTATGCTGGGTATGATCTAGCATTATCAACTTGTTCAATTCAATTTTACGCGTTGAATAGCAAAGGACGTATCGAGAAAGTGATCTTTTTATGAAACTATGAAGAAACACTTTTCACCTTTCCATAAACCATTCCTTGAAATATACATGTATAAGAGAATCACGAAGGTAAGAACGCAAAAGTATACATAAATTTCATTTTCTTCATGTAGCTATGAAATAAAAATTCCAATCATATCAGCACTTGCAGAAATGAGCCCTAGACTCGAACTGGAACCCGTGGCTTTCAGGAATATGTGCACAGATAAACTTAAATAATGCGTAAATAATATGCAGAATAACACATCAATAAAAACGGAGACATAAACTAAACGAAATCCAAAAAGACAACACACTTTCGGGCAAAAGCAATGCCTGATACTCGAACATAATATTCATGGCCTTCAAGGACATATACATAGACGGGCTTAAATAATGTGTGCACAAAAACACGCCAAAAGAAACGAAGAACTATTCTTAAACAAAATCCAAAGAGACAACGCACCTTCAGGCCTAAGCAATGCCTTAGACTCGAACTAATACCCATGACTTTCAGGAACATTTACATGCACAGGCTTAAATAATGCAAGCATAAATTCACGCCAAATAAAATAAAGAGCTTCTCTTAACAAAATCCAAAATGATTACTCACTGTCGGGCAATATCGACGCCTTAGACTCGAACTTAATACCTGTTGTTTTAAGATATATGTGCACAGACCGCCTTAAATAAAGCAAGAAAAAAACCGCACAAGAATAGAAAAACTAATCTTAACTAAATCCAAAATGGCAACTTACCTTTTGGCAATAGCAACGATTTAGACTCGAAATTGATACCCGTTGCTTTCAGGAACATGTACACAGACCGGCATGGCTGCGACAGGAGATCGTAGTAAAATGTGAGAACCATCCTGAAAGTACCTGTGCTCTCGGTAGACGTTAGAACGTATGGTGGAAGAAAAGAGAGGACTCCGCTTATAAAGCTATCAACTGCGATTAAAATTACCCTTACTTTCATTTTACCATGTAAATATATGCGCTTTAATCCTTTACTCAATGGTAACGTGCTTATGACATGGCTGTTGCAGAAATATGTAGAATTAATAGTGAAACAAATGAATTGCTTATCATGAGGAAGTTGTCTATTCTTTTTGTCACAGTGGTTCTGTTATGATACCATAAGAAGAACGTATTTGTGCATGCTATTTTTTGTCGTCTGTTGTAGTGTTTTATTTTGACGAGACACGAATTCTGGATAATAAGAGAAATGGGTTAACCCATTATCAAACAATAACGACATTTGACCGGTTTGTTGCAGGCGACTCCGGAAAACATTATGGGTAAAAGAGAAATTGCTCTGAACGTTTTCTTCCATATCAGAAGATTCCTTTTGAAATGTCGTCTGCAAAACTTTTCAATTTGAGACGGTCGAAAAGTTGGTGTGTGGTAAAGGTTTAAAACATCCTAAAGTAAACGACTATTTAAAGATTCCGTGGTTGAGCAATGTATCTCTATATCATAATGCTTTCCCATCAAAAAATGAAACGGACAAGATTATGCTTTATATAGTATGAATGTCGTCTGGTGTGGGTTTCAATTTGGACCGGTCACAGAACCACACATGAGGGATATTGGATTATGATTCAACGCTAGGCCGGACTGTGTAAACATGCTGTTTTCACTGGCTTTTGTATGACCGAATGGGATGTTCTATATATTCACCGAAAATACTTTTAGTCAACACAAGCCATCTTGGAGAAAAGGAAAAGGGTCTGCCAAAGCATTTAGAACTAATCAGATAAGATATATTGTGTAGTCAAAATGAATGTTCCTTTATTTTATTTTTATATGGATTGCAATTGCTCTAATAACTATTCATTTAACTCTTTCTGTATTCGTATATGAATTAAGATTGGGTGGCATGGTCAGTTTTAATTATATTCGTAAAGTGGTTACAAGTATTTAACTAATGTCGCATGCTTCCATATTACGCTTTTTCCATTATACTTACTGTACCAACAGCAAAATAAATTGAAAGTCACTGTGACATGTGAGATAGCTTGTGTCGATCAATTTCTCCTTTTGGCACGATTCTTTAGATTGGCTGTGATTATAGACCCATTTTTTAGAATGAATGTTATAAAATTTGTCAAAGGAATCGTTATTTCAACCTTCTAAGGGCAGGGTTTCCTTGATCCCCATTTTATATAGTAAAAAAACCCATATTCCTGGATATGACACTAAAAATATATTTCCATATATGTATACACAAGGGATCAAATCCCCTAGATTTCACCTGTGTGTAAAACCAATGAACCTTTCATAGATTTCCCCTGTGGGTAAATGGGTTGAACCAATGAACCTTACATAGATTTCCCGTGTGGGTAAATGGGTTAAACCAATGAACATTACAAAGATTTCCCCTGTGGGTAAATGGGTTAAACCAATGAACCTTTCATAGATTTCCCCTGTGGGTAAAAGGGTTAAACCAATGAACCTTTCATAGATTTCCCCTGTGGGTAAATGGGTTAAACCAATGAACCTTTCATAGATTTCCCCTGTGGGTAAATGGGTTAAACCAATGAACCTTACATAGATTTCCCCTGTGGGTAAAACCAATGAACCTTTCATAGATTTCCCCTGTGGGTAAATGGGTTAAACCAATGAACCTTACATAGATTTCCCCTGCGGGTAAATGGGTTAAACCAATGAACCTTACATAGATTTCTCCTGTGGGTAAATGGGTTAAACCAATGAACCTTACATAGATTTCCCCTGTGGGTAAATGGGTTAAACCAATGAACCTTACATAGATTTATCCTGTGGGTAAAACCAATAAACCTTACATAGATTTCCCCTGTGGGTAAAACCAATGAACCTTACATAGATTTCCCCCGTGGGTAAATGGGTTAAACCAATGAACCTTACATAGATTTCCCCTGTGGGTAAATGGGTTAAACCAATGAACCTTACATAGGTTTACCGTTGGTAAATGGGTTAAACCAATGAACCTTACATAGATTTCCCCTGTGGGTAATTGGTTAAACCAATGAATCTTTCATAGATTTCCCGTGGGTAAATGGGTTAAACCAATGTACCTTTCATAGATTTCCCCTGTGGGTAAATGGGTTAAGCCAATGAACCTTACATAGATTTCCCCTGTGGGTAATTGGGTTAAACCATTGAACCTTACATAAATTTCCCCTGTGGGTAAATGGGTTAAACCAATGAACCTTTCATGGATTTCCCCTGTGGGTAAATGGGTTAAACCATTGAACCTTACATAGATTTCCCCTGTGGGTAAATGGGTTAACCAATGACAAACAAAAACTACAATACAATTACTTTATTACATTCTAATGAATGCAAGATTGCTGCCTTTTTTATTACAATATAGTCGTACAATAAATGATACAATTTGAGAAAAGTTCAATATTTTGGATACCAAAAGATAAGTAAAACTTTCACCCTAACATCTTCTATTAATGGATTGGTAGTCTGCTTGATGTTTCGATTTTAACTTACTTCTTATGAATTTCTTAGAGAACTTCTACCCATTTCATATTATATCCCAATCTGAACACATCGGGTTTATCGAATGAAAACACCTCTGAAATAATAAGGATGACGCCATTTTGTTTCCCGCGAGAATGATGTCACTTTACTTTGGTTTTCAAAAATGGATCTTAAATAAGAAATCTAAAGTCGTTTAATTTGATTAAGGAAACAATTATATATGTCACAACTGATAAGTTCGCCATTTTGTATGAGTTGTCGATAAAAAATTACTTGAAAGGATGTCTAACACTTCCATACAGATCGAACTACATAACATGCACGCTTAGAAAATGTGTTATACGCCGGTGCCGATTTACCCAAAAATTGTAACCCTACACTTATATCCTAGGTGTATTTCACAGCTCACAGAAATACCCGAGAAGTTCTGATTGATTATAACAAGAAGTCAATAGTGCAGATTTTAATTCCTTTCACATGTACATAACTGATAGGTGGTGAGAGATGAATAAATTCTGACTTTATTGAATGATGAAAAGAATATTTGGCAGGCCGTCACTTCAACTCTTGAATCCAATGTACTCAAAGTCAACCTCACTTCTGATTTACTTTTCTTGCAAGCCAAGCCAACCTATCTGGAAGGGAAGGGGGCAGTAACAAAGACAATTTCACCGATTCTTAATTGTCAATGAAATGAATTTATGAAGAAGAAAAAAATGCCAACGGATATTGATGGTTGGTGTTAGAACTAATACAAACCATATCTTACACTTATGCAAGATAAAAAAGAAAAAATGGCTTTGATGGCAGATTTCATCCAACATAGCCGTCAATTAAAAGTCAAAGACAGAACAATTTCTATGAAAGTTTAACACCTACAGAAAACACTCATGCAAATCAAAAACAAATACACAGGAACTGGTATGGCACACACTAGGAACAAACATGCATTAAAAAATCAAACTGATCCGAGTATTGAACATTAACCCATAAAAGCTGGAACCAACTTCATGCTTATGCAAACACGTTAGAACACAGACTAGGCGCCAAGTAAATTGGCAGCTGGCCTGTGATCTAGCCTGTTTGCTACTCTAATTATCTTTCCTTATCAAAATTAAGCAGACATTTTAGATTACTAGACTATTTCTAGACAGTTACCAGGCATTTTAAGGGTTAAGGAACATATACCTGTGTGGCTCTCACACATAACTGGTTCTGGTTAAGAGTCACTTTAAAAAGAAACTTGGTTTTAGGCAAGAGTTACAAAATCTACAGTATCTTTTATTAGAATGAATTGATAAAAGTAAAAAGTTAAAAGAAAAAAACCTTGAAACCAATTCAAGTACATATAGTTTAAGATAACCACAATCACCAAACAATGTCATTTTCAGTTGCCTAGGTAAAGAGGTATTATCAAAATCCATTTGCATGCAAATCTTCAAAACAAGCTAGACAGGTTCTATCTTGTGAGTACTCATGGATCTACCTCAACAACATGCTTCTAAAAATTACCTACAATACAGGGTTTCCAGAAGAAATTGGCCAGTTGTTATGGGCAGTGTGCATTTTACTTAAACCTCTGATTTATTGCTTTGTAGGCGTACTCATCATCATGTCATAACACTCCGAGCAGTATAATGGGTCATGTTCTCAGTTCTACTTTAATCGGACTTGGATCTGAGGTTATACTGGGATCGATTCCCAGCCTCTTTCTGCCAGATGATGTAGAGACCCAGGAGAATGAGCACTGCAGGGAGGCAGCCGAGGTGCAGCATCAGGGCCTCCTGTGGGGTGAACAGGTTGTCGAAGAAATAGGCGATGTTCAGGTCCACAAATGCCACACTCATTGCCTGAAACAGATTGTAGATCAAGTTAGCAAAAAGCCTTTTTTTGTTTTAAAAATGTACATGACAGAGACTTAACATTATTATCTATCTAGCTCCTTTCAACTATTGTTACTTTTATTTATATGGGCTTTTACATCGCATCAACATATTTCAGTACAGTTGCGATGCCCGAATCTAGGTAATTGAGGAAGACCCAAAACTCATCTGCCCATAAGAGCTGGCAAAACCATGGCACTCAGCAATTCAGTCTGAACACTGCCTCTCATTGAAATCCAAATACTGTCACAGGGATTTCGAACCTATGCGGAAAGGGGTCATGTGATTTCAAGTTATGTACTTCAACCACCAGGCAAAGGAGGCCCCCAACTTTTGTTATAGAGAGTAATAACAAGGAAGACTCAGATCAAGACTGGACAGCAGGGGTGTAAAAATAAACTGCTGTATTGTATAGCTTGCCTATAAGCCTTAGCAGACAGATGATTTTTCACTGAAATATTCTATACAACCATTATATGTACAAATGTATATAAAAGTTTGACTATCACAGATAAGTTAGTCAAAATCAGATTTGACCGCCCTGATAGTCAGATTTCAACCTCAACAGAGGGTTATTTTGTGGCCTACTCAACAAACAAACTGGATAAGATGATATGAATGATTTCAACAAAAGATATTGTTTTGAACTTGTTTTAAATACCAATTACATAAATCCTTACATGCAAAGAAGGATAAAAAAATAATCAGAAAATTCTGATTCTTAACCCTTTCTTGATAGTATGAGGTATCATTGTTGGTTTATCTATCAATCCCTGAAAAGATTTGTGAGAATTTGTTTGATTTTTACAATATATCAACAATTCATCAATTACATACATGTATATAATTGTAATGCTCAGCTCATTATGGTTGAAACTTAACTGCAAATAGGGGGCAATCAAGACAGTAAGAACCTTACCTTTCATTTTTTTTTAAATCACAGAAACACATTTGATCCCCATGAGATCTAGCAAGAGTGACTTTTGTAAATAAGATAATTGATTTTAATGAAGGTTGCTAAAATATATACTAAAACGTTTACTCGAACATTTATCCCACTCTCTTTACCCTTTATTAGATCTCTTATAAACAAATATCAAGGGTTTAATGCAATACTATAGTAAGTGCTTCATGTTTGTGAAGCACTTACTGTAGTCTTGCATTGAACCCCTAATATAATCCTTGGCTTACCAAAATCTGTGACAAGAAGAAGGCAGTTCGATCCTCATCGTATCTGAAGCTTGGTGCATACCATGCTGTGAAGGAAATGCCAAACAGCAGGCAACCAATACATCGGACCATCACTGCTCCAAATGAATCCATCTAAAAGAGAAAAATGTGGTATGGTAAATGTTAGGAAATCAATAGTTTAGGCTAAATAAATTAACATCTGAAGAATACATACAAATTGCTACAGATATGTAATAAACTTCTTTCCCATTCAATTGCCATTTCTCTTCTTTCAGTATATGTTGCAAATCATTTTTTTAATCATTTTTATTTTATATGGGTTTTACATCACATCAATCGTATTTTAGTGATATCTTGATGCCTGGTTCAGGATGAAGCAGACCCTTATTGCTGCACAAAGGGGCTTACCAAGTCATGTAGACCTATTAGCACTTTGTAAGTAAATTAGGAGACTAGCTCTCATGAAACTACAAGACCATCACAAGTGCAAATCACTTTAACCCATTACCAAACAGTAACGACATATGACCAGTTTGTTGCAGATGACTCTGGAAAACATTGTTGGAAAAGGAGAAATTGCTCATAATAGCAATTTCTCCTTTTCCCACAATGTTTTCTGCCTTATCAGAAGATCATTTTTCAATTTCATCTCATTTTGAAATGTCTGCAAACTCTTTTAATTTGGGACAGTAGAAAATTTGATGTTTGGTAAAGGGTTAACTGACACCAGTAAACTCACCTTCAGTGGGAAGACCCACATTGGAAATGCCATAAGAGACAAGCCTGTTAAGAAGAGGACCAGGAAGTTGAGTCGGAGAATCGTGCTGACAGGTCCCTTCTGTTCGCGCCCTCCGACCCTGTATTCTCCGTTACAGAGCTGGTAGACTGTGGACAGGAGGAGCAGGCCATAGCCAAGAACATCAAAGTACAGGGTCTGATGGAATAAAAATTATCAAAAAGTTGAAAAAATTATAAAAAAGTTTTATTAAATACGTATCCAAAGTCATTTTTTTTTTTAAAGATGGTTGTCATCAGAAACTTTGTCTAAGTTAAAATACAATTCTTTTTTTAATAAAGTGTTAAAATTGCATTTAAGTTAACATTCTTAATGTAATAAAATAAGTCTCTTTTGAAACTTAATCCTTTTCATTAATCAACTACTTTCGTTTGAAATCAATAAGAGATATGCATTAGATCTATGCATCAGGCAAGACAACTGTATTTGTTTAATATGTTACAAACAAAAATTCAGCAGGACAACACTCAGGCCAATAAAGGATAAAGACCTAACTGGAAAGGTATTTCCTGCCATTCTGAAAACTCTTTTACTTTATAATTTTACATGCAATCTTTCAAATATGAATAGTTAATCCTTGTCTGTGCGTACCCATTAATATGATTAGGTATTCACAAAATAAGATACTACAAAAAACATGAGTTATCTAAGATAATAAGCATCTAAATCTGGTCTCTGTATATGTTGAGATCTCTTTATCATTTTCCATTTGAACCAGTTGTTAAACGATAAAGTATTATAGGGTTTAGAGGCAACAAAGATGGCATACTTACTTTTGATGGTAATCTATCAGTGTTCTGTGAGTAGAAGTAAGCAAGCACCAAAATCAGAGACAGACTGCCCTAAAATAAGTAATATAAATATGTTTTAGTTTGTTAAACTAGGAGTCATGAGCATTGGAGAGCACACCTCATAACATGAATATCAAACATTTAATGCCTACCAACTTCAGGATGATTTGGAACTTCAGTACACAGTACTTAAAAGGATTATCTCACATCTTGGGAATTTTACGTCTTTAAAATAAAATGCATTCTACTAATAAAATGACAATACATATGAACTGTGGATCAAATTTATAAAAATGTTGGTTAAAAGCCAGAATTAATCATTGATTCAAGCAAAGCTTTCTTTGTTTGCAAAGAAATACATTAAGATTTAAATGGACACCTGTTCACTCTCTGCAAAGGATACTCAAGGGTCTTAAGCACCCAGTATTACAACAAATAAAGTGGTTATTCATTAGTTGTTTCTCTGAAACTATTCAAATGAGTACCCACAATTAAGGTTTTAGATAAAAAAAAAAAATGGTCAGCTAGGAGAAAATTTAATGTGCGCCTTATCTAGACCTCAGTACTTGAGTCTTGCATCAAACTCCCATATATTACTTAACATTGAATAATTAAAATAAAATCATACCATCAGCCTTGACCAAAGTACAGCACCAATGACATTATCATCCCTGGTCCGTCGACACAAATACCACATACTCTCCATACCTATTATCCAGGCAGCAAACTCTCGCACAAGGAAAGCCATTACAGCACTCTCTTTACCCAGAAACTAAAATGATAAACAAAAAGTGCATATTAAGAGGTAAATTATTGAGATGTGGTAAAAGTCAGTCAAACTAATTTGACGAGATAGGAAAATATTGAAAAAATTTTTAATTGGGCAATATCCCCCGTCACGTCAAACTTTCAAACATTTCATTTAATGGAGGACAAATGTGACAAAAATTTTGTCGCAACATTTGAAGACCCATATTGTCATTGTTATTGAAAATTAACTAATTATTTTACTCACAGTTGTGAATTAATCTTTTTTTTAATCAATCCAAGCACTTAACATGTCTGTATTCCACATATTAACTTTGAGAGAATGGCCATTTTATGCTTTAAATCCGAAAATTAGAATAGTAAGTCTTACATCGGATTATTCGAAATTTCGATGTAGGATTGTCCCATCAGAAAATAAAAAGCAACCTTCACGCTGAATTATTTTGACTCAGTAAATGTATACTCAGTGATACAAGTACCAGTTTGTACCACAGTTAACTTTCTAAAGATCAGGACTCTTTCATGTCAAATTGCAGATGCATTTTCAAATTGAAATTTTTTCTAAATGAATTCAAGCCAAATTTTATTCATTCTGATGCCTATTTTTGGAAGACGAAAATCATAGAATACAATTTAGACTTCCAATACTTTTCTGTTGCAATAAGTTAATACTTAGGTCAAATGAATATATTTTTGGACTTTATTTGTTAACTTCCTACACCTAACATGTGAAGCAATATTGAATTTCTTATCCATTGGTGTACAGTAGTTCTATGCATTTGTAAGCAAACTACACCAAATTGAATTTCTTCTTTATTGGTGAACAGTAGTATTATGCATTTGTAAGCAAATTACATCCTTTTTAGTGATAACCAATGAGAGAAAACAAACAATAGAGAAAATTATTGACCAGCTAAAATCATTCATTTAGACTTAAAAATAATGTTCTCTCATTATAACTGTCATCACATTCATTTTGACAACCCTCACTTTTATTTTGGCCGTCATCACATTCGTTTTGACTGGCCTCATTTATTTTGGCAACTCTCACATTCATTTTGGCTGTCCTCACATTCATTTTGCCTGGCCTCATTCGTTTTGACAACCCTCACTTTAATTTTGGCTGTCTTCACATTCATTTTGAAAGGCATCTCTTTCATTTTGGCTGTCTTCACATTCATTTTGGCTGTCCTCACATTCATTTTGCCTGGCCTCATTGATTTTGGCAACCCTCACTTTTATTTTGGCTATCCTCCTTTCATTTTGACTTGCCTCATTCATTTTGGCAACTCTCACATTCATTTTGGCTGTCCTCACATTCATTTTGCCTGGCCTCATTCGTTTTGACAACCCTCACTTTAATTTTGGCTGTCTTCACATTCATTTTGAAAGGCATCTCTTTCATTTTGGCTGTCTTCACATTCATTTTGGCTGTCCTCACATTCATTTTGCCTGGCCTCATTGATTTTGGCAACCCTCACTTTTATTTTGGCTATCCTCCTTTCATTTTGACTTGCCTCATTCATTTTGGCAACTCTCACATTCATTTTGGCTGTCCTCACATTCATTTTGAAAGGCCTCGCTTTCAATTTGTCTGTCCTCACATTCATTTTGACTGGTTTCAAACATTAAAAAAGAAAGAGACCAAGGTATGAGTGAAAAGAAAACGCACCAGACTCTGGGGAAACACAGAGATCCCCAAGGCATAGCAGCACCACAAAATGGATTCGCCCCACATCCATGTCTTTCGATCTTGACGTGCCGTGTATCCTACTCCAACAACCAGCGCTAACGACCGCACAATGTCGAATGCAGACGCCATTTTAGCACTATTTTGAACTTAAACCCGAAATTAGGAGTTTCTTGTTTTGTGTTTTCGATCCAAATCTGGCGGGTAGACTGTGTTTCAAAACAACGCGCTAGATACCAAATTTTGAAGGCATTTGTTCTAAACTCTAGAACCAGTCAATAAAGCGCACCTTACGGTAGCTTCTTTAATGAAGGGGACATAATTAAAATCTTTGGTTTTCGATTTGGCTGGATTGAGAAATAGCAATTCCGTGTAAGCAGGAGACCAAATAACATGATTATGTCCCTTTTGTATATGTCAACAGTAGCACGTCTAATCAGGTGCCAGTGTCATAGGTGAGTCGATTTTAACAAATTTGATTCCAACTCATGTTTATCTGAAAAGAAGCAAATTCGGGACACACGTTTTAAACCCATTAACATGACTTTTTAAGAGGAAGGGCGTTTTATTTTAATGAGGAAATACCCTGTCAAACCAGATTTTGTTGATTCGGTCTCATTGTTTACATGTTTGGAGTGCCACCCTGGTTTGACAGAAAACTCACCTGTCGAAGATCAAGACATGTGAAACTTTTTTTCATTTATGTTATATAGTTTGCATACCTTGGTAACTTATGAGAAAAGCCTAACAGGAAGCAAAAGAAAAAGATAAATAAACCCATGAGGTTATATGGAGAAAAAACTGAAATAAAATTATAAACTTTTAAAAGGTGATTATTGGGCTGTACAAAGTTTATTCTCAAGCAGAATCACTGATATTTAGCCATATAAACAAGTCAGGATATGAAATTCCAAGTTAGAGTCATATTGCTCTGTCTTACTCCCTTAATCCTACATTGTAGGTACTCAAAAGAATTGTCACAAAAAGACGGTTCTGATGACTACTTACAAAGTAGGATTTGTTATATAGTTATTGACATACTTCATGAAATAGACAATTATACATCTTTGATCAACAATTTATATGGATTATCAGTGATGATACTATTGTTCAGCTGTTGTTATAGACTGTATCTTAAAAATGATTGGTACCTTTTATACAAAGATCATTGTCAACAATAGTTTATAACAAATTTCCTTTCATCATTATAATAACATAATTATTATATATAAACATATATTTAAGTGAGTGACTGTCTGACTGTATGTACTGCAAAGCTGATAATGAAAGTGAAAGTAGACATGTTTAAAAAGTGCACCAGAAGAAAACTCCAGTTTGAATAATTTCAGCTCTTGTTTGTATGAATTTTTAAGATTTGTCTTTATTGAAACCAATCAAAACTGCTAGCAATAGCAATTGAAAGTCATTTAGTATAGCAAATAAAGTTTTATCTTTAAATTTGTCTCAACTGTTTCTAAGAAAAGCAAATTGGCATAATGAGAGACAGACCTACCGGTATGCCTTTTTTCTTGACATCTGATAATATAGCTCAGATTCATGTTAATTGAAAATTTACAAACAACCACTGGTTTGTTATTTACCAAATCCTGTTAGGTTTGTTGAATCATTAAAGTTCTAATAAGTACCCAAAACTCTGCGCAGGAATAACTCCCTTTGTTTCACTACAGTACAGTACCACTGCCATCACAGAAATCATGTGATGAAAGATAAAGTCATGTGACCCAAACAATATAGCGCAGACGCCAAAGAAATGGATTCTTTATGATTGAATTCAACATGCCATGCTTTGAAAATGAATGATGAATCAAATTCTTCATACTTTGACAATTTTGTCAGTATTTCCAATCATGACTATGTAATTTGTTTACAAAATGTTAGACGATCTTTTTTATAACGAAAATACACTGTTCATGTCCGTTACTTTGAGAGCATGACTGTATGTACTTTATTGCTTCATTATGTCGAATAAACATTTCCTCGGTTGGCTGTTACGGGACCTTTTTGCCAACCAACAAGAAAAAAATATAAGGTAATGAACTGGTTTAAGTACGATTTAAGCAACTTCTGTCAGATTTTTACATAGAAACATATTTTGTCACTACTTTTTTTGATTGGGCCAAAAGAGTCAAACTTCTAAAATTGAAAAAAATCTATATACAGATATCGATTCAAAATTTATAATGAAAAAAATATAATCCTTCCAGATCTGCGGAGAAGAATGCCCAAAACATAGGGTTATAGTTATTATAGGAAAATCAACTGGCGAAATATTCAGAAGTGCTATCCTATGAGTTCCCGCAATGTTAACACTTAGAATGCTGTGTAATTTTCTGAAAATGATTTTGTGACGTCTGCTTTTCAAACCATTAAATATCTGGTTAATTTTGATAAGGAAAATGACTCAGAGTAGCAATTTACTTGGTAGCTTGCCTGGATCCAACCTGTTTGCATAAGCGTTATGTTGGTTCCAGCAATATAAGGGCTAACATTTATGAGTACTTGGGATCAGTCCATCCCTGATATGTACACCTGCGAAAACAAAATAACAAACTTGCACCAGATTAGTAATAAAACTGCTGTTACTATTCTAGAAATTTCTTGAATGTGCAATTTATCCTTTTGTCATAAGGTTTTTATTCTAATGTTACAGGGAAACATTTTACTTTCTTTACTTTACATTAATTTTGTGGACTGTTGCTTCAATTTGGACAAGTCAAGATTTCAATTTGAAAACCTATGGCCTGTAACTAGAGACACTTATATTTCATAAACCCCAAACCCTGTTAATTGGATCCTCACTTATATTTGCCTTTTTTATTTTCACATTTTTAGCAGATAATATGATCAAACATTGTGACAAAAGGAGATTTGCCAAATTCAGCCCAAAGTGTCATTTGATCAGAGTTATTGAATACGTACAAATAAGTCAGTTCTTATTATGATGTTTTAGTTTTATAGTAGTTAATATTAATTTGTTATCTGCTGCAAAAACTAAACAACAGAAAAAGGTTAAAATAAGAAGAAAGTAATCTGTCAAAAAAGAAAAAAATGCTTGGTCACCTTTCTTTAACCCTTTCCCAAACAACAAATTTTCGACTGTCCCAAATTGAAAGAGTTTGCAGACGACATTTCAAAATGTGATGAAATTGGAACATAATCTTCTGATAGGGCAGAAAACCTTATTGGAAAAGGAAAAATTGCTGGTTAGGAGTAATTTCTCCTTTTTCTACAATGTTTTCTAAAGTCGTCTGCAACAATTTGGTCAAATGTCATTATTATTTGGGAAAGGGTTAATGATAATTGTTGCATTGTTAGTCTACCACTGGAGAGAGGCAGTCTCCTGTAGACTAACTAACTAACAAAATGCAGATGATTCTATATGGTTTGTCGCCCGTGTGGGCAGTTGAGTTTGGGGTCTTCCTCCACCATTAAGAGTTACGTATAGCAACATAAATGAAATAATGTTGACAACATTGAATTCCATATATGAAAAAAAATCTACTTGTGAGTTTGAATAATTATTTATCAAAGCAAAGGCTCTAACCCTGTATTTATTAAACATTCGTTTTATTGAACAATTTGAAAACAATTGAAAAAACACTATGACAAAAGAAGAAAATGCTCAAGATGAGCAAGTTTTTCATCTATCACAATGTTTCTTTCCAATATCGCACAGGTGAACCTTTTAAAAGTCATCTGCAACATCTTTGAATTTAGATTGCCATTGAATATAGAAAGTTGTAGCTGGTCCAAATTGAAAGGAAATCAGACAGCAACAAAGAAGTATTAGGTTTAACTAATTTGTTGTACAAAGTTTTCATGGCTATCCCAGTGCTGTTATTGGGTGATTGAATAGGAAATCAATAACTGAAAGGTGAAAGACGTAGGGGTAATTCTAGTTAATCAATAAACTCATGGATGGGCAAGCTTCATCATCAGTGATATCAGACATTTTATTGGTTAAAGCAATCTCAAGCTTCAGTTATTGGATGACATTGAAATCATGTCATAGGAAATCTTTAAAGGTGATATCAGATTACTTCTTTTTTTAATTAATAGCAATTGTTGAAATATTTTGGAAATAGAGTGTCTTGAGTAATTTCTTCTTTTGTCACTTTAACGAACCGAGGAAATGGACCTCTCAAAGACACAAACACATTCGATCAGTGAAAAACACTGTTGTTCACTGAGCGGTTGTGTTGTCTATAAGTATAACAGCATGTTCTTTCAAACAATGCATTAGGTCCCTAATTTGTATAAACGTTCAGCAAACGTTACAGTAACAAATGTTTCTATAGTCTTCTGTAGCAGATACTGCAGAATGAGATATTATCGAGAGTAAAGGATTTTGAACTTAACCCTTAGAATGCCGAGTAATTTTCTAAAAATTGATTTTTGTGTCTTCTGCTTTTCAAAACTTGAAATATCTGCTTAATTTTGATGAGAAAAGATACTCAGAGTAGCAAACAGGTTGGATCACAGGACAGTTGCTAATTAACTTGGCGGCTGGCCTTGATCTAACCTGTTTGCATAAGCATGAAGTCGGTTCCAGCACTATAAAAAAAAAGGGTTAAATTACAGCTGCAGAAGGTCGTTATTATGGTCAGGTAGTGGTGCTTTGAAAAATGTATTTATTCAGAAATGGTTCTAGTAAGGTCAATGGTCAATATTTTCATAGTCTTTACTCTGCATAGTATTGATTTCACACCTTTCCTATTGATGCAGAGTATTCTAATAAATTAACCTGTGTATGCATACTTGCACTTTAATCAGACAATTAAGTAAATTTCACACAATTCCTATTTGTGCAGGGAATTCTAATAAATTAACCTGTGTGTCTGTATATTTGCACTTGTAGCAGATAACTCAGGAAAGTTTACGGCAAACAAAAAAATTTCCTTTTGTCACAATGGTTTCTTCAATGGTTGCTTGCTGGAAATTAAGTTTTAACCCTTATAGTGCTGGAATAGACTTCATGCTAATGCAAACTAGTTAGATCACAGGCCAGCCACCAAGTCAATTGGCAGCTGGCCTGTGAACTAACTTGTTTGCTTGTCTAAGTATGTTTCTGTATCAAAATTAAGCAGATATTTAAAGTTTTGAAAAGCAGGCAGCACAAAAATCTAATTTTAGAAAATTAACCAGCATTCTAAGGGTTAATTAGTCACAGAATCACATATGGCTGTATAGGTTAAACACCCACTAATTATTAAGACTTAAGTCATTGTTACAGAATTGGAATGAATATTTGTCATGTATTGACAATTGGCATAACAAGAATGGTCTTTTACTGTGTTATCTAGTTTAGACATCTGTTACCCAATTATTCTTTGAGTTTAGAATAATGCCTACAGAAGACAATTTACCTGTACTGAACTTGTAATGAGATACCGGTATAGAAATGCCTTGAATAAGACATTGTATACTAATTATAATGTACAATGAAATACGTTTTGTTTATGGCACAATGATACTTATTTATGCTAACAGGGTAAACTTGACTAGGAAGTAATGCCTTAAATTGCCAAACGATAATAGAAATGATTAGCGCAATGTCTAAGAGAGTGTGTGAGTTGGGAGGGATGTTCAAGCACAGGACGCTGTCTCACATCACATATGCTTACCACTATACTGTTGTGATATGCATCTACAGATATTTTACTCAAAGTGGACAAAACTTCCTTTTTTCAAAATGCTTTGTCCCTTTAACCATTTACTCTATAGTACCTCAATTACGAAACATTAAACTTCAATGTAATGAAAGGATATAATGCTCTGAATGAGAAATATAATCTATAGTACCTCACTTACAAAACATTAAACTTCAATGTAATGAAAGGATATAATGCTCTGAATGAGAAATATAATCTATAGTACCTCACTTACGAAACATTAAACTTCAATGTAATGAAAGGATATAATGCTCTGAATGAGAAATATAATCTACAGTACCTCACTTACAAAACATTAAACTTCAATGTAATGAAAGGATATAATGCTCTGAATGAGAAATATAATCTATAGTACCTCACTTACAAAACATTAAACTTCAATGTAATGAAAGGATATAATGCTCTGAATGAGAAATATAATCTATAGTACCTCACTTATGAAACATTAAACTTCAATGTAATGAAAGGATATAATGCTCTGAATGAGAAATATAATCTATAGTACCTCACTTACGAAACATTAAACTTCAATGTAATGAAAGGATATAATGCTCTGAATGAGAAATATAATCTATAGTACCTCACTTACGAAACATTAAACTTCAATGTAATGAAAGGATATAATGCTCTGAATGAGAAATATAATCTATAGTACCTCACTTACGAAACATTAAACTTCAATGTAATGAAAGGATATAATGCTCTGAATGAGAAATATAATCTATAGTACCTCACTTACGAAACATTAAACTTCAATGTAATGAAAGGATATAATGCTCTGAATGAGAAATATAATCTATAGTACCTCACTTACGAAACATTAAACTTCAATGTAATGAAAGGATATAATGCTCTGAATGAGAAATATAATCTATAGTACCTCACTTACGAAACATTAAACTTCAATGTAATGAAAGGATATAATGCTCTGAATGAGAAATATAATCTATAGTACCTCACTTATGAAACATTAAACTTCAATGTAATGAAAGGATATAATGCTCTGAATGAGAAATATAATCTATAGTACCTCACTTACAAAACATTAAACTTCAATGTAATGAAAGGATATAATGCTCTGAATGAGAAATATAATCTATAGTACCTCACTTACGAAACATTAAACTTCAATGTAATGAAAGGATATAATGCTCTGAATGAGAAATATATATTACAAAACATTAAACTTCAATGTAATGAAAGGATATAATGCTCTGAATGAGAAATATAATCTATAGTACCTCACTTATGAAACATTAAACTTCAATGTAATGAAAGGATATAATGCTCTGAATGAGAAATATAATCTATAGTACCTCACTTACAAAACATTAAACTTCAATGTAATGAAAGGATATAATGCTCTGAATGAGAAATATAATCTATAGTACCTCACTTACGAAACATTAAACTTCAATGTAATGAAAGGATATAATGCTCTGAATGAGAAATATAATCTATAGTACCTCACTTACAAAACATTAAACTTCAATGTAATGAAAGGATATAATGCTCTGAATGAGAAATATAATCTATAGTACCTCACTTACGAAACATTAAACTTCAATGTAATGAAAGGATATAATGCTCTGAATGAGAAATATAATCTATAGTACCTCACTTAAACATTAAACTTCAATGTAATGAAAGGATATAATGCTCTGAATGAGAAATATAATCTATAGTACCTCACTTAAACATTAAACAATGTAATGAAAGGATATAATGCTCTGAATGAGAAATATAATCTATAGTACCTCACTTACAAAACATTAAACTTCAATGTAATGAAAGGATATAATGCTCTGAATGAGAAATATAATCTATAGTACCTCACTTACGAAACATTAAACTTCAATGTAATGAAAGGATATAATGCTCTGAATGAGAAATATAATCTATAGTACCTCACTTACGAAACATTAAACTTCAATGTAATGAAAGGATATAATGCTCTGAATGAGAAATATAATCTATAGTACCTCACTTACAAAACATTAAACTTCAATGTAATGAAAGGATATAATGCTCTGAATGAGAAATATAATCTATAGTACCTCACTTACGAAACATTAAACTTCAATGTAATGAAAGGATATAATGCTCTGAATGAGAAATATAATCTACAGTACCTCACTTACAAAACATTAAACTTCAATGTAATGAAAGGATATAATGCTCTGAATGAGAAATATAATCTATAGTACCTCACTTACAAAACATTAAACTTCAATGTAATGAAAGGATATAATGCTCTGAATGAGAAATATAATCTATAGTACCTCACTTATGAAACATTAAATTTCAATGTAATGAAAGGATATAATGCTCTGAATGAGAAATATAATCTACAGTACCTCACTTACAAAACATTAAACTTCAATGTAATGAAAGGATATAATGCTCTGAATGAGAAATATAATCTATAGTACCTCACTTACGAAACATTAAACTTCAATGTAATGAAAGGATATAATGCTCTGAATGAGAAATATAATCTATAGTACCTCACTTACAAAACATTAAACTTCAATGTAATGAAAGGATATAATGCTCTGAATGAGAAATATAATCTATAGTACCTCACTTACGAATCATTAAACTTCAATGTAATGAAAGGATATAATGCTCTGAATGAGAAATATAATCTATAGATCACAATGGGTTCTACATATTGAAGTCTTTAAATGCTGCTAACTGGTGTGTCAGCTGGGGCAGAAAACATTAAGGGAAAAGGAGGAATTGTCGTTTTCCAGAGTCGTCTGCAACCAACTGGTCAAATGTCATTACAAGACATCTCAATTAAGAAACTGAAATGCAACAGACATAAGTATGATATCCATTAAAACGATACAAATACAACAAATAAAATAGTTAAACATGGTTGGGCACCTACATCTTGTATTGTTAAAGTGTCATCATTATCGCATGGTAGACATTTCACCCATGATTACTTTAATTCTGCAATTTCTGTGAGAAATAAGTAAAACCGTTAAATACTTGTTTTCTATGATTTTGAAGCAATTTGGCAGATATCCCTTTGAATGGACTAGTTGAAGGGTTTTTGCATTATTTTTCTCCTTTGTTACAAAATCTTTGTGAAGTGCTTGTTTGTTGAATGGTACCTCTTTAATTACTGCTGGAAAAGATTTACAATTACATTTTTACATAATAATCTAATTTGTAGGGCTTAGATTAACTCACTCTGAATGGTCTAATAATGGTAAAATAGACTAATAGAATAATACCCCTTTTTTACTGTCTTAATAACATACATTTTTTTTCTCTACAGATAAGTGAATGGGACAGAGAAGTTTGAGAGTAGCCATTGTAAGCGTATTAAGACTTGTATCACTACAAGCCCAAGGCACAGCAGGAAACCAGTGTATAGTTCGCACAGCAAGAGGACAAAGTTCACCTCACCGAACTTGCCAACAAAACTTTCCTAATTACCCATTCTTCCCTTCATGCACTGGTAGGACACTCCACACAATACGACACACAATGAGTAGTAAATGCCACATCAAGGCTCGTTGTAGGATCTACCCACGCACAGAAAAGCTTCCGGAGCCAGTCGAGAGGACACCTGTCGCGGACAATCAGGTACCATGGAACTCCGATTATCCTGGATATGACAGGAGGGTTAAAGAGTTTACAAGCCCGGGTGTTCTAAAGGGACCAGTGTGGGCAGATGATCCAGACCCAAAGTAAGTACAGCATAGGTCAGTGGTCAAGATGATCCCTATTCGAGGGTTCAGTGCAGGGTTTAGTAAATTTTTCATAAAACTCAAGCTTTTGCTAAAGTTATGCATTGAATATGTGATTATGTGACTGTCTGACTTGTCCAGAATTTAAGCAGTAGCTGATGCGGATTATAGATTATGAAAAATAACTTTAAATTAACAATATTGTATAAAAATCATTGTTTGATAAGTATCGTTCATAAAGATATTATATATGAATGCACCTGTATCAGACAAACGATCAAGAGTGTCCTGTGTGGCCCAGTGGTTATTGTAATGGTCTTAGAGCTTGTAGGTCTTGGATTCTAGCCCCATGGTATCTCTGGATTTGTGGAAATATCCTTTAGCTAGACACTTCAGAGTCCTTGTCTAGTAATGAAGCCAAGAAAGCGATTACATAACTGAAACATTTTCACACCTTATTTAACCCCATATAAATAAGCAGACAATTCAAGAGACCATTGATTATAACTGCATTAACCCATTTCCAAACAAAAACATGTTTCACCAGTTTGTTGCAGATAACTCTGGAAAACATTGTGGGAAAGAAAAAATTTGATCCTGACTATAACTTCCAATTTTATCTCATTTTGAAATGTCTTCTGCAATCTCTTTCAATATTGGACAGTGGGAAACTTAGTGTTAGGTAAAGGGTTAAAGGCAATGGTTTGTATAGGATATAATAACAAACAAAAAATCATACTTTGTAAATGTTTTTCACTATTGCTTTGCAATTTGACCAGACATAAAATATGGAGGAACGGTTAAAGGAAAATGATATTTTGATACCTGAATTTTTTCTAAACAATAAGATTATTTATCAAAGAAACCCAAACTCTCCAAGAAATATCATCTTTAGCCATTGTCACCATACCGGTAAATGCATGACTATTTTTCTTTGTGAAAGTCTGAGTGTATGCTTGTTTGTATTTTAGATGAGGTAAAATTGTTGCATTCAATCAGACAAATTTTCAAATTTGTACAATGGGGTAATATATTAAAGAAAGTACTTTTAAGGCTGCTTGTTCACATATGTCAGGAAACTTGGATATTTACCCTTTCCCAAATAACAAATTTTGGACTGTCCCCAATTAAAAGAGTTTGCAGACGACATTTCAAAATGTGATGAAATTGAAAAATATTCTTCAGATAGAGTAGAAAACCTTGTGGGAAATGGAGAAATTGCTCGTTACAAGCAATTTCTCCTTTTCCTACGATGTTTTCTTAAGTGGTTTGCAACAAAGTAGTCAAATGTCGTTATTGTTTGGGAAATGGTTAAGTGTTCATTTCTTTAAAACTGTATAACTGAGCTGTACTATTGTATGAGACGCACATGAGAAATCATTAAGAATGTGTGTCTTTTATTTCAGAAAAATACAATTGTTCAATCAACTGGATAAGAAAGTGGACAGGAAAAGCTTTGTTGGTACATATGACATAGTTGACGGTTATCCAAGGTGAGAAATTGTCAGTATGTTTGTTTGTTAACCATTTTACAAAATGACTTTGATATGTCCTATAGTCTTGAATTGAACCCTCTGAATACCTGATCAAGGTTTGAGAGTAAGGTTAAAACAAACAACAATTACTTTGAATATGTATTAGACTAGGAGACAAACAATTTGATATTAGATTAATTAAATTTTGTTTTTACACATGCCAACCCACAGGATCGCCAGACCTGAAGAGGAAGGTTGCGCTCTCGACCAGACAAGCAGGCCTCACCCTCGCCAAAGGATTAATAAATAGCCTGTCAAATCTAAAATGGATGATGAGGATGATGACCATTGGAAATAAAAGACTAATTTTGAAGATAATGAAACAGTAGCTTTGATATTTTTTTGGCAATCAATACAATCGCAGTCTCTTGAAACCTCTAATTTTAAGATATATGGCAGTGGTCAGTCTGTACAATTTGTTTTGATTTTCAAATCTAAGGTCAAGAATTAACAAGATATGGCTCTCATCTTCTATTTTACCTTTTTTCTACAATGATTCCGAAAGTATGGTAAAATGCTTTTCAGCTGTTAACTCTTTCCCCCATATTAATACACCTTGCACTTTTCATTAACCAACATTCTGGTTGGTGACTGGATGTGTATGCTAAAACGAGAATTGATTGTATCATAAGTTGTAAAGACATATCCTGGAGTAAGATTCTATCCAGAGATTTCTTTTTTCTTTTTTGTACATATTATGTTCTATGGAATACATGGAACAAAAATCCTGTTTGAAAAATAGGGTCATCTTGCTTGTTTTTTCACAATGTAGCCTTTTCAAGGGCCATTACTCTGTATTTCTGTAAAAAAAAAAAGATGTTCAGACTATTATCAACAATGATTGTTAATTTTTAATAAAATAACCCAACGCAAAATAATGAAGTAAATAACAATTAACAGATCGTGACATGGGCAGTTTATGTGGGTAGTGAGTACTCCTGGATACGTCTTTAACAGCTCTTATTACAATCAAAGAAAACATAAAAAAGTTGAATCCAAGCTACATAAGATAATGCTTTGTTCCCTATGTTGCAGGAACCCAATGGGGCGAACAGGTCTTCATGGAAGGGGATGTTTAGGGCGGTGGGGGCCAAACCATGCGGGTGATCCCATCGTTACAAGGTATGTATGTTAAATATGTAACCCTATTTCTCCTCATAGGAATTTGGGACATGTCATATACTCTTAGACCGGGCGGGCTGGGTTAGATCCTCGAAGGCGCCCATGTGTTTCACAGTAGAGTGTTCTTGGGCAAAACACATATCCTAGCCTAGTACTGGTAGGTCACCAGGGAAAATTTATAGTCCCCGTAAGGGGTTTGACATCATAGCAAGATAGATAGATAGACAGACAGACAGACAGACAGACAGACAGACAGACAGACAGACAGACAGACAGACAGACTTAGGTTTTGTTGAGAAAGGTATTAATCTGCCTTTCCATTTATATTTTTAGTATTTTTCAGTTGATTATTTATGATAAGTTAGGTTAACAATTTGATATTAATTAGAATTCCATTTAAATGAATGACACTGTTTGATCAAGGTCTGTATGGCCAATTTACTTGGCAGCAGGTCTGGATCTAAACTGTTTGCATAAGCATGAAGTTGGTTCTAGCACTATAAGGGTTAAAGGTAGATTGGGTAGAAGAAATAAATGAATATAGAACACATCACGGCAGGTGAACTAAGACAAAGCTTTATTCCTTTAACTAGATGGAAAAGAGATGAGAATCACAAGAAAGTTTGCCATAAAACAACCGGTAAGCCTATCCTGCAGTTTGTATCGGTACAGCGCAGTGACAACAAGGAGTGGGCTCTTCCAGGGGTGAGTACATAGACAGGGTTTTCCTTAACCTATTACCAAACAATAACGACATTTAACCACTTTGTTGCAGACGACTCTGGAAACCATTGTGGGAAAAGGAGAAATTGCTCGTGACGAGCAATTTCTCCTTTTCCAACAATGTTTTTCAACTCTATCAGAAGATTACTTTCCAACTTCATCACATTTTGAGATGTCGTCTGCAAACTCTTTCAATGATGAACGGTCGAAAATTTGGGGTTAGGTAAAGGGTTAAGAGGTGGCTGCAGGCAGATTTAACCGCCTCAAACCTTTTCTGGCCGGCTCTAATTTGGTTAAAATTCATTTTCGACACACTTTTACTTTTCCCTAGACTCCCTTGCACCTAAACAGTTCTTCTGGTTTTCCAATCCTAAAGGAAAACCCTACACAGACGTTTTAGGAAGGATTAGTCATGTCTCTATAGCTCAAACTACTATTTAGTTTATTATGGAATAAAGAAATCTTAAGCCAGCTATGTATTGCATGAAAACCTAACCTCCAAATAGATTGATTTGTTAATGCCACATGTTGTTTCTTTCATGTTCGTCGTTAGTTAAAGGCTATAGGTTTGTTATCTTGGCCTTATCATCGGGGATAAGGAAAATACCGTTTTTGTCAGTTTTGGACCAATTTCGGCTGTACTGGTTCAATTGCAAGTTGAGATTTGATGAAAAAATTGGTCTGGCTGTTATATGGACCATGGTATATGGAATACTTAGGGTTTTGATTCAAATCTCATCTTATAACTCTGAAAACCTTATCCTTGCTGAGAAAGGTTTTTGGTATATTTTTTAATTTCAGCTGCATAGCAGCCCATTTATTTCCAAAAAACAGTAAATAACATAGAATATTTTTACACAATGACCCTTCAGCAACAACAACTAAAACAAAAAAAAAAATATATATATATATATATATAGATACACATGTACTGAGCCATTGTCTAATCAACATCTATGAGTAAAGCTGGAACAATTCCCCCAAATAAAAAAGCGTTATTAAAACTTAATTGCTAGGTTTTTGGTATATTTAGGTGTTTGATTCAAATCTCATCTTATAACTCTGAAAACCTTATCCTTGCTGAGAAAGGTTTTTGGTATATTTAGGTGTTTGATTCAAATCTCATCTTATAACTCTGAAAACCTTATCCTTGCTGGGAAAGGTTTTTGGAATATTTAGGTGTTTGATTCAAATCTCATCTTATAACTCTGAAAACCTTATCCTTGCTGAGAAAGGTTTTTGGTATATTTAGGTGTTTCATTCAAATCTCATCTTATAACTCTGAAAACCTTATCCTTGCTGAGAAAGGTTTTTGGTATATTTAGGTGTTTGATTCAAATCTCATCTTTTAGCTCTAAAAAACTTATTTTTGCTATTAAAGGTTTTTGGAATATTTAGGTGTTTGATTCAAATCTCATCTTATAACTCTGAAAACCTTATCCTTGCTGAGAAAGGTTTTTGGTATATTGAGGTGTTTGATTCAAATCTCATCTTATAACTCTGAAAACCTTATCCTTGCTGAGAAAGGTTTTTGGTATATTTAGGTGTTTGATTCAAATCTCATCTTATAACTCTGAAAACCTTATCCTTGCTGGGAAAGGTTTTTGGAATATTTAGGTGTTTGATTCAAATCTCATCTTATAACTCTGAAAACCTTATCCTTGCTGGGAAAGGTTTTTGGTATATTTAGGTGTTTGATTCAAATCTCATCTTATAACTCTGAAAACCTTATCCTTGCTGGGAAAGGTTTTTGGTATATTTAGGTGTTTGATTCAAATCCCATCTTTTAGCTCTAAAAAACTTATTTTTGCTATGAAAGGTTTTTGGAATATTTAGGTGTTTGATTCAAATTTCATCTCATAACTCTGAAAACCTTATCCTTGCTGAGAAAGGTTTTTGGTATATTTAGGTGTTTGATTCAAATCTCATCTTATAGCGCTAAAAAACTTATTTTTGCTGGGAAAGGTTTTTGGAATATTTAGGTGTTTGATTCAAATCTCGTCTTATAGCTATAAAAAACTTATCCTTGCTGGGAAAGGAATTTGAAATACTAAAGGTGTTTGATTCAAATCTCATCTTATAGCTTTAATTAACTTATCCTTGCTGGGAAAGGAATTCAGAATACTTAGGTGTTTTATTCAAATCTCATATTATAGCTCTAAATAACTTATCCTTGCTTGGAAAGGAATTTGGAATACTTAGATGTTTGATTCACATCTGTTTTATACCTCTGAACGACTTATCCTTGCAGGGAATGGTTATTGGAACACAAATCTTAGAGCTCTGAAAATTTGTCCTTGGTGAGAATAGTATGGTATTTGGAAAACTTAGGTGTTTAATTCAAAGCCCATCTTATAGCTCTGAATAACTTATCCTTACAGGGAATGGTTGATCCTGGTGAGTCTAGAACACAGACTATTAAACGAGAGTTTGGTGAAGAAGCACTGAGTAGCCTAGATGCCACAGAATCAGAGAAAAAAGCCATTGAACAAACCTTACATGATTTTTTCAAAGAGGAGTCGGCAGTAGAGGTACTGTTTGAAGTATTGTTTTTTTTCTTTTGTTTTTATGCCACTTCTTTTATATCCATATGGATTTTGCTTGATACATTAATTTAAGAAAATTGGTCCTCTCTTTGTACTGTGTCAATTTTGTTCTTTTAATTGCTTTCAGAGGGCTTGGCTATGAATCATTTGGTAATGTGAAACAGTAGACAACTTAAGAGTCTTTGATTATCCAAAATTTAGAGAATGAAATAAGGATTTGTCAAAACAAGAAAAACATGTCATGGGCTTGAAATTATTTTTATTTAAAGGAGACATTGTTTGTATGAGCATTTTTTAAAAAAAATTTACCATAAGTTTGAATGTTGTACATTACCAGACTCATTCCTTTAATTATAAGATGAAGGTAAAATTAATTCTAAATTTGAATATAATACATGAAATGGCTTTTGAATGATTTCAAGTGAAAGGTTAATGAAAGTGAGATAGAATTTGCTTCTTTCTTGTCACCTGGGTTTTCTTTCTTCAGGTGAGTATCAGTTGATAAGTTTGTTAAACCTATCACATCATCTTTAATTGTTTTCGCAGAAGAGAATTACTATATAAGCTGACCCCTTAAAGATGTTTGCACTCAAAACTTGTTAATCATTTCGGCTTTTTTGTCTTCGATATTCAAAAGGATAAATTAATTTGAAACCCTTGATTACTGGTAATCAGCTGATTTAAATCTTAACACACAACTAAAGTAGGACACTTACATATTTTAATATTTGAGCTCTCAAAACTAAAAATACAAGAATGTCCTAGTATTTGACAATAAACACAATACAAACCCATTTTTCTCCATTCAACACTCATTTCATAGACATAATTATGAGAATCCACCATTTCCCACCACAGCAAAAAGCAGTCTGTGTAGACAGATGAAAACTAGAGAGTTTATGCATGTGACAAGCAATTACTTCTTGTCAAAATAGTTTCTACTCTACTAAGTAGCCATTACAAATACATGTACCTTTAGAATGCTGGGTATTTTTCTAAAAATAGAGTTGCATTCTAAAACCTTAAATATCTGCTTAATTTTGATGAGGAAAGATACTCAGAGTAGCATACAGGTTAGATCACAGGTCAGCGGCCAATCTACGTGGCGGCTGGCCTGGATCTAACCTGTTTGCATAAACAGGAAGTCGGTTACAGCACTATAAGGGTTAACAGTGGTTTCTGTATTTTTCAGATTTACGAGGGTTATGTAGATGACCCGCGCAATACAGACAACGCCTGGATGGAGACCAAGGCATACAACTTCCATGATGAAGAGGGGACCGGTGTGGCCCTCTTCCAGTTAAAAGCAGGTAAGTGAAAGGTTTAATAATGAAGTCCACGGTCAAGGTAAAAGTTGTGAGATTTGGTAGTGCAATGTTTTTTAGTCTGATCCCTGTAGACTACAGGTTTATTATTTACCTTTAATTTAAGACAAGCTTTTGCCTATTTAATTTAGAAAACATTGTCTGTGAAATTGAAAAACCTAGAAACAAAAAATGTATGTTTTTTATTTTTTTTTATTTTAGATAACTGTATGGCTCTGCAAAAATTTTCAATTTGGAAGATGCCTTAATCTGGGTTTTTATTAGGCGTTCTATCACAGGGGCCTATAATAGGCACCTTTCCAATGGTAAATTTCTTTAAAATTATGCAGTTTTCACAAAAATTCAAAGTCATGCCAGCGTTTTGGTTTTCCTATTCAACAATGTCAGTGATAACACTTCCCAAAATTAACAGGCCTGGGATGCTTCCCAATTCACGGGAAAAAAAAGCCCTGTCATTTATGGGTCGACCCTTGTTGATGAATAACGAAATAACCATGAATAACAGATTGTTATCTCCTTCTAGGTGATGATGCCATGAATGTCCAATGGATGGATGTGGACAGTAACCTGAATCTTTACGCAAGTCACGAAGACTTTATACAGAAAACTGCCAATCTACGCAACGCCCACTGGTAGACGGAGTCGTATATTATAGCACAGGGTCTATAAAATCCTAGGGTCAATACTTTTTGATATATAGAACAGACCCTAGGATAACTATAGATCCCTGTGTGTTATAGCAGAGATATTATTATATTCTTATGAAATAATTGTAACGAACCTCGCTAAACACTTTATTAAATTTAGAGTTCAGTGTAATAATATAGTAAATCCTTCATGAATGTAAATCTTGTGAAGGGCTTCCTATTGTCTACTATCCCTTAAAGTGCTGGAACCGACTTCATGCTTATGCAAACAGGTTAGATCACAGGCCAGCCGCCAAATAATTGGGGGCTGGCCTGTGATCTTACCTTTTTGCTACTCTGAGTATCTTTCCTCATCAAAATTGTGCAGGTTTTTAAGGTTTTGGCAAGCAGACGACTGAAAAATCTATTTTAAGAGCATTTTAAGGGCCAAACCCTTGAAATTATCTCAGGACTTTATGTACATGAATGGATGATTTTAAGTTATTTCTGGATAGGAATTATGGCTCATCATATGATGAAGAATCTAGCAGCATTTCATGATGTCAATAGAGATCCTTAAACTAATGATGCATGTCTTGTATCAATTCTTAGAATGCTGGGTAATTTACTTGGCGGCTTGCCTGGATCTAACCTGTTTGCCTTAGCATGAAGTACCAGTAGGTTCCAGCACTGTTAGGCTTAAAATGCAGCCTGGTTTCTCATTCGTATTCTTAAACCAAACAATTTCCATCTTTAAAGAACAAGGTAGCAGACGATATTTTGAAATCAAACCAGAATGTTTAGATAGTAATCAATGCTTTAAAAGGGGAAATCATTAATATGATCACTTTTTGTTCTCGTCACTCAATGAATAAGAAAAGTCTAGAGCAGATATTCTAAAGCCCTAAATTATAAGTAGTGTAAGTGTATAAGTAATTTTCCAATGGAAAGCATTAGCAAACACTTTTTCAAAGCCTTTCAAAAAATGTTTAGAATGGAAACAATTGTGACAAAAGAAATTACCCATGACATACAATTACATTGATTTCAACACAATGGCTTCTGCACTTTTGAAATGCCGTCTGCTTTTCCTTCCAATTTCGATTCCTTTGGAAAAAAGTTTTCGTAAGTGGGGGACTGGATATACCTTTGTTTAATTATTTAGTAAGAATCAGAATTTGTACTTTTTAAGCTGCCTGCAAGTTGTACAATCCCACCCATGTATTGTTGATATTATGGTTTAGTTATTTATATGAGAGCACCAAGTCCATTAAAACAGGCTGATGGTGGGGAGATGCGGAAGTGTGTTAAGATGAACAATTTGCACTGCTGTTGCTCTCAGCCAAGAGTGTGTTGTTGGGTGAAAGATGTAATGCCAAAGAGAGGAGGATGTTTTTGTTACATTGTTATTCTTAGCAAATGAAAGGATATACAATTTTACTGTCTCTCTGATGAATGTCATTCATGTTCTTGTTGCAAATGGCTCTAGAAAACGCATGATATGCACAGAAGAATAGTCATTGAAGGCAAAATTAGATTTTTTAAAATTCTTTTTAAGTGTGCATACAGTGAATTAACATGTACATGTATTTGAATGAAAATTATGACATTACTTTTGAGATCTACCTCTTTTAAACTGTTCATTCTTAGACAACTTGACACTCTCTGAATTATTAATGCTTTCAATAGCTACTTTTCCTTGTAAATCAAACAACAATACACAAGTTGTATTGTTTTGACTTTGCTCTAACTTTGACAAACCCTTTACCAAACGCCAAATTTTCGACTGTCCCAAATTGAAACAGTTAGATGACATTTGAAAATGTGATGAAATTGAAAAATAATCTTCTTATAGGGCAGAAGACAATGAGCAATTCTTTCTAGAGTTGTCTGTAACAAACTGGTTAAATGTTACTGTTTGGTAATGGGCGTAAGATTGGATTTTTACATGACTCACTGTGCAGGACACATCAACTTTTTTTTATCTTTTTCTAAGAACACTGTGTGATTCCCTAACAAAGATCGGGAAAAGACAATTGTTTTTTTTCACAGCTTCTTTATTTTTTATCAAAGACTTATGTCATTGGTACACATTAGAATTATCTCGTTTAGACAATACTAGATAGCACCTGATTAAAAGGCTTTACAAAGTAGGCTTTGCTATACTGCATGCAGTTAACTCATACTTCCAAGTTTCTAGACTACTGCAACTGATTTTCAAATGATATTTTGCATTTTTGTCACGGGTGAATTCAGATTTCTTCCGCTACATTACAGGTAAATAGAACAAGGTCAAAGAGGTTAGAGAAATCCCTGTCTTACCATTCTAATGCTCATAATATGCAATGTTTTTAGCAATACTTGTATTTTGGTTGTATATCATTATAGTTTTTTTTAGTTAAACAATTATGTTATTTGTAGCAATAGAATTGTGAGGACAATTATGTTTTCGTAGCTCAGTGTTAAATTATGTGCTCATTTGACTGTCTGTCCATTTATCAGTAACAACCTTCTAATGGCTTATCAACTTAATGGAAAAAAATGCACAAGTTCACATAAGATGGTTCTTGTGTTTGATCAGATAAGATATTATAAGACAAGAAGTAAGCACAATTTTTTATTAATTCACCAAAAGGTTTTCTCAAGTAACAAACTTGTATTTCACCTTATATATTCTGCCCATTTGGGTTTAATTAACCCTTATAGTGTGGGAACCGACTGCATGCTTATGCAAACGGGTTGGATCCAGGCGCTGGCCAAGTAAATTTGGGGCTGGCCTGTGGTCTAACCTGTTTGCTACTCTGTGTATCTTTCATCATCAAAACTAAGCAGATATTAAAGGTTTTGGAAAGCAGACAATACAAAAATCTATTTTTAGACAATTACCCAGCATTCTGAGGGTTTAATCTGATAAAGGTAGGTTTTAAAGACACATAAAAGGAGAAAAGTACAAATAAATTAATAAAAAATATATGGAATTCTTTTATTATTTTCATATAAGTCATGAAAATTAATTTACGGATGCATTTATACTTTGAACTCAATTTAGAACTATCATTAAAATAACCTTTTTTAAATTTTTGTGACCAAAGTCATTAGATGAGCAATTCCACTTTTTCCGATTCTACTTTTGCCACAGTGAGTTTAATGTCTATAAAACTTTAAGGTGAGCAATTTAGGACAATCTTCATAGTTTTATCTAATCATTTCATTCTGAAATCAATATATGGGCCGCGTCACGCGAAAAGGGGCACTCGAACATAAATATAAACCACTGACTCAGCTCTTTCTTAGCACTATTATTCCAGCATCTAGCCACGACAGTTATCATGTGTATGTATTTAAAGGTAGAACTTGATGTCCTCTAAGATGGCAAACAGTGTAACCCCAGACCAGCTGCCACATCAGTGACGTGGCGGCTGGTCTTGGGCTACACTGCTATGTCCGAGTGCCCCTTTTCCCGTGATGTGGCCCATATTTAAGAAAGACTTATGAAACCAACACCAAATTTTTCATTCCTCACAATTGGTGTTGTGTTTTGTCTAAGTTGAAAGCAACAGCACTTAACGATAAGAATGTACCGGTTTCTTAGATTATACTTTCCTTATGGCTGTGTTTAAATTATTCTGAACATATTAGAAGTTCCTTGTCTTACCGGTATGTCTTCTATTGTTACACTATTCTTGAGTATTTGAACCCTTTTCCAAACAACACATTTTCGACTGTCCCAAATTGAAAGAGTTTGCAGACGACATTTCAAAATGTGATGAAATTGAACAATATTCTTCAGAAAAAGCAGAAACCTTGTGGGAAAAGGAAAAATTGCTCGTTACGAGCAAATTCTCCTTTTCCCACAATGTTTTCTAAAGTCGTCTGCAACAAAGTCGTCAAATGTGGTTATTGTTTGGGAAAGGGTGAATGCAGGTACATCAGAACATATTTGTGAGAAAACAAATCAGTCTCCATAATTGTTAAAGAAATGATTCATATTCTTTAGACGTAAAATTATATATGAAGATTTATATGTTTTTGTTTGTTTTCATTTTGTGTTAATGATTATGGTCTAAGGTAAACTTGATGGCGATGGGTGTTATTCATTCACGAAAATAAAAAAGATATTGTCCAATAGAATCTGATAACACAATATCTATTCAGTAATTCTCTTGTTAGCCAAGAGGAAATAGTTATAGTTGTATCATTTTATTAAATTTTATACTCACACATTATGACAAATAAATCATATTGTTCTTTGATAAATTAAAACATAGCTATCTTTATTATTTCATTCCTATCATAGCCCATTGTAAATATCATTTTTATTGAGTTGGCCCCAAGATAAGCTCAATGACGGTTATAACAGATTGCAGGGGTTTCATTAATATTTGGAGGGTGATTTGCACAAGTAGGCAAGGGTATGGGAGACCTCATCAGTAGATTTACCTTTAAATTGAGCAAAGTAGCTGGGGTTTCTGGTCAAATTAGCTGGGGGAAATCCCTGGCCCCCGGCTCTTGATCAAACCTCTGAGATTGAAAAGGACACCAAGAGCATACCATCGAAGCAACAACTCTAAACAGCTGCAAAAGTCAGCTGGACAGATGAATGAGAGATAGGGACTACTTGATTTCACTGGAAAAAACCTTGGTGTCAAGGGACCATGAGGGGGTAACATAAGTCGACACAACTTACGAGTCTAAACGGATAATGTAAAGTAACCAGCAATGGATTAAGAAGGGGCTTTGTTAAATAGAGTCCATTTAACTAACCTTGAGAATGCTTGGTAATTTTCTAAAAATAGATATTTGTGTCATCTGCTTTCCAAAACCTTGAATATCTGCTAAATTTTGTTGAGGAAAGATACTCAGAGTAGCAAACAGGTTAGATTTACTTGGTGGCTGGCCTGAATCGAACCTGTTTGCATAATATGAAGTCAGTTCCAGCACTATTATGGCTAAACAGATCTAACCTATTTGCTTAAGCATGAAGTTCGTTCCAGCACTTTTAGGGCTAATCCTCTGGGCTAAACAGTTTATCATGGAAGCCCTTCAAACAGTCTCCATGCTAAGGGGTTAGTCTTTATTTTGATCTGGTCAGGAAACATGTAGGCAGACTGACACACTAACTCACAACCTCTGCAAACTACACAAACACTCTACCATTTGAGATATCCAGCCCACTTACACATTTATTTCTACCTTGCAAATCTAAACCCCTACTACATAGTCCCCCACTCAATTGAAATTCGTCATAAATTTCTTACAAACAGCATTTGATTTTAGAATGAATCTGGACTATCTATCACTGAAGCTTGCACGGATCATTTAGACTGGGGGTCAATGTAACCAAGGCAAGAGATCATGCAGCCAGAAAGGGACTCAAACCTAGGGCCTCTGCAAACCATGCAAACACTCTTTCAACCGAGATATTCAGCCTGCTTACACATTTATTTCTACCTTGCAAATCTAAACCCAAACAAAAATGTCCCCCACACAATAGAAATTTGCTTTGAATTTCTCATGAACAGCATTTGATTTAAGAAAGAACCTTCGACCTCTGTAAATTGTGTGAAAGCTCTTTCAACAGAGCTATCTAATCTTGTTACACATGTAATTCTACCTTGTAAATCTGATCCCCTATCACATGTTTAGTTTTTTTCTATGGTGTTTAACAAGTTTTCTGTTATGTAAATGCTTTCCCAGATCCACTAGTACTAGCCTAGTGAAGTGACTTGACAAAGGTCACTCCCACAAAGCCAGAGGTGTCTGTGGGGCTCAAACCTGGGACACCCAAGTTCTAAGTCCACTATTTGGCCATGCAGGACCATTACATGTTTAGCATAATGCCCTTGAATAATGTCGGCTTTGGGCATAAAGGGGAATTACTCTTGTTTGGTCATAAGCCGTTGCTTTCAATTTGTACCAGTCACAAATATGCATATACAGGAATGGGTTAACCCTTAGGATGCTGGGCATGTGTTTTCCAAATAAAGTGTTAGGTAATGAAACATTTGTTTCTTAAGGATTTGCGGAACAGTCAAATCTGTGGTCCAGAGGTGGAGGGGATGACTTTTGAACTGCTGATCCAAGGCCATAGGAATAACTGTATATTGTGGACCAGTCAATAAATGTGGAGCATTGAAAGGGTAAACTTGTTGCCAAATCATGGAAAATACCTAGCAATGCTAAACTCATTTGGGCAATGATGACCATTCCAGTTCCTATAAATATTATAAACTATAGAAATTATACAAGTTATTGACGAAATAATATTTATTGCACAATACAAGTAATCAACAAATCATTAACCTTTCTTAACACCATCATGCATATCTATTTGTTTTGGAACATTTGCAATTGATGTCTCAAAGAACAATTGTAACTCATCCTGAGTAAATGTTCAAAAATAGAAGCATCTTCTATAATGACATTAAATTAGAAAGGCTAGGTAACCATCAATGATAAATCAAATGCTATTAGCAACATTCTGTCAAAATTTGTGTAAGGAAAAAGTAACCTCTATCAACTAGTCAGCGCGCTTATTTTGACACAATTCAGCACACTTGCACTTGTGTCTTCCGCAGGTATGATAAAATTCCAACATATGTAAAATTGAGTCAAGTGTCGAAGAATGGAGAACTAGTAACTGTTTGGTCCATCTGAAGACTGTCGTATAAAAGTGGCGTCACATTGGTCACATGACCGAGGGCCGTCTTGATCATTCCAAGTAAACTACGACCTAACTCATTCAGCTCCTCTGCATTCTGAAAATAGAATAATTAACATTAACTGTTTGCTCCATAGTACTTCAGAGCTACATTGTAATTCAGACTTCAGCATTTGCTGCCGCAAAATTTGCTGACAATTTGAGGAGGCCAATGAAGGAAACACCCAACAAAAATTAGATGTCTTAACTACTTCTTATGACTGTGGACCAAAAGGTCATTTGAAGCATTTAAATTGGCCGGCCGCCACCTGTTAATGACAAACCTGAATATTTTATGAAAAAAAAAACGATAAAATGTTTCTAAAGAGCAATTTCTAATTTTAACATGATGGTTTTACCCAATACATCATGATGAGAATGTATTTTTGTCTTGATAATTCTTGTTGTCCGTTGTCTTCTAAGTTGGGGACCAGTTACTAATTCCTGTATGGTGAAATGGGTTTAACCGTTTGAATGCTGGGTAATCTTCTAAAAACAGATTATTGTGTCGTCTGCTTTCCAATACCTTCAATATATGCTTAATTTTGATGAGAAAAGATACTCAGAGTAGCAAACAGGTTAGATCATAGGCCAGCCGCCAATTACTTGTGCATTGTAGACCAACAATAAATTCCATTTGATATGAAGGGAAGCGGTTAAGGATGAGATTTTATTTACCTTTATATTCCTAAAGAGTGCTGGGATACCATATTGTGTCCTGACATCTAAAATCTGTGAGAATGGCATTGATTCCTCTGTGGAGTGACCTGCATAAAAATAAGATAAAATATTTGGCCTTCAATCATCTCTAGTGTAGTAATGTTATCCTCTTCAACTAGAGTAACATATGGGGAAGCCATATGTGCCATTTGCATTCTGGGTATTCAGGATATCATTCTGACAGGAAAACGAAAGTTTTTTGTAAAAGAGAAAAAGATGGCACTAATTGAATCAGGAGAATATCACAACAGAGTTTCAGATTCAATTCAGAAAAGGCCTAATAGGCCCATGGTGCAAAAAAATGGTGTGCCAGTTATTGAAATTAAGGGCCAAAACTTATACCACTAGTGATATTCTCTATCAAACATATTCTACATGCTAGCCTAATTCTGTAAAATCATTTGCCCACAATTTGAAGTATGGATCAATACGTATCTGAATCCCTGCACAATAACTTGAAACATCGTTGAAAACCTACCAACAAAACATATTTTTAACTAAAGAATGTTTTGAGTTGGTGTCTTCGAGTTGGTGACATAAAAACAAGGTATTTTCGTGCTTTTTTTATATATATGAGCACAATCTTCCTTTACCACAAAGTTTTGTAAAGTTACGAGAATATGTTAAACACAAGACTCAAAGCAGAAAAAATTGAGAAATTGAAATGTCTAAAATTGCTCAAAACACATCAAGTTATTTGTCCGCCTTTACACATTCTTCCATGTACTAGTTATATTGGCACAATATGACTAATCAGACAAAGCTGCAAAAGGGAGATGTTGCGCATGTTGAGAGAAAGCTTATTTATTAAAACAAAACAGTTTAAACCTATGGCTTTATCTGGACCTTGGCTAGGGGTTAAAAGATTTGGAACTTCTTTATGCCATACTCCTTTTTGCAAATACTGTTCCTAAATATAAAGGCTTTTGCAGAAGATTTGTTTAGAAAACATTGCCCCAAAACATAGATTGATAGTATGATAAAAGACTAAAATCTTTAAGAGTATGTTTATTAATCATCTCAAAAGAGACAGTGGTGCAGAGGTAGAGTGTCAGTCTCTTCAATGGTCCTGCTTTCAATCTCCATAGGACAAGGTTAAAATTGCTGGGACTAGCCCTCAAACCGGCACGAGTAATGGTTTAGTATCCAGGATGCAGTCATAGAGAATGAATTTAATAATAAACTTCATAACTCAAAGGGACCCTTGTAAGATATTGGGAATGACAATGTTGTGGAACTATGTTCAAAGTAGGACAAAAGATGTATTTCTCATATCAACTTACATGATGTGTTGACAATAATAGCAGAACGACCCAGGAAGTAGGATATATCAACTTTACTGATGCTCTGTAACAGGTTTGTAAAACTGTAAATAAACAATATTTGTTGAAAATTACAAAAAATACAATAAATCAAATATCTAGGGTTTTTAAGAGTCTATTGTGACTTAGTGTCGTTTCAACAGTTTTTCATTTATATTTAATTGGAGATAGTCAAATTGATTTATGGTGTAGCCATCTTGACCATAACTTTCTAAAATTATTTTTTGATAAAATAATACAAGTAGATCACAAGTAGATCACAAAACAAACATCACAACTTTCCATTGATATAAGATGTGTACCTTAATTCAATATATATGCTTTTCTAAGGTCGTTAAAAATTACTGAAAAAACAAATTTCTGCACACTGTAAGTGCATGTATCTATTTCACACCAAGCTGGCTTAAAAAAAAAGGAATAACCTCTACTTTAGCATAACATGGGAACTAACATGCTTTTCTAATTAAACAAAACATCATTCCCATTCATACTTGATATTTTCTGTCTGCTCTCACCAACAGTTTGAATTATTTACAAATTTGCTATACATGTTTCTATCATGATGTAATGGCTTGATATGTGTTGAAAAAGTCAACATTAGAGGTATACATGTATTATGATGATTTACATGTATGATGTAGTGATTCGTAAAATATTACTTTGTTGAATGAATTTTTGTTTCAAAAAGACAATTATCATTAGCACCAAAGATATGATGTTTAGCCCTTAAAATGCCAGGTAATTTTATAAACATTGATTATTGTATTGATTGCTTTCCAAAACCTTAAAAATCTGCTTAATTTTGATGAGAAAAGATACTCAGAGTATCAAACAGGTTAGATCATAGGCCAGCCGCCAATTTACTTGGCGGCCAGCCTGGATCTCACCTGGTTGCATAAGCATGAAGTCGGTTCCAGCATTTTAAGGGTTAAGGAAGCTATTAAAACTTGGTTTAGTTAGATAACCTCTTACTGAGACTTCTGAATCAGTACTCACCTATCTTTCTTGGCAATGTCCATCACAAAACATATAAAAGCAATATTCATCCGGCCAACTGGGCTATCTTCTAGTAATGGTAAAGAACAACAGGTGTGCCTAGGTAGAATAGACAATAAATAGGTTATCCAATCTGTGCGTATAAGATAGAACGTTGTCTGTTATAATTTTCTCAAATATCAAGAGTCTATCCGATCTAATGTCATCTGCTTTGACAAACTTACATAATCCATTATAGACAATTATAAGAGACAGAAAATTTGAATGTCTTCTTATTCTTCATGATCGAGTGCAGGGCTCACTCTGGAGCATCGATGCACTGGTGAACTATTTACAAGGTGACTGTGAGACAGGATCGTCGTGAAAGGTTTAAAAACAGATAAAAACATTAAGTGCGCCCACTATCCAGAGCCTAGTCCCGCCTTGAAACTGTCCAAGGTTTGGGATGAATCTTATAAATGAAATCAAATGATGTCTGTTTTAAAAGACCTTTTCTGCTTCAAAAATATTCTGAAAACTTATTATTATAAGAAATGATATTTGATCTTAATATTAAAGGAAGATGTTGAGAAACCATTTCATCTTACACTTTCAGTCCAATTGCTGTTCCTATATCGACAAGAGACTTTGCGATCTCATGTTTTCCTGTTCCTTCACTGCCTACGATCTGTAAAAGTAATTGATACTTGTAACATTGTTTTCAATTACATCATAAGAATGTACATCTCTGGGGGTCCCTAGTCAAATCAAATTGACGCAAAATTTTTGCATTACGCAATATCTCCCGTCACATCAAACTTTCAAACCATTAATTTACTTGTGGCTACTTGGGACAACATTTTTGTCTCAACTTTGAACACAAATATTTCTATGATTACAGTACAATAACAAATGATCATTACTGACAGTTTAAACAAATCAGAATATTATTAATTCCGACACTATTTTGATCCTTCAAAATTTCCATGCAAGATTGCCCCATCAGAAAATAAAAGGCGATCTGCACGTTGAATCATTTTGACCAAGGGGGTCCCTTTTCTCTGGGAAGAGAGAGGAGAAAAACACTCTTACATACCAATGTTCATTAAACACAATACGGATTGGATCGAACTGGATGAGGACGAAAGTGATTGACAAGAACATTTCTATCTCATTGATTTGGGTCGAGTACATTCTTACCAAAGCTGCTGAAGACAGATCACGACTTGTGGCATTAAATGGCGAGATTTTAGCCATAGTGTCAGACTACTTCTTAACTCTTTCGTATTTGATGCTTTTCAAATCAACCGCATATTTATAACTTTCAGAGTGTTCTCCCTTTATGCTGTATCTCTGCAATCGGAAAATAATAGATAGAATAACGTGTGAGGAGGGGGACCAGATTCTTTTGATATTGTTAGAGTTATTTCCCTTTCAAAATAATGGCTGAAAACGTACCCGAGTCGCATGCCGACAAAATGAAAGGAGAAGAAGACGACGTAGATATGGAAGAAGACCAAGGGGGCAACAGTGATGCAGATACCTCTGATTCAAGTGATGGAGAAGACGACAAGGCTGAACAGCAGTTAGTTACAGAGTGTGATGCTCTTGTGCAAAAAGTAAGCAAACGTTTTTGATTTCAACAATGCTCTTTTTGTATCTCACTTCACCATTAAGGTTGTTGTACTGGTCTGTCATTATCTCAACACCTTAATCAATTCCGCCTCATTTTTACTTGGTATGATAATCATCGAATGAAGCAGATATGATTACATGGAACAATGCCCATCTCTTGTTTTACTTTCCCAGTGCAAGACCGTGATCAATAGGTGTAGTGTTGGTCAGGCTATAGTACTCCTCGTTGGTAGCGCATCATCACTGATTAGGGCTGGGACGGGTACTCGAGTATGGGTCGGGTACAGGCCACTACCCGGGTAGCAAATCACTACCCGTTACCCGCCGGTACTTTTACCAGGGTTATAAATCCACATGAATTGTGCAAAACAGCACTCATTGACAAAGTGAACCAGACGTTTCAAAATCCCAAACTATCAATCAATCAATTACCTAGCCAAACCTGCCTATCCTAAAGATTTTATTGACCATTGGAAGAAAAATCAATTGGCGCCATATTTTTATCATATCCATTTGAAACTTATTGCGCATTTCCGACAGGCTAGTTTATGAGTTGAATAGACTGAAAACATCTGACAAACATATGTTTATTTGTGTCTTCTATCTGCACTTAAATTCAACAACTTCTGAAAAAGCATTTTGATGGATGCTGGTCTGTGTCAGATTTTAGACAGTTCTATACTGTTTTAACTATTTTCTTCAAAAAGAAATATGCATGTTAAAGTGAAGCTCAAAATGAAAAAAAAAAAAAATCCCTACCTACCTTACCTACTGATTTTGAAGCTGTTACCCTAAAGAAACTATTTATTTTTTTAGGCCTGATATAGGCTCGGGTACGGGGGTACCCATGGCTAATATCCCCTAGGGTACCCGGGTAGTTAATTCCTACCCATCCCAGCTCTATCACTGATCCGTGACAGTTCAAAAAAAGTTTTAGTTGCATAAAACACACCCTCTTTTGACTGTTTATGGCTAGAAAAGTTTAAATGACGGCGCTTATTTTTTCCTGAGAATATCAATAAACATGATTTAACTGTTCCACTTCAGTTTTGTGTGCCATACATACAACAGAAATATTAGAAAGAACATTCCAGTGCCTCCCAATGGTTAATCTCCCTCACAATGACCTTAACTTAGATAAGTGTTTTGACCATTTAGGATTGAAGATCGTGTATTATTACATCATATCAAATTTTTGCAGAAAGAAAATAAGGGACACAATTTTTAAAATGATAGTTACAGGCAGAGTTAACATGGTACCAGAGTGGACACGCTTGAAAGCTCCTGCCTTGAGGCACCATAATGATGATGACGGAGAAAACTACTTCACTAACTAACTTTACATAGAATCTTAATGATTTTATGCTTTTAAAAACTAAGAATGGGCTTATTTTCGTTTATTAGATATTTTGAATATCCTTCCATAATTGCCATAATGCTGCAGTATCGCCAAGCACTTCCTATGAGGGTCACATGTTAAAATCCCATGAGGAATGGGGTCCACTTTGCAACCTTTCATTAATCTACATATGGAGAGAGTACTTGTTATGTATCCAGAAAGCAGAATCTAAAAAGATTAATCATTGGTAAATTGTGAATTGTGTCAGTGAAGTGAGTACTGGTTATGTTTCAAAGATAGAAAATCTTGAATGATTAATCATTTGTGATTGTTATACTCATAGGAGGGGGAGTAAGTATACAAATATAGATGGAAATCCATAAATACATATAATTGTTGCTCTTAAGATTGATTAAAGAAAGCCTTTCCTTACATAGAAACCCCCTTTGATACTATAGAAGACAGCAAATGTGACATTTCCAAGGGGTTTATTTTGCTTTGAAAGGGGATTTTTTTCACAAATGTTTTTGAGGGTACTTTCTCTCAAGGGGCATAATTCCGCCATTCAGTGATAAATTCACTTTGGAAGAGGCTAGGGAAGACTTGAGCTTTGATTTTTCCCTGATATATTTTAAATTGTGAAGACTTGTGTAACAGTGGATTGATGGGAAGGGGATTGCGTTGATTTCTGGTTTGATTGTCGTTTTTCGCAAATTTCAATAGTTAACTATTTTAACAATACCAATTAATATTTTGACTGTCTGCAAGTCTACATGCTCCTGAAGTTTCATAGCCAGTACAACACAATATTCTTTCCAACCTGTTGATTTATTTTCAATATGAACCCAATTGATAAGTGTTGAAGACCACTTCATTAAACCTATATAAGAATATCGTGTTAACCCTAAAAGGCTTATAGTGCCGGAATCAACTTCATGCTTTAATGCAAACTGGTTAGATCCAGGCCAGCCATCAAATAAACTGGCGACTGGCCTGTGATTAAACCTGTTGCTACTCTGAGTATCTTTTCTCATAAATATCATGCAGATATTTAAGGTTTTGGAAAGCAGACGACACAAAAATCTATTTTTAGGAAATTACCCAGCATTCTAAGGGTTAAACCTACTATGAAAGAATATTGTGTTAACCCTTTATCAAATGACAGATTTTCTTCTGTCCCAAATTGAACGGGTTTGCTGAAAATGTGTGAAAATGGAAAATAATCTTCTGATAGAGCAGAAAACATTGTGGGAAAAGGAAAAATTGTTTGATACGAGCAATTTCTCTATTTCCCACAATGATTTCCAGAGTCGTCTGCAACAAAGTGGTTAAATGTCGTTATTGTTTGGTAATGGGTTAAGTGGGGCTTGAGACCCTGTTGTACAAATTGAATATATTCAATGTGGAAGATCTCATTACAGACACTTTTAATACAATGTGAAAAAAGCCTCATTTGATATTACATGTACTTAAGTATATCATATAGATATATATCTAACATGATCTATCTCAATTTGTCAGATTGGTTTCTACCCAGTTCTGCAAAAAAAAATATGTTTTTCATACTTGATACCAGCAGTTAGACAAGTATCAAGATTTTATTTGATGAGAGGTTAAGGATTCAAACAGGTATATTAAGTTTCACTTTTTCCATTTGAAGGTTAATGAAAGCCCATACATGTATAACAACCATTGTGAACTTATCAAGAGCCTTCAGAAGTTGGGTGATTTGGAGAGACTTAGAGCTGCAAGACAAAGGATGAGCGAGATATTTCCACTATCAGAGGGTTAGTTCTTTTCTACTTTTACTATAAAATCTTTATGTTTTTCGGATTATTGTAATACTTTCAGTTCTAGGGGTTTGTGAGTAATTTATATATATACTGGGTAGTGATTAATGTATAAGCCATCCATATATGTTGGTTAATGGAGTATTTATAAATACTGTAGAACTTCTTTATGTCGAATTTCCTGAAGTTCTCTTTACATCGAAGAAATTGCAAGGTCTCAAAGCATTTGTTCTTTATTTCCCTATATATCAGCAGCTTGTCTGTGTCAAACTTTGTTGAATAATTCTTTATGTCAACAACTTTTACCAGTCCCAATTTTACCAAAATGCTGGTCCTACTTTAATGCCTCCAATACATTAGTTATTATATGCCCAAAAATCACGAAAAAAGGCTTCAGGCAAAGTGGTATTGTAAGGATATTTGATTTATTTGTAGAAAATGACTAAGCAATTTATTTATTTCAGATTTATGGTTAGCCTGGTTAAAAGATGAAATAGCTATAGCAACAGATGAGCCAGGCAGACAACTGGTGACAGACCTATTTGAGAGAGCTGTCAAAGATTATTTGTGTGAGTTCCATAGAATTATTTCTTTTTCTCAAAAAAAGTTTGGAAATTCGTATGATGCAGTAACATTTAAATCAATAACCTTATACCAGGTAGACTTTTGACCAATATCAATTCAAGACACAACCAGACAATTTATGAGAAGTTTATTTTCCTTTTTAAAGTCATAGGTCATTGTGACAAATCAGGATGCTTTTAAGGTTAAATGACTCCTCCAAATAGTGCATACTCATTAGAAGTTGTGTCCGCACAATGAAATCACAGGGCCTTTCTCTATATGGGTTTAAAATCCTATGACAGGATTTTGACTTTCAAGAGAGGTTGTCTCCCGATTGTATTACGGAATATTGATGGTTTTTCCTGGCTTGACAAACCTAGCTTTAGGCTTTCTTCAATCCATTATGAGCCATGCATTGTAATATAACTGAAAAACTGTTGATGCAATTAAAAAAAAACTCAAAATGGAAAAAAAGCAAACCCTCCAAGTAGGTTTTGTCAGATAAATGTCTAGATACTGCCAGGGCTTTTTTACATATATAACAGATGCCTGTAAAAGGCACCTTCTCAATTGGACATTTTCTTTAAAATCATGCAGTTTTTCCAAAAGTTCAAAGTCACACCAGCTTTTTGGGTTTCCAATACAACAATTCAAGGGTTGCAAAATCCGAGTTTGATTTTCTTGTGTGTACATACAAAGGCCTCTTCTGCACTTGTCTGAATGATAGCTATATGATGAAATATCAGTAAAAAGTGCTTGTCCATTAAAGCTTTTGGACAAACCAGGCAATTCAGCCAATTGATTTCACAACCGCTACTATCTCAGCAATACAATTACCCAAAACTAACAGGCCAAGGCCTGTTCCTAATTTCAGGAAAAAAGCCCTGACTGTGTGATCAAAGACCCTATTATTGCGTACCATTATCTAAACCCCTTGTATGATGGTGTATTACAGCCGTCCCTGTCTGGTTAGAGTATGTCCAGTTCTCTATTGGTGGTATGGGCCAGGAGGATGGTATAAAGAAGATCCGTGAGGTGTTTGACAAGGCCCTCACACACTGCGGTCTACACGTCAGTAAGGGGGCAACCCTGTGGGAGGCGTATCGTGAGTTCGAGAGTGCTGTCTTATCGGGGCTACTGGTATGTTTGTTTTAACCCAGAGAATGCTGGTTTTTTTCCCAAAATAGATTTTTGTGTCGTCTCCGACCAAAACTTTAAATTAAACTTTATTATGTTTCAAAAGTTTGAGGATCTCTATCGACATTACGAAATGCTGATTGATTCCTAATCATATGATGAGCCAGAATTCCTATTGAAGCAATGATTAAAAATCATCCATTCATATGCATAAAATCCTGGGATAATTTTGAGGGTTTAACCTCTAAGAATGCTGAGTAATTTTCTTAAAATAGATTTGTGTTGTCTTCTTTCCAAAACCTTAAATACCTACTTAATTTTGATGAGGAAAGATACCCAGAGTAGCAAACAGGTCAGGTCACAGGCCAGCCACCAATTAACATGGCGGCTGGCCTTGATCTAAGCTGTTTGTATAAGCATGAAGTCAGATCCAGCACTGTAGGAGTTATGGTTCAAAAACTGAATGGTAGCAACTTTATGAAATTTTGTCAAATTAAAGATCTTCACAAATGAAAAGGTTTTATTAAGAAGCCTATGGGAAATTTTATCTTTCTGTCATGATGATAAAACTGTATGATTTTTGAGAAAAAATAAAGACACATCTTATGATTCTGATTAAGATTTCAAAAACAAATCCAAACTTTAAGGAAGAAAATAGCAGAATTTTATCAGTTTTTTAGGGAAGACACCCCATGAAAGAAAATAAGACAAGGGGGGGATAATAACAGCAACTATTTATTTTTCATGTTTCTTCTTTTGCCACATCGTTTCCAAATCAAGATGTGTGCTTATATAAATACCCTTTGTTGCAGCCAGAACCAGGGGGAGTTCCTTCGAAAGAGGAAGAAGATAGATTCAGTATACAACATGACAGAGTGAACAATCTCTTTAAACGCCAACTCTCTGTTCCTCTAATTGGTGAGTACATCTGTTTCTTTTTTTGTTTTTGTTTAATGCTTGGGTATACTACTGGAAATTCCAATGTGAGGCACATATTTAACATTTCAGTCTGCTGCACTCAACTTATAATTACATGTATTGTGGAAAATGAAAACTTCAAGCAATTATTATCACCCATCTAATGGTGTCCACAAATTTGTCCATTTTATGATGTCAATAACAAATATATTCTGCCAAGAGAATATGTAAACAAACAAATCTTTGATTAACATTTAAAGCATAAATTAACTTACGTTAAAGGTGTTTATTATATACCTATCAGTGAAATACTGGGATTTCCCAGTGTATTAATTTTCAATTTTGTCACAGTGAATATTGTCACTAGTGATGATATCAAAAAGTCATACCAGCCTAGCGATGATATCAGTTTTGACGGAACTACTTTCTTTTACCATTCCTTTGCCTTAAAGTCATGGCTGCAATTTTGCACACGGCACTAAAATGTTTGTATTCTCAAATGTATCCATATGCGTGAATGACGTCATAGGATGCATAAATGACGTCATGGGCGTTACTAACTGCTCTGCTCCTCCCATTTTATATTCAATTTGGCGTCTATGGAGATATTTTGGCAAATAGATTTTATGTAGTGGAATAAAATAGATAGAACAATCAACTCCGTTTGATTGATATAAACAAATATGTCACTTGAATGGGTTGTTATCATGTAGAAAAAACTCATTCTTCAAACTCGTTTTTTCAACCTGATAACAACCCATTTTTTATTTCAATAGAAAGGAGTTGATTATCCTCTTTTTATTAGATAGGGTCTCACAGCATTCATGAATTAGTTTTCATGACTTTTATGAACATAAGGAAATAACTTAGTTTTTTCATGAATTTATTTGTGCTTATATCCTTTCATGTACCTTTAATAGATATACAAGCGACCATGTCTGAATACAAGTCCTGGCTACAAGAGGAACCGGATAGCTATACCAAACAGGTCTATAACAAGGCACTGATAAAACTGGAAAAAATACAACCATACGAGGATGACTTGGTAACTAAACTTAATAATGCCTGAATCCTTTACCGAACGCCAAATTTTCGACTATCCCAAATTGAAAGAGTTTGCAGTCGACATTTCCAAATGTGATGAAATGGAAAAATGATCTTCTGATAGGCCAAAAAACATTGTTGGAAAAGGAGAAATTGCTCTTCAGGAGAAATTGCTTGTTAAATGCAATTTCTCCTTTTCCCACAATGTTTTCATGAGTCGTATGCAACAAATTTGGTCAAATGTTGTTATTGTTTGGTAATGGGTCAAAACATCCTGCAGTGTTTCTCTTTTAGGAATCAATAATCCGAATTGACAAAATTTACCACACCATATTCATTAACCCTTATAGTGCAGGAACTGACTTCATGCTTATGTAAACAGGTTAGATCACAGGCCAGCTGCCCATTTACTCAGCCGCCCATTTACTTGGTGGCTGGCCTGTGATCTATTTGCTATCTCTTTCCTCATCAAAATTAAGCAGATATTTAAGGTTTTGGAAAGCAGATGACACAAAATCTATTTTTGGAAAATTAACCAGCATTCTAAGTGTTAATAGTTTTATTTGTCTCTCACCACTGGTCAATAATGGTTATGTGAGAAAGTGGTTAGAGGCATGAGAAGAAATATTGTACAGTTTGGGTTAGAAATTATCAGGAGCATAGATAATTGTTTTAAAGGCCATTTTGTGAATGAAATATTGTTGAAAATGGTTTAAATCACCAATGTAACAAGTGTTCTTTGGGCTTTTGAAATATCAGCTGCTTTTAACGTTTTAAAAATCATAAAGTATGCTTTTCTGGCAGATATTTACTTACAAGTAAATTTTTATTTACATTGGGTCTGTTATTCTAACATCCTTTGCAGATGATTTGTCATGAATTCTTAAGTTGTTTGTAGCTAATGACCAGGGTTAGATATTCGTTCAAGTCCTTGGGTCCATTAGCACATGTTTTACCTGTAGAACCTGTTGCTTCATAACCTTGCTGGTCCTTGAGACCACGAGAAATTGAGGAAAGTTCATTTGAAATAGAAACTTGTCAACAGATTTAAGAAGAAAGGTTATTGTTACCTATTAGCTTATCTCCCATGAGGAAAATCATTATCTGTATCTTATAATATTAAAGCATTTACAACATGACATCTTATGTCATGAGAAAATTGTGTAGGACCAATAGATTGTGCAAGCTTAGTCCTGTGGACCCCCTTTGTATAGAAGTTAGTGGGCCTCCGTGGCCTAGTGGTTAGAGTACGGAACTTGAAATCACATGTCCCCTCTCCAGGGGGGTTCAAGTCCGGGTAAGGGTTATGGATTATCTTCAGAGGTAGTCTCCAGATTGACTTTCGGAATGCGATGGTTCTACCCGGCTTAACCAGCCCTGATGGGCAGTTGAATTTGTAGTCTTCCTCAATCATTAAGATTCATGCATCGCAACATAACTGAAATACTGTTGTTCTGATGTAAATCCCCATATACAAATATATATGTATATACATAGAAGCTAGTGTCGACTCCTGATGACATACAAGTAAATACATACCTATGCTATTTTTGTTTGACAGATGACAGCTGATGCCCCGAGACTGGAAGAATACAAGGAATACATCAAGTATGAACAGAAAGAGGGTGACCCCGCCAGGATACAGTGTCTGTATGAGAGAGCCATTCAGGAGAACTGTCTGAACACGGACCTCTGGTTACAGTATACAAAATACCTGGTAAATGTTTAGTTTAACCCATATTGAGTGTACAGTGCAATACATCAGTAAGAAGGTGCTACAGTCATGTAAGGAACCCTCTTTATTGGTTAACATAAGGGATTTGTCAAAACACAGACCTGGTTACATTATATAATATACCTGATATTCAGAGGTTTGATTATTATTTGTAGTAGGAGGATGACATGCAAAAGTAGGCGGAGGTATTGGGGACCTTGTCAGTAGACTTATCATTAAACTGAGCTATCATGAGAGGCAGTCTCCCGACTGACTTACGGAATGCCGATGGTTCTACCCTCCTTGACCAGCCCTTATGGGCAGTTGAGTACGGGGTCTTCCTCCATCATTAATAGTCGGGCATCGCTACATAACTGAAATAATGTTGATGTGAATAAACACATTTGTTTTTATTAAATTCTTACTCATATCAAGTTGTTCAGGTTTAAAAAGAGCCTGCTATAGTCTTACGTTGGAATTTTTGAAGGGCTTAGATTTAAGGTTGCTTGAATATATATATATATTTTTTTTTAATGCACATGTTGCAAAGGAATATTGTCTTACCAGGAACCTGGTAACATGTTATAAAATGCCTGATAACTAAAAACTATTGTTGAGCGTTAAATACCAGACAATAGCAGACCCTCAAGTTTTGGTAAGAAGGGTTCAGATTAAGGGTGCAAAAAGGACTTGCCATAATGTTGCATTGAACCCTTAATATAGGAAACACATTTATTTTGTGGCTGTTGTAGACAATTTTCATCTAACACAGTGTTACTGCTATATGACGAAAAATTTGAAACTGAGTTTTAGATAAAAAAGGTATTATTGGCTTGGTTGGAAGTGAATGAAGATTACTAAAAAATTGTCAAAGATAACATAACCCTTAGAATGCTTGGTAATTTTCTAAAACAGATTTTGTGTCATCTGCTTTCCAAAACCTTAAGTATGTGCTTAATTTTGATAAGGAAATATACTCAGAGTAGCAAACAGGTTAGATCACAGACCAGTCGCAAATTGACTTGGCGGTTGGCCTTGATCTTACCTGTTTGCATAAGCATGAAGTTACTACCAGCCCTATAAACGTTAAACTGTTCACATAGTGGAAGAGTAATTGTTCAATGAATGTTGTAGGACAGCAGTCTAAAGGTGTGGTCGGTGAGTATTCCCGTCTATAAGCAAGGTGTCCGTAACTGTCCGTGGTGTGTACAGTTGTGGCAGAATTATATCCTGTGTTTAGAGCGAGGAAAACAACCCTACGTTGAAGTGAAAGGTATGTAATATATATATAGAATTTATCAATACCAACAATTTCTTTGGTAATGTTGAAGTAAAAGGTATCTTATCTTAGGGAACTTATCTATAGGAATGGTTTCTTAGGGCCCGGTCATACAGCCCGCCACAGGCGTATCGCGGTCGAATCACAGCCAAAAATTTCTGCCCGTGAAGCAGACGCTGTTGGACGCTTTGAGGTCTTAACCGCGGCCGTAGCAGGTATTAGCATGTTTGTTCCGCGTCTTAACCGCGTTTTTTTTCGCGCGGCCAACCACGTGTGAATTTCTTACCGCGTATAATGTTGGGTAAAGTACGGTTGTATCGCGTCTTTATCGCAATCTCAAAGCGTCCAACAGCGTCTACTTCATGGGCAGAAATTTTTGGCCGTGATTCAGCCGCGATATGCCCGTGGAGGGCTGTATGACCGGGCCTTTAGGTAATGCTTTGCTTTAGCTGTTTCACTTATGGCACATTTGTGACAGTATTAGATTGAAAATCTCTCATGACTAATGTTCATTAATAATGATTCAAAAAAAAAAGAAACAAATTTTGGAATTACTTTTGTTACAATCAATAGAATAATTGCATTTTGCTGCACAAAATATGACCTTCAACTGCAGCAAACTTGATAAATCGATCTCTTGTATATGTATTACATAATTAGATTGTTCATCATTTTTCCAGATTGTGCCAAGTGTTCTAATGTGTATTTAAGCCATAGAAGTTAAATTAAATTCTGTTAAAAAAAAGACTGTGCATTTTGTACTTATAACTTTCAAAGTATGGCCTTTACCTGCAGCAAACTCAATTTATCTATCTCTTGTATATCATCACATTTTGAAATATCGTCTGCAAATACTTTCAATTCGGGACAGTTGAAAATTTGTTGTTTGGGAAAGGGTTAAGCCATAGGAGTTGAATTTAATTCTGGAAATAAAAATGCTCTGTGCATTTATACATGTACATATAACTTTAATACCATTTAAACCATTTATTTACAGATGTATTTGAAGCTGCATTATTGTCTGGGTTTGCCCTGCCATCCGAATATTTGTTGTTATGGACCACATTTATTGATTACCTTCGACGTAGGATCAAATGGGATGAAGGTAGGTCTATGAGTTGGTCTCCTTTATTTTGATTTTGAATCTGTCTACATCATTTATTCTTTTACTTATTGTCACATGTGACTTTATGACGGGTCTAAATTGAAAGCAACAGCAAACCAAAAAATTGAAGCTCAAAGAAAATATTTTTTTGTTGTAATATTGGGTAAAAACATGTTATGTATTTAGATAAGCCTACTTGCTATGCGATGCATACCAATGCTCCGCCAGGTCGCACAAGTAGCCACTGAACTTATAAAGCTTACCTTGTTTGTTCACCCAAACACAACAAAAACATTGCAGTAAGGTGATTTATTCCTCTTTACAATTTCAAAAATTCTTTGCAGCAGATGCTCTAAAGTGATTCATTATTAAGGAAGGGTTTGACACATCAGCAAGATCTTTTACCATTTCAAATCCTTGAAAATGTTAACGTAAGAATATGTTCTCTATCGTAGATGAAAAAGAAGACTTGGAGACCTTTCGACAAACCATGGAAAAGGCAGTGGAACATTTAGACAGTAAGTAGCTTTGTCTTAGTGAACATTATAGGGAAAGAATTCAATTGTGGTAACCTGCATGCCTAATTTGCTCACTTATTTTAATTACCATCTTCTGGTAAAACCATTTCTCTATTTGGGGATTTTTGAAAAATCCAAATTGAAAGCAATGGCAGACAACAACAACAACAAAAAACATGAAAAGTACATTGTTGGTTAGAAACAATACTTACAATAGAAGGTGAAGTTAAGATGTTTAGAGAGTGTTTTTTGCTTGCTGGTTGTTTTGTTCTGATGAATTCATGCTAAATTGGTTCCTGCGTAAAACTTATCAAAATACCTGTTCAGCCTTTAAGGACATGTTCAACAGTTTTACAAAAACAATACTTTCATAGAATTTTCTAAATTTTTGATATGTTATTCAAAATTTTATTGTGAGTTCAGAAATGAAAAGAAAAATGCAGGTCGACGATTTTTTGTAAAATGACAGTTTCCATCGTAACCGTTTGGGGCAAAAATGTCAAAATGACCATGCCATCTTAAAAGGTAATAAAATGATTTCTGGAAGGTTTATTAACAAAAAAAACATGAATTCATACATTCAGTACTTTATAATTCAATGGTATTTTAAACAATTACAATCTGAACAATTTTTGTAACTCAAATCAGTTTTTCAAAATTTTGTATTTGACAAAAAACAATAAAAATTAATATGCATATGGCAAAAAAATGAAGATATTTCAAAATTCCTTTCATAGAATTTTTTTTTTTAAAGTATGTGAAGTAAAATTCAATCTTGCAAAAAAAGGATATGTTGATGACTTGGTTTTTCTGTAAAATGACAGTTTCCGTGGTAACCGTATTTGAATTTTTTTTATAAAAACGACTAATATCATAACTTTAAACTTGAAAAATAGAAGCTGGGGACTTGGTATAAAAGAGAAATTTATAATTATGTTAATAACCTTTCATAGTTTTATGGACAATATGATCATTTTTGAAAAAAAAATGCATACAGTAAATTTCATCCGAATAAAAACGTTTGTCCGGCTACTATGCAAGTTCTTCGGTAACAGATTATTATCTCCCTTGGATGTGCAGATGAAGTGCGCAGAAAACTACCGAGAACATCCTTAACTTATGTCTCATTTTTCATGACTGTTTTTTTTTTTAAAGTTTTAGATATCAGATGATATACTTGTATGATTCAAGCTGCCTAACTATTTCAGCTACTGCAGTGTGCAAATACCATAAATCTGTTTTACATACTGCAGTCGTTATTGTCATTGCTACACCAAATTTTTCGACTGGCCAAAATTGAGAGAGTTTGCAGATGACATTTCAAAATGTGATGAATTGAAAACTAATCTTCTAGAAAACATTGAGTCGTCTGCAAAAAGCTGGTGAACTGTTGTTTGGTAAAGGGTGAAAGCAAAGCTTGAAAATGATATTGAGTATCAGCATGAACCTTCATTGCTCTTGTTACTCTTATTCCAGCTTTTGGCACTGAAGGTGATCCAAATGGGACATTGAGACAGTATTGGGCAACAATAGAGGTAAATGACCCATTAAAACATTAAGCACATCAGAAACGTGATAATCCCTCAAGCCTTTGTCATTTATCCAATTTGAAAGCATCAACTACCAAGTTTTCAAATATTATAAATATGTTTTCTTCATTAAATTGGAAAAGAACACTTTGCAAAATGGGGAATTGAAATGAAATAGTGATTTCTTGTATGAATATACAGACTACTTTAGACTTATCAGCAAGAAATAATATTGCAAAGAACCCTTTTGCTACATATTTTCCATACCCCATTCCTTTATATATACACATTTTTAAAGGTTTCAGAAGCCACTTTGACAAAGTTCATTGATAATTGGAAAAGAGTTTTAATCTCAAAGAAACAAATTAACATTCATTCATGAACACATCCAGTTTTATAACTGTAAACAACTAAAAATGTCCTTGTGAACAAGAAGAAAGTACATTTTTGCAGTTTGAAATATTGATATTGGTTGAACATGTTTTGAGGAAAGATTTGGCTTTCCATGTTCTGTGTTTTGTTATTAAAAGTTGTCTGTTTTTAGCACTTTTATCGACTTTGAATAGACACCAGCTTGTTTAGCTTTAGGATGGAATACGGTTGAATTTCGGAGGAAAATACATTTTCTTTGACAAAGAATGGAAAAGTGCTTAAAACATGAACCATTAACAAGATCCTTTCCTTATCTGATAGGCTAAATACTGTAAGAATTTACCCAAAGCCCGAGAACTTTGGCAGGAAGTCATGACAGTAGGAAGGGCAAATGAGGCAGCATTATGGTTGGAATTCTACAGATTTGAAAGGTTTGTATTGAAAAATAATCTTCTATTAGGACAGAAAGCATTGTGGGACATTTCCCACAATGTTTTCAAGGGTTGTCTGCAGCAAACTGGTCAAATGTTGTTATTGTTTGTCTTTTCACATTACAGACATGTTGTTTTAAATATAAGATTGTGCTCTGGAATTTTTCACTTAATAGACTTATTGTTGAAAACACAATGAAAACATTACTGACATAGGATCTATGGCTTTTACTCTTTCTAATTTGGAAAGATAAATTTTCAAACATGAAGAGTGATGTTAGCTAATGCTTTAAGTTTGTACTGAATTCAAAATTCTAAACAAGACAAAATGTCGATAAGCAAGAAATCATGATTGTATGTTTTAATTCCAGAATATATGGTGATGCCAAACACTCCAGGAGATTATTGCAAAGAGCTTTAAATTCTGTCAATGACTGGCCAGAGTCTATCGTAGATGCTTACATCAACTTTGAGAGAGAAGAAGGTAGGTAACAAAGCTTTATGTGGCACAGAGGTAGAGCATCGGCCTTTTTAGGGCTAGTCAAAGATGAGTGATTAGGGAATTTTGTATGGTGTTTAATGCCGTATCAACTATTTTTCAGTTATGTAACAGCTGTAACCCCCGAGTTCTAAGTCTGCTTTCTTAAAAAACACTGAGCCACACAGGACCCTAGAGAAATAGTATGTAAATCTCACACAGGACCCTAGAGAAATAGTATGTAAATCTCACACAGGACCCTAGAGAAATAGTATGTAAATCTCAAACAGGACCCTAGAGAAATAGTATGTAAATCTCACACAGGACCCTAGAGAAATAGTATGTAAATCTCACACAGGACCCTGTAAATCTCACACAGGACCCTAGAGAAATAGTATGTAAATCTCACACAGGACCCTAGAGAAATAGTATGTAAATCTCACACAGGACCCTAGAGAAATAGTATGTAAATCTCACACAGGACCCTAGAGAAATAGTATGTAAATCTCACACAGGACCCTAGAGAAATAGTATGTAAATCTCACACAGGACCCTAGAGAAATAATATGTAAATCTCACACAGGACCCTAGAGAAATAGTATGTAAATCTCACACAGGACCCTAGAGAAATAGTATGTAAATCTCACACAGGACCCTAGAGAAATAGTATGTAAATCTCACACAGGACCTTAGAGAAATAGTATGTAAATCTCACACAGGACCCTAGAGAAATAGTATGTAAATCTCACACAGGACCCTAGAGAAATAGTATGTGAATCTCACACAGGACCCTAGAGAAATAGTATGTAAATCTCACACAGGACCCTAGAGAAATAGTATGTAAATCTCACACAGGACCCTAGAGAAATAGTATGTAAATCACAAAAAACTATCATGGTAGCAGAAGATTTCAAATTTCTTGAAGGGTAGCCTTCCATCTGACTTACATAATGCGGATGGTTCTATCCAGTGTGACCTAGCTTCAGTCAGAGAAGTAAGGGGATATTCCCCCATCATGAAGAGCCATGCGTTGCAATAAAGCTGAAAAATTGTTGATGTGATGTAAAACCAAATTCGAAAAAAAAAACATTTAACAATAATGGTTTCATTGGTCAATCTTAAGATTAGCAATTTGTCAGTGTTTTTGTCAATATTCTTATATGTTTATAAATAAATAATCAGGCATTGAACGATTATTAATCCATCAAATTCATAATTTATTTTTGCTGAATGATGTAGAAATATTCTTGTATATTTTTTTTTTTGGAAAAAGATGTAATCATATTACTGAAGGTAAAATGAGTATTTTGCTTGCTTGATTCTCCTCCCTAATCTTTATATCTATGGGAGCTAATGATTGTTTTATGGAAATAGTTCTAATTGGTTCCCAAAAACTAGAATTCATCAGATATTATTAGGATATTGCATCTCAATGAATTTAAAATGCCTTCATATCTACTCTTTCTCTTCTGTAATTTGTATATTAAAGAAATTGGTTAAGTTTAAACTTATATTATATTACATTGATTTTGAAACAAGTTCTTACTACTTAGATTAATCACTCTCGATTCTGCTTCCTGGATACATAACCAGTACTCACGCCAAACATGGATTAATATAGGTGGCAAGCTGGAAACTGTCACTCACAGGGCTCAAACCCACAACCCTCATGTCTGGAAGCCTATGTTATACCCATTGACCATGGTCCTTCACATATTAAAAGAATTCATAGGAATTGTTATGGGGCCTCAGTGGCCAAGAGGTTAGAGTACAGAACTTGAAATCACATGGCCCCTCTCAGCGTGGGTTCAAATCCTGAGAGGGATATGGATTTTTATGAGAGGCAGTTCCCGACTGACTAACTGAATGCCGATGGTTCTACCCGACTTGACCAGCCCTTATGGGCAGTTGAGTATGGGGTCTTCCTCCATCATTAATAGTTGGGCATCGCTACATAACTGAAATAACGTTGGTGTGATGTATAACCCATAAAAAAAAGAAAAAAAAGGAGTTGTTTTGTAAAGTTGTTTCTAATGAGTTCCCATCAAATAAGACCTTCTGGACAGATTTAAAAACACTGCATACTAAAGACACCTATAATTAGAACAACTTTTTAGAACTTTGTGCTTCTTTTTACAGGATCTCTTGAACAGTATGATCAGGCAGTTAGTAAATGTGAAGCCCAAATGGCAAGGATTTTGGAACGCAGAGAAAAGGTTTGTCATGAAAATGTTGTTTTGGGTTTTTTTTTCAAAAAAAGGGATATATAAAGTTCCTTTGCACCTCTGTATTGATTCCTTAATCAATGATATTATTTTTTAGCCACTCTATGTTAAAAGACTTTAGAAACAGCTATGGTAAAAGGATACATTGCTCCAAATTAAACTTATCATTTTGTCTTTATGGCTCCTACCAAACAACTCTTTATTTGAGATATATTTTATTGCTGGTGTTGTTTTCAATTTAGAACAGTCACAAATTCCCAATTGGAGGAATTGTGTAAGAGTTGTTTTAATCAGCTACCAAGGTTTGATGGCTTAGTCAGTAAGGAGTCAATTATGAGAACAGAGATCATGAGTTTCAACCCTACCATGGTAAGGATAGTTCATGAAGTGAAGTGAAGTTGTTGCTAATTAAATTATTCATCTCTTACCACTGAACAAACATGGAAAAGCAGCCATTTACTTTGAAAGAATATTGTTCAATGCTGGTAAGGAAATACTAGGAATATTGAATTCTTTAAAAATGGTATATTATTTAGGTACTCTGAATGAAAGGTATTTTGTCAGCTGGCTTATACTAAATTACCAATTGTAAAGAAATGTAGTAGGCAAAGTTTTTTCGTCCCAAATTATTAAAAAAAGCTTTTGCAAGGCATTGTGAAGTTGTCTGTTTTAAACAAATTGCCTTTAATAGAAAACACATAGCAGGAGCAGTAGTGAGAAAAAAGATTTCATAGTATTTCATGAATTTTCGTTTAAGGAGCAGGGGCAATTATCACAAGATGGCAAGAAAAAGTCAGATAAAAAAGGAAGCAAATGGAACAAACCCCAGCAAGGGAAACAAAAGGATGGTCAGAAATTCCAAAAAGATCAAAAGAACTTTCCACCGCAGACTATTGGAAGAAACCAAGGTTCAAAGAAAGGAGCTCAGGTTCCAGATAAAGGCCCAGAAACCTCTTCAATAAAAGTCTATAAAAGAAAAGTGAGTTTGACTTAGATCTTGTTTGTTCTCCTTTTTTGTTTGGGGTTTCATGCAGTGTCAACCATTTTTTTCAATAATATAAAGGTTTTCCTTTGATTTACCAGTACAAGGGGTCTTGCGAAAGAGCACTCCTGTGAAACAAGTACCGCCTGTTCCGGAACTCTCGGGCAACAGGTCTTGAGATATTCTCTTTTAGAGATATTCTTCAAACATATTTTCTATAAGAGGTATTCAGAATCGGAGATACTCTTTATCAGAGATATTCTCTTTCAGAGATGCAGTCCATCTGTGATATTCTCTATAAACGATATTTAACATGATGCAGCAAACATTACATTCAAGTTGTACTTTCCTTCTCTGTGCTCAACAATAGTGTTGTTTCTAAAAACTTAAATTGCTAATATAAATAAATTTAATATTGTTATCCAGGTGACCTTGTTACAAATTAATGAGCAAAGGGAGAGATTTAACCCTTAGAATGCAGGCTTATTTTCTAAATATAAATTTCTGTGTTGTCTGCTTTCTAAAACCTTGAATTTCTGCTTGATTTTGTTGAGGAAAGATACCAAGAGTAGCAAACAGGTTAGATCACAGGCCAGTCGCCAATTTACTTGGCAGCTGGCCTGGATCTAACCTGTTTGCATAAGCATGAAGTCAATTCCTATAAAGATTAAAGACTTCTTATTTTGCCATTTAGCACACAGAGTCCTCTAACAACAGCGATGATGGTTTTAAAGTACCAACAAGTGCTCCCCTTAGAAACCATAAAGCGGCTCCTCCCCCTGGTAACCAAGAGGAGAAGTCCATAACTCCCCCTCCAGGCTATGTCCCGCCCACCTCAGATCCATCGACCAATGAAACTGGTGATCCATCCTCCCAGTCAAAGTTCAAGAAACCAGTAGCTCCTCCCCCTGGATTTAAAGGAGATCTACCATCACAGGTTGAGAGTCAGACAGAAGAGCCTCCAGCCAAAAAGCTGAAAACAGGTAGGTTTTCCGATAATTTTTTAACATAAGAATCTACAACTGACATCCTCTTTCAAGTAGAATTCACATGACAATGCACAAAGGTAAAACAAAAGATGGATAATATCGGACGCCAACAGGTTCTTGCAACTAGGAGGACGGAACAGTATTATATTTTAAATGTGGCCTTCTTCTCCAATGTAAAGTATGGAAGTGATGAAGAAGTTCAGAATTTGGAACCTCCCATTAATCTCTGTTGCCCAAAGGGCTGCAGATAGGCCCTTTTAATTAATACAAAGGCAAATCAAGCGTCAACTATGTATGACTCAGTCATGGTAGAAAAGTGCTTGAATAAGGAAGTTAAAGATGGTACAGTCTAACTTGTTATAAGCAACCACCCTTTTAAGCAACCAACCTGCCTTAATCAACCACTACCGAAAGTCCCATTGTTAGATTTATAGTGTACATAATTTGTGTTAAGCAGCCAACCTGTCTTAAACATCCAATTTACTCTGTCCCATAGGCTGGGGTCTTAACACAAGATTGACTGTATTTTAATTCCTATTTATTTAAGCATGAAGACACGAAACTTATGCCTGTCAACCCCAAAATAAATGAGATTATGGTCAAGCACATTGTCCTGATTATTATTAATTATAATTTCTGTAATATTTATGTAGATACTATAACAGAGATGTATGATGGGAGTGCCGGTGATAGAACAGCCTTCATCAGTAACCTCAAATATGAAATTGGTGAAGATGAGCTGAGAGACTTCTTTAAAAAGGTAGCCTTGCAATCATTTTACTCCCAAATCATTTTGTATTTTTACTGTCAACACAACATGTGACTTTTTATTTTAGGTTTACTTGAAAGAAAAAGCTTGAAATAGTGAGAAATAAGGGATATTTTGTTTTGCCTTAATGTGTTTTAATGGTATAATAATGTAAATTCTCTGAACGCAAAATGAGTAATTTCCCATTTTGTCACAATGGTTATTATCATCTCCTCGAAGAAAGTTTTCAAACTTAATAATTTACATTTAATTATTCTTTTAAGTTGAACAAGGCACAAGATCCTTTATGATATAAAGCTAAGAAATATAGTGTACGATGGAAATACCAACTTTAACCCTTATAATGCTGGATAATTTTCTTAAAATAGATTTTTGTTTCGTCTGATTTCCAAAACCTTGAATATCTGCTTAATTTTGTTGAGGAAAGATACTCAGACTAGCAAACGGGTTAGATCACAGGCCAGCCTGAAATTTACTTGGCGGCTGGCCTGGATCTAACCTGTTTGCATAAGCATGAAGTGGTTTCCAGCACTACAAGGGTTAATTAGTATAGTTCTCTGAATGTTTAATGTTTTAGTGTGGGGAGATAGAGGAGATTCGACTGATCAAGAACATCAAGGGAAAATCAAAAGGGTATGCCTACATCCAGTTTGTGGACCAACTTGCCGTGGCAAACGCTATTACGTATGACAGAACATCGATGGATGGACGACCCATGTTTATATCTAAATATGAGCACAGAACTCAGAAGACGAAAGCTGAGTTTAGGGTATGTTGGTTTGTTTGCACTTTATTTTAGACCCCTGTCTATATCTATATACAAGCACAGAATTCAAAAGACAAAAGGTAAGTTTAGAGTATGTTTATTTGTTTGCATTTTATTTGCAACCCATGTTTCTATCTAAATACAAGCCCAGGACTCAGAAGACAAAAGCTGAGTTTAGAGAATGTTGGTTTGTTTGCCTTTGATTTAGGAAGTTAAGATTAAAGACTGACTGTGAACATGTGATTATCACCAGGTGATTAGATAAGGGTATGTGTCACAGTCTTGCATAACCAATTTTGTTTTGCTAAACATTAAGCTAATCTTTTTTTTTTTAATACCTGATACTTTCTAAGCCACTGAATGCTTTGTTCATATGAAGACAATTTTGACATTAGACATGTAAATCACAAGACATTTACTGGTTCTTCATTAACTGAGGCGCGATCTCAAATTCAAGACACCTGTATTCAAGTAAGACTCATTAAGAACTGCTTTGCAGAAAATCATTTCAAGATGAGCCCAATCAATACTATAAGATGTTTTAACATTATACTCAATGGATTCTTACTTGAGGGTTCAGTGCAATTCTATAGTAAGTGCTTCATAAACTTACTATAGTCTTGCACTGAACCCCAATACTGTTGTTAGTGCTGCAGTTGTGCGAGGACATTTTCTATATGATTAATTTTTTGTTGGCTTAAATGTTTCTGACAAATATCACACTTGAATAATCTTTCATTTTCGTCCTCTGACGCTGTTGATTTTGACTAATTTGAATAATTTGTTCATCCCACAGGCCTGCTAACTTGCAGGCCTTGTCCTGATTTCAGGCTTTGAGATTTTAGATTTTCCTTCTTTGTTCATATTGATGTTTAGATTCAGGCTTCAATTAATGATTTTCAGGCTTGAGCATTCCTTTAACAATAGCAGGCCTGTTCCTAGGAGATAAAGACAAATTAGACTTTTTCATTATTTATTATTTACTTTCACTTTTAACAGTGGTTGAATTGGTCTTAAGACTGTTTAATGAAATGCCAAAGGTTGCACTCAGCTTGGTTGACCCCTTATGAGTAGATCAACTTACTCTCTTCCTCCATGCCTAATCAGCAGGGCATACCAGTTGCAAAATGAGTGATGACACGTTTTATAAACAAATAAAATAAACAAATCAAAAGATAATGAGAGGTTGAGTGAACTTTGACTTATATTTTCAGTTTAATACCGGCATAGAGAAGAATAAGCTATTTGTGAAGAATCTCCCGTTTACCTGTACTCAAGCTGCTTTAGAGACTTTATTTAGCCAGGTAATGTTTCATTAACCCTTAAAATGCTGGGAAATTTTCTTAAAATAGATTTTTGTGTCATCTGCTTTCCAAAACCCTCAATTTTGATGAGGAAAGATACTCAGATTAGCAAACAGGTTAGATCACAAGCCAGCTGCCAATTTACTTGGCGGCTGGCCTGGATCTAACCTGTTTCTATAAGCATGAAGTTGGTTCCAGCACTATAAGAGTTATTCTCATAAGTATTTGCCTTCCTTTGAATGCTTTAATCCACCCCATCCGGATGTTTGTCAAATGTGTTGAAACCAATCTTGACATGCACACATACATTTGTTTTGTTGGTTACAGCCTTATGAATACTTGTTTTGATGTAAGTTATATAGACTGGCCAATTTTTGGCCAGTCATAAAGTCACATATTAAGTAAAGTGATCTTTGAAAATACTCGCTCTACAATATATGCTCGCTATGAAGTTTAGATATTTTTCATCTTTTAGCATGGTGAAGTTAAAGAAGTTCGAATGGTGACGTATAGAAATGGTGCTCCAAAAGGCATGGCCTATGTGGAATATGTGGACGAGGTAATTATATTGATTAATATTTATAAGTTTAAACTTATTTATTTTACATTGATTGTGAAACAAGTTCTTATAACTTGGATTGATCACTCTGAATTCTGCTTCTTGGATCATAACCAATACTGGCAATGATTGTGGAGTAAAGAATGGTCGCGTGGCGGATCTTGCAACTCACAGGATCTGAACCCACAACCCTTGTGTCTGGAGGCCCACACTCTACCCCTTGACCACTGTCCTCCACCAATAATGATTATAATAATAGTAATGAAACTAATGATGTTGATGATAGTAGTACAAATGAAAATAACAATATTGATAATATGGTAATAATGATAATACCAAAATTAGAAATATTAATAATAGAATAATATAATATGAGATTGGCTGGAAATCATTAAGCATTACCAGTAAAATTTCCCAAGTTGCATGAGGCTCCCTTTATAAAAAAAAAAAGAAACTACAGAACAATTTGAATTATAACACCTTACGAAATATTTCTTGGTTGTAAGGTAGTGGTTTGAGTAACATTCTGATACATTCTTACTCATACCAGCAATTTTTAATTTTCAATTCTTCAACTATAAATGAATTAAAACTTCGTTTTATGCAGTTTTGTTAGAGACATTCTACTGTGAAGTTTAAAGGCATCGGGTAATTGGTTCAAACTTGTGTTGGGATACACGGTGATCATTGATTTGAGACAGGTCAGCAGAGGTTGTATACTGTTAACCCATTACTAAGCAATAATGACATTTAACCAGTTTGTTGCAGACGACTGTGGTAAAAATTGTGGGAAAAGGAGAAATTGCTCTAAACGAGCAATTTCTCCTTTTCCTACAATATCAGAAGATTAATTTTCAATTTCATCTCATTTTGAAATGTCGTCTGCAAACTCTTTCAATTTGGGACAGTCGAAAATTTGGCGTTTGGTAAATGGGCAACTTCATTGTGTATAATCATTGCTTAACACCCCATCTCCTAGCCTAGTTCTGCTTGATAATCCAGGAAGCATGAAACGGTCAACTTTGTTCAGATTTCATTAAAAAAAACTATTGAAAGTGGTATTTGCATACCAATAATACACAATAATTCTAAAAACTTGTGACATGTTAGCCTTTACAGCAATGCGCTTTTGCTCTGGTTTAACAGAAAAGCTATTTAAAGTGGTATTTGCACTTGAACAATAATTTTGAAAACTTGTCCCATTTTTAACTTTCCAGCAATGTGCAACCCAAGCTGTGATGAAGACAGATGGAGTGGAGATGGGGGAACACACCCTTTCTGTTGCCATTAGTAACCCTCCGGCCAGAAACAAACCCATGGGCATGAGGGACGAGTATGTACCCTCGCTTGGTATGGGCAAAAAGGAAACAGAAAGGTATCATTTGGTTTTTACAAGGTGTTAAAGGAGGTTGTGAACAGTGTAAATCAATTGTTCACAATGCTCTGTTTGAAGGTAACAAAATTTCCGATATGGGAATAAGTTACTGATCAGGGTTCTATTTGGCCCAGAGGTTAAGGTGGCAGTCAGAGAACTCGGGGGTCTCGGTTTTGAGCCCAAAGCTACCTCTTGATTTGTGGTAAACTCCTTTTACGAGATACCTTAGACACCTAGATTATTACTGGTGAATCCAGGAAAGCTCTGACACAACTGAAATTCTTTTGACATAGTATTAAACCCTTTTTAAAAAAACAAAAGTTACAGATCATTGAAAGCAACGATAGATGTCAAAACATGAGGGTAAAAAAAAAATTTTTCTGATACATGTAAATTTTAGTGACAATTTGCAAGTCTTTCAGTGCAGAAGGTCCTGTATGGCCCAGTGGTTAAGGTGGCGGACTTAAAACTCTGTGCAGAGTTAGAGCTGCACCAACACTTCAGGTTTTATGGGAGTGTCCTTTGGCAAGTAACTTCAAAGCCCTAGCCCAGTACTGGTGAATCCAGGGAAGCTATAACATAACTGAAAAATTGTTGATACGTCGTTAAACACCATACAAACAAAGAAAATTTCACTGAAGATGTATCAAAGTGAGGTATGACTCAATCATAACGGCTTCACTAATGAAATTGTGAACAAATCTAAAAAATAAAAAGAAATAATGAATGTTAACATTGCTTTTATTAGCTCAAATTGTGATATAACTTTTGACAAATGTTGTTGGCGGGTTTTGTTGATAGGCCAATTTATTTGGTATCTCAATGACCGCTGCATTGTTTACTTGGCGGCTGGCCTGGATCTTACCGGTTTGCATAAGCATGAAGTCAGTTCGTGCACTATAAGGGTTAAATCAGGTAAGAGACAGATATGAATTTTTATGAGAGGCAGTCCTAAGGCTAAAGTTTGGAATGAAATTGGTTTCACTAATCTTGGCCAGCCTTCATGGGCAGTAAAGTAAGGTGCCTGCACCCATGCTTTAAGAGCCAGGCACCACAACATAATTTAAAATGGATGACCCAATGTTATAGCCCAGATAAATTAACAAACTTAATCATTTAAAAACTTTCTTTCCTTTAATATTTCAGTCGCGGGAAAGCTAGGACACAAGTATCATTAATGCCAAGATCTCTGACGCAGAAAGGACCACAGAAGGGGAAAGTGGCAACACCCAAACAAGAATCAAAAACAAACGAACCCACAGACATGGACACCACAGAAACTTCTGCTAAACCAGGACTTAGTAACAGTGACTTCCGAAACTTGTTGTTGAAGAAGTAAAGTGTTCTTGTGTATGTTAAACTCTTAACCAAACGCCAAATTTTCAACTGTCTCAAATTGAAAGGGTTTGCAGAGGACATTTCAAAATGTGATGAAATTGAAAAATGATCTTCTGATATGGCAGAAAACATTGTGGGAAAAGGAGATATTGCTGGTTGAGCAATTTCTCCTGTTCCCACAATGTTTTCTAAAATCGCCTGCAGCAAACTGGTCAAATGTCGTTATTGTTTGGTAATGGGTTAAAGATCTTTAGTTTATGTGCTAGGAATACACAATGCAATGTGAGATCCGTTGCAAATTTTAAGTAATGCTGACTTAGGCCATGTCTTAGTGTAAAATCAAAGCTAGATATTTGCATATGACTGTCCTGGATTGGCCAGTATCAAAGAGGCAAACTCTTTTATTGTTTTAAATTAAAAGAGCTTGAAAACAGGAATTGTTTTCATGAGAAGGTAGAAAGATGAAATAATGTTAGGTGTTAAGACTAACAATAGCTATATCCAACATGTGTTCATGATGGTTTTTTTCAGTTATCCCATTGTAATAATAACGGCAGATATGTTTAAAGATGTTATAAAGAAATAGCCATATGTTGCTGGTTCAATGCAATGCTTTAGTAAGTCCTTCACAAAAGTAAGTATTTTCTATTGGCTGGCACTGAACCCTCAATATAGACATTGTTCTGTTCTACATCTACACCTAAATCGTCATATGAACTGCAAGGAATGCAGAGACTGTAACTGTAGAAAATACATGCATATGAAGACGGTTCGATAAATAGATATTTCATCAGGACTAGAGTTCTTTTCATGAAAGATAATGGTTGAAAAGTCAGAAAAGTCAGCTGGGCAAAGGTTATGAGTCAGACTGATTGTACTAGGAAAAAACAGAACGCACTATAACTCTCCCGTGCACACTTTCTCACAAGATTCTCCATTCACTTGTGCAAACGCATACTCTCCTGCACCACACATACACTCACATATCACCACATTTACCATTCAAGGAAAATAAGGTATTATACACAGCACAGGGGTTCCCCATAGGAAATACGCCTTGCTTACACATCTATTTCAAGGATTAAATATAAGAAATATGGTTAGAACTTCAGGCTTGTGAAGGTCTTACTATATTCTTGAAATGAACCCTCCATTTAATCTATTCCCTAAATGTGAGATTATTTTATTGGTTCAACATCCAAATCAACTGCAGAAGACATTTATACGTCAATGTATATAAGGAAATACAGTATTATCTTTATGAAGAGGATTTTAATATGCTCTTAAAAAATGAGAAATAGCTTGTAACAAGCAATTTTTGTTTTAGTTCATTTGTTTCATAAGTTTTCTGCTGCAAACCACAGGGGTCTATAGTAATCCTTGGGTCTTTTGTGATTATTGTGATTCAATATGTTGTAAGGGTTATATGTTTTTGAAGGGTTGATAAAAATAGTGCTTAGTAACAAACAATTTTGTTATTCAAGGTTTTAATTTGTTTTGCTTTAAAGTAGGTACTTTTAATGTCTTGTGTTACTGTAAACTATTTGTTTTCATGGAAGAAAAAAGTAAAAGCCTTTTTCTTTTATTTCGTGGTTGGACTTTTAAACACCTTTCCTGAACATAACTGCAGATTAGAGCTGGGACTGGTAATAATTTACAACCTGGGTACCTGAGGCGATGTTACCCGCAGGTACTCGAGTACCCAAACCTGATATTATTCTCTGGACTGTTCTACGCCCTTATGACTTACTGGGATGGTCGGTACAAAAAATGTTGATAGTTTCAATAGCTGAGGAGCAGCCTTTAACTTGGACAATAAAGAGTGCGTGTTCATTATTTGTACACATGTTGTGACGTTGTTTTGGGGATAATTGATTGCTAGTTTGGGATTTAAAAACGCTTGATTCACTCATGAATGGAAACATATTCACACATTTCATGTGGATTTATAACCCGGGTTAAAGTACCGTCAGGTAACGGGTAGTGATTTGCCACCCGGGTAGAGGCCTCTGTACCCGTCCCTACTGCAGATGAATTAGAATTTTGATATCTATGCTTTGTCTAGATTCCATTTCCATTAACACTTATTCGCAAATAGTAATGCTGCAATGCCAAACTCATAATAATGGGGGAAGACCACAAACTCAACTGCTCATATGGACTAGGAAAGCCGGTTCGAAAGGATTAAACAAGTTCTTGAAAGAGCAGAAAACCCCAAGATCATATTGCCACCATTCATGGGCCGTCCAAATTAATCAACCTTTATATCTGTCAATGCTTTGGCTTATTGTTTTTGCTTCATGCAGATAATACCAAGGGATTTCTGTCAAAAGCCAACTTCATTGGGACGAGACACATAATTCAATATGAAGTATAGCCTCTTTTTCTTGTATCTCAATTGTAAAAGCTTCGATATAGCTAACATATTGTTGAAATGGTGATAAACCAACTAACTGAAATTTGTGGAGAAATAAGTCTGCAAGAAGATTAAAAAAGATTCAGAGATAAACCTTCCTTGTAGAGTTCAATTACAAGATATCCCTCTGTGCAAGAGTTAATTCCACACTTGCAGAGGTTTGTATCTTTGAGTAGCAGGGTTCACTTTGACTTGGCAACCTTTCATTAATCCACATCAGTGCAAGAACTGATTGTCTCCAGGAAGCAGAATCCAGAATGATTAATCTAAGAACTTGTTTCACAATTGTTGTAAAATGCAGCAAGTTTAACCCTTATAGTGCTGGGACCGTCTTTATGCCTATAGGTTAGATCCAGTCCAGGCCAGCGGCCAAGTAAATTGGCAGCTGGCCTGTCATCTTACCTGTATGCTAGTTGGAATATCTTTCCTCATTTACATTATGCAGATATTGAAGGTTTCAGAAAGCAAACACAATCTATTTTTAGAAAATTACCAAGCGCTCTAAAGGCTCACCTTCAACTATTTGTCACACTACACTGTTTTTATTCTTATTCCTGATTCTTCTACATAAGATGCTGCAAAGAATTATGAAACCAGGACTTTGCAAACAATTAAGGTAATGGAATACATAAGGATATAAATATATTACAGCAAAGGACTGACAGACCAATAAGCAATAACACATCTTTTAGCAGAACAGCATTTAATAGAACACATTGATCATGATGTGATAAATCTTATAAATAAATAAAGCACATTTCGGGAAGGTTTCTTCAGAAGTTGGATTGAAACACTTTTTTTTTTGTTCAAATGGTTTACACATGCATTTAATCCATGTACAAGCACATTAGAAACAAGAATTTGCATACATGCTAGCTTTATAAATACACTGGTGTGAGTTTATCAATACTCAATACATGTTAGCTTAATAAAAAAATTATGCAAGTTTATTCGTACTCAAATTATAGTTGCTAAGAAACGCAATTGTAATCAGTCATGCACATGATAAATGCACAAGTTCCAGTTTTTTAAATGAAAATGTATCAAAATTTGTTCACATAGAAAGAAATGTATGTAAGAAGAAGCAGCACACAATATGAATGTTGGATTGGTAGGATTCAGGAATCTCCCTTCAATGAACTCATACCAGCCCGCATTATTTCATCCACCAGTAATAAATTGGAGGCTATCACCGTGCTGAAATGAAAATAAGAGAATATTGGTTTGACATAAAATATAAAAAAAGAATGAAATTCATTTTAACTTTGAACCCCAATGAAACTGTAATCATGCTAATGCAAACAGGTTAAATCCAGGCCAGTCCCCAAATAAAGTGGCGACTGGCCTGTGATCTAACCTGTTTGCTGCTCTGAACATCTCTTTCCTGATCAAAATTAAGAGATATGTCAGGTTTGGGAAAGCAGATGACACAAAAATCTTTATATAGAAAGTTAACTAGCATTCTAAGGGTTAAGATTGAAATTCAATGAACAGAGGTGAAAACATTTCATAAAAAAAAGGACAACAATTTTGAAATCTTTAATATGAACTGTTGGGCCAAAGCTGAATAAGCTTTATCTATAGCTTTTACCATCTCAACATTCCTAACAGGGAGTATTCTGTTGTCATCACACTAATTGCCATAAGCCTAGAGAAGGGGCATACCAGTATAATATAGTAATTCAATAATATTCGTCAAGTCATTATTTGAGAACACATTACAATTTCCAAGTAAGTCATTATTTGAGAACACATTACTAATTTTTAATCATACTATTCTAATGAGTGAGTATCTACAATGTAGGAGTTTCTTTAAACTTACCATGAATGAAGTAATTGTTTTTTAACTCGGTAGTTATCAACAATTCCAACATCTATTGGGACAAGGGCTTCACCTGAAAGAAGATATTTATTGCTGCATTATTTCAAAAGTTGACATTTGATAACCAATATCATAAAAAAAACTATTTCAATATTCACAAGCTGTCTATCAAATGATTTCTACTTGATTGAAGATCAAGTTCTTCATTTTGTTTAACTTCTTATTAACTCTGCATAAGAAGTTGACAAGGTGAACAGAACTCACAAGTCTAAATTAAGCTCTTTGTCAAATATATCAGATGAATAAATTTAGGCAAGACATCTAACAAATATTCTATCATTCCTTGTGTTATAAAAAAGAGGGTTAAAGTATGAAATCAGCCATATGCTTAACTCTTATGGTCTGGATCTCAACCTAAGGTATTTGGACAAACTTTAATAAGTACTTTATAATATTCTTATATGTGGACAATTCACATATTCATGACAAACTCACCAGTTTTAATATCTAAACCCACAGCTTGCTGAGGCCCTGTGTACTCCTCCTGAAGTTTGACAATTGCTTCTTGTGCATCGAGACCAGAGTTCTGGGCCAGGATTTTCACGATCACTAAAAGGGCATCTGCGTAAGCTTGGACACCTGTAGGAAAATGGAAGTTATAAATATTATTAATCAATCATCTCAAGACTTATACATTATGCTGGGAAAGTATTTTGTCTTCACTGGTTATGGCCGAAATACAACCAACACATACTTTAAATTAAGCACTAATGAATGAATCTTCATTCTTAATCAACACTTATTCATTCTTTAAACCTTCCAGGACAACTTAATTTGGTCAAAACATGTTTTTCTTTTTGAAAGTAGTTCTCCATTCTAAATGCAAAATTATAACAACCACTTTTTCATCCTTAGAATGTTCGGTAATTTTCTAAAAGTAGATTTTGGTGTCGTCTGCTTTTCAAAACCTTCAATATCTGCTTTAATCTGATGAGGAAAGATACCCAGGGTAGCAAACAGATTAGATCACAGGCCGGCTATTTGGCAGCTGGCCTGGATCTAACCTGTTTGCATAAGCATGAAGTCGGTTCCAGTACTATATAGGGTTTAGGTATAAAACATTCAACTTTCCAAAAAAGCCAATCAAATCTCTTACCTAATCTTGCACGTCCTTTCACTTCATTCTTAAACTTCATCAGTTCTTGGTAAGCAGCAATCTCGAATGCCCCTGCACCAGGGAGAACACAGTCATCCTCGATGGCGTTTTTCACAGCCCTCAGACCATCGCGGATAGCATCTTTGATCTGGATAATGGTGTGCTTGTTGGGCCCCTTCACAAGCAGGGTAACAGACAGAGGGTTACGGCAGTCCTCAACAAATGTGTACTTGTCCTCACCCTGTAAGTAGACAATTGTCTTAGTTGTAAGTTATCCATTACCATCATTGTATTACTTAGTAATGTGGATAGAGTAAGCAAGCAATTAAAAAGTAAAAAAAGTGTGCCCATTCAGAATTCATAATCAATTTATAATTCATAATCTTTTATGCCGATAACTCAATTTGTTTTTTCCTTACTTCTTCAAGAAATCCTATCTTTACATCTAGGCTTTATGGCGATAATCCTAATCAGATGCATAATCATTGTCTTCTTATTGTGTTTAAGTTAAACATAAGCATCTAAAAAACAATGATTTTCACAGATACAACAGGAGCACCAATTGGATGATGATTAGAGTCTCAACCAATCAAGGCCTTCGTAAGTTCTTATCAAACACTCAATGTAAACATCGGGAAGTATTAGGACCAAAATAATATAGGAATGACCGTTGTGACTTCTAAAAGCCAGAAATCCAGCACAGGCCAGAAAAATAGCAGGCCTGCCATTAAGACTAGTGCATTAAAAATTAAAACAAATCAAATTTAAAGGAGAGGTTGTACCACTTGTAACACACATCTTTCATTTGCTCATACAGCACATATCTTCCAATTTCATCGTCAGTCTTGAATACAATAAGAAACAACAAATAACAAAATTGTGTCAGTGCTTCATACTGAACATATCAGAAGTAACATACATACCAACACATGTTCATAGACCAGACCAGCGTGTCCCAAGATGTCTGGGGTCAGATCATCAACAGAGTTCATGGCCACACCACCACAGGCCAGGGACAGTCTCTCCATGTTTCTTCTCTTGGCCCTTCGTAGCCCAACAATTCCTTCCTTGGCCAACATGTCAAGGGACATGGGATCGATACCCTGTTAATGACAGATTAAATCATTCAATGGATAGTTTTCAGTATCAAATGGATAGTTTTTAGTATCAGATAAAATAGGGACAGAACTTTTATCTTAGGAAGCAAGAGTACAGCTAGTCCTTTACAATAATGAGGCCCTTATTAACACTTAAAATGCTTGGTAATTTTCTAAAAATATATTTTTCCTTCATTCTGGCATTCCTGACAAGCAAAATTTAACTCAACATCAGACTAAGATCGAAGGGTACAAATACATTTCCTTGAAGGAATTTGTACTAAACCATTGTAATCGAACTAAAACTTGCTCATTTTGCAGAATTGCTCCTAAATTTGCAGTGGTTTATCAGGGCTTTACATCAAGCTGAATGGTTGGGGGTCCTTGGGACTAAATTCCGATTATGTTGGGGGTCCCCGCATTGAAAATGGGGGTCCCCTCTTTATACATATATAATTTGCTGGCAAACAAGTATCGTAGGACATCAAGTCATTGTTTTGACATTTTAGCAGACTGTCATACATCCATGTCATTAGAGTGGTTGATTGTAAGAAAAGACATCGAGTAACAAGTGTCTAAATCATAACGAGAAATAACGAGACTGCATAGCGCACATAGTAATACAAATTCAATTGGACTGTTTCGACACCCTTCAATATGATTGGTTAAAAGAGAGCTCATGTCCTTTCTATTTATAGATAGCCTGTAAAATATGGGAAAACCCTAACCATTATGGTAGAATGAAAGAGTTAGCCTTTCGTAGTTTGGACTCGCATAGTTTTGGATTTAAATGAAAGGCATAACAAACATGGTTGCATCCCAGAGGACGCAGGTTGAGTGAATTGAGGGGTCCTACCTAATGATTAATGGGTATTAGACTCAAGATCTTGCGTCCCGTAAATCCCCGGTTTATAAAAGATTTCTCAAACAGGTAAGTTTCAAGTGTGAGTAATAGAAAGGAAAGATTGAACTCGGAGAAATCATTCATACCTTCTGATTGATGACAATGAAACCTTTCTTGGTGCCATCACAGACTTTCTTTTTCAGTTCAATGATTTTCTTCACTCTGTCATCAATAAACTGGCGCTCAGCCTGCACCAGCTTTTCTCGCTCTTCTGCGGTCTTGTAGAAAAATCCAGAGTTCACTTCACTGTAAGATATTAAGACAAACAATTGATAGTACTTTTGATATGTGTAAAACAATTTACAATATTACCTTTAGAGGCAGACCCAAGCTTGGCCAGTGTCCTAATTAACAGTCAAATATAATCTAAGTGGTAATAATCATGTGACAATGTCTGATGGGAGTGGATGGTTTGAGCATTGCAAACAGGGCACAAAGCTGTATAAATTCATCAAACTTTACTATTTCCTTAAACAGGTAACTCGGCCTATTCCTTTATAGGTGATTTTGGAAATTGTCCAATTAGAAAGTATAAGAATGCACAGATTTTGTTTTCAAGAAATCGTCATTTACTAAGCAAAATTAATAAACCATTGCGACAAACAATTAAATGACCAATTGTAACCTTTCCAGTGGTATTTTTCATGAAATATTCTGTGTTATTCGGACCCAATTCCCCAATCTATAGAGTATATTTTCCCCCCAAACATATGAAAAATTCCCCTCTCGTAAGTGTTATTAAATTTCAACTCACGTTTTCTCATATTCCAGGGAGACGTTACATGTCAGAATAAATGCATCTTCACTTCTCTTCTTCATGTCAGGATGTCTGGCTCCATGGTCCATAACGATTCCCTTCACCAGTCTGTAAACAGTGGAAACATATTCTATATATATATCGTAGTCAACAAACTCAACTTGGACTAATTAACTTGGGAGAGACCTTTCGGGTGTTTCCGTATTAAATGAATAACCAACTAATCTTTATCAAGCGAGGTTACCTGAACAAAAGGTCATGGCATACATAAATACCTGAGTAACATCAAGTTAAATTGATTGAACTATAAAAAGGTTTATATTACAATAATAACAATATTATGTATCAAAAAACTTCTATATTTCCTTCCTAAGCTGCAGTCCTATATCTAAAGGAAGTTAAAATAAATATCTTAAGGTTCAATTTAAGCACTTCTTTTCTTAGGGGACCTCTCCAGATGATTTTCAAAGGTCCCCACAATATAGGGTTCAGTGAAGTCATACAGGAGTTAGCTTCTAACTGTATTCTCATTGTTTGTTTGTATGGTGTTTTACGCTGTTATCAACAATCATACAGTTATGTTAAGGCTTTCTTGGATCCTCAATTGCATTCTCTAGTATCCTTATTAAATTAAGTGTTAGGCTTTTTGGGCTGCTGACTTACACTGTATCCATATCCGTCTTGTGTTTCATCTCCATCATTTCTACCATGTGGAGATCAATGGGTTCCTTGTCTCTCTGGATGGCCAGTACAGCATCTACAACTTGCTGTAATAAACACATACAAATAATTAATTTTGGCAGATTTAAGGAGATCAAGTTACTCATTACTGTAATTAATTGCACTCTTAAATGAATTTAACTCCTTTAAGTCAGCAACAGATTGACTAAAGATGACAATTTTTTCCATACAGTCTTTATATTTAGAAACATCTACTACTGTGTATTATTGCAAACTATTTCTCCTGTTTTAACATTGCATTCTATTGAAAAAGTCCTCCATAAAGTAACTTATATCATTCTATTACTTTAAATTAGATGATTATTTCCCAAAATCATAATAAAAATCATTTCATACTTCATAATTATCCTATGCTTTTGCTTTCACATTGGAGGATAAGTTATAAGATTTTACCCTTCTAGTGATTGAACCAACTTCATGCTTATGCAAACAGGTTAGATCAAAGGCCAGTCGCCAAGTAAATTCCCAGCTGGCCTGTGATCAAACCATGTATTCTTTCCTCAACAAAATTAAGCAGATATTTAAGGTTTTCTATAGCAGACGTCACACAAATATCTTTTTCGAAAATTACCTAACATTCTAAGGGTTTAAGAAACATTTACCTCTGTCAGTAGATCAGCAAGTTCCTGATGGACCTTTGTTCGGAGTGAGGTCCGTGCGACCTGGATCAAGCTATCCCTGTCATTGTGACGCTTTACCTTCACCTCCTCAAGCACTTCCAGGGCCTTGTTTCTGGCAAGCTCAAATCCCTCTGTGATCAGGCGTGGATGCAAGCCCTGTGTGCAGAAAAACATGTTAACTTGGTACATTAAAACTTGCCTAAACTGCCATGCAATAATGTTACATTTAGCAAGTTATAAAATATTGAATTATGAGAACTTTGAATAATAGTTTCAATGTAACTTTAACTCCAGGCAAATATCTCCATCTTGCATGTTTAGCTTAAATGTTCACTATGTTTAGCTGCTATACCATGTTCAACCAGAGCATTGCATGATTATGAAATATTGAATCAAATTTTATCAACGGGTATCTAAAATATTGACAAAAGAAAGGTTTTACATTCCTTTTGTTATCCAGTCTTAAAAAAATCATGTTAAGTGAATAAGCTTGAACCATACCTCTGAGATGTAAAGATCTGCCTGCTTCAGAAGTTCACCAATGATGAGGACATTGGACGTGGTACCGTCCCCAGTAATGTCATCTTGGGCTGTGGCAACTCGGGCAATCAATGAAGCTGTAGGATGCTGAATTTGCTGAAAACACCAAATAAATTATACCAAATGATTTAAATACTCATAAAGGTATAGTTGTTGTAACTATTTAACAGTCAGGAATCAATTGTGTAGTAATTAGGCTGGGCTATTCATAAAGCTTCGCCATTCGCCATAGGCGAAAGTCAACTTGGTTTGGGGAAAAAAGAAATGTACCCTTTCGTCAATTTGGCGAAAGTAAAATTGACCCCATTTTGTATGGAGTCTGTAATGGCGAAAGTGGGAAGAATGGCTAAAGTCTTTTCGCCACTACGAGTGGTAATCATTAATTAAAATTGAATAATTTGACGTTGAACAGCTTAAATATAAATAGAAGTGTTTGGTTCCTTAGCCGATTTTCTAGTGAAAGCGCTCTTTTAGAAAATCCGGAGACCAGACATTATGTATATTTCCATGAGCAACGTCTAATGAAAACGTTTAAACAGGCCGGTTCCCGGTTTCAGTTTATGTGTCACACTAAAGTCGGTACCAGAATAATAAAACGCACCAAAACGTTTTCGATACTTATTTCTGTAGCTCACTGCGTTAAAAAAAGATACTCATAAAGGTGATATGGGACTTATTGCAATAAAAAGCACGCGAATAAAAAACATTATTTGTGTGTAAACACATTCAATATATCAAGCGTTTTAAATGATTACATCGATGCAATATTAGAACGAAATTCCATGGTACGGAATTTACGGACAACGAAACAACAACAACAACAACATGAGGGAAAGGGACTCCCGGTGAAAAATGGTAATTAAAACAAACATTCAAGGAAATATAACCTTTTATGAGCATATCTTAATGCATTGGAACTCCCCATTTAGTAAAAAGAACGTCATTATTGTACAAGTACTGTCAACTTGCCAGTTCAATGACTCCCAGATCACGTAAACGCTGCAGCATACCCTGCAAACTTTAAGGTTAGATATTCTTTTTTAGAATGTTTAATTTATTTTGTTTTATTTACAATCAAAAGTTATTTCATATTCTTTTTTTAAATGTTTATTTTGTTTTATTTAAAAAATGAATCATGCCAGGTGCATGCATGCAAGTTTAATTATTTTCTGTCGTCTTTCTCATCCTGTCCCAAAGTTCTGTAAACATTTATTGAGGTATAGGATGTAGTACTCTACTAAGAACAACCACACAATGAAGTGGCTGATACAAGAACTGTTATTTATTTGTTCAATTTACACATCATTTATTTTATTATGTGATAAATACCATTCTAGCCTATTTCAATAATTGGTCTGTAAATTGAACAAATGAACTGTAATTTATATTTAATATTTCTGCTAAAATGGCTAAAAAGACTTAGCCAAATTTGGCTTTGCAAAAATCCAAGTGGCTAAAGAAAATTTGGGTAGCTTAGCCAAAATGGCTCATAATATTTTGGTCCAATGAAGAGCCCAGTTAGGAATCTTATAAATATTAATGTAACTAACTCTGAAAAAGAAAACTCTTATAGTTCTCCTTTTTTTAAAATTTGTTTCAATAAAAAGAAGTTGTGACATTGAAGAACATTTCCAATACAAAGGAAGCAATTCGATCATCATTTCAACTTCGAGTCGATTGTCTTCCTAACCAGATTAAAAGAGTTTCCACCACAGGAACTTTTATTCATATTGGTTTTAAATGACCTCAATATTTTTTCAGTTATGTTGCTATGCCAGACTCTTGATGATGCAGGAAGACACCATAAAGGCTGGTCAAATCTGGAAGAAGTATCTGCACTACAGAAGTCATCCAGGAGACAACCTGTCATGAAACCAATGCAAAGATGTACATTGTGATTTCAAGTTCAGTACTAACTATCAGACCACAGAGGCCCCTTCCACTGGAACTGTTTTATCACTGAATTACTCAGACCAAATGACAGCAAAATTAACATGTTTATGATATTTACTATTTAAATCTTGTTTTTCTTAAACTTGGTTAAAAATAAGATAGTGCTTCCATTATTGAAATCTTTACCATTTCATGAAGCAAAACATTTCCATCCTTTGTCAACTTGATGTCACCAGATCCAGACACAAGCCTGAAATAATAAAACAAATCCTGTTTCATTAACGATTTCTTTTAGTGCTTAAAAAAATATCTCCTTTCATAACTTTGCCAGGTATAGAAGTAAGTTATGGTCGTTTGGAAGAATTGATTTAAACTCAGCCTTTGCAACACAAGTGTTCTAAACTCTGTGGCAAAGAATCATATTTTACTTTGTAATCTTTTAGAGATGATAATAATATTAGTGCCTATGTAGATGAAATTTGGCTACACTGTAGACATTCAAGATTGTATTGGGTGAACAAGGTAAAACGTTTTAAAGTTTCCACAGGACCCTGAAGGGAAACCTTACTTTGTTACGTCTTTCTCTTGGTCATCAGTCAAGATGCTTGCCTACTCTGATTAAGTCTTCTAAGTATATGTTACTGAATTGTTTTCAGATAACTATATCATGACTAACATTAGTAAAGTACAGTCAATTCACTAATAGATCAAATATCTTTTTTTCTTGTACTAACCCATTTACTGTAGAAATCAACCTATGGATTAAACGGGAAAAACATCCTCTATTTATACCAATGATTTGCCGATTCTATTTGCCATTTTTCAGTTTATGAAGAAAAGAATATCGCTACAGTTTCAGATCAAATGTGACAGTTCCGAATCATGCTTATTGTAATATCATTTATTGTAAAAAGATTTGACTTCGTAAAGTGACAATCAGAACAGAAAAAAATATCATCAATTAATACTTAGTTTTCCTCAAAGACATGCTTGGTGCGATTTCTCTTTAATGAATTATTTAATTTTTTTCCTATTAAGAGCATATGAGAATGACCAGAAGTAATGTTGAGAAAACCCCTATAGTGTCTTTAGTACCAAAGAGGTGATCAAAAGGTGATCCAATACTGTCGAGTTCCCATGCCTTCATTCAACATACAATTATTTAATGCCAGGCACGCGTTAGAATGAAATTTATACATCATACATGAATACATTCTATTAAAATTTTTCTTACTAATAATGTCAATTTTTAGTGCTCATTATTTTTCAGTGAGCAAAAAATCGCCGGGAGAAAAATTTCGTTGAAGTTAGGTCAACTTCCATTAACTTGTATTGTTCTTAATTAACCGTTCCAAATTGATTGTAATCGCTTGAACAGAAGTGGAAATGTCCTCTTTGTTTTGTCAACAGCTAAATGAATATACCAAATCACACTCGAGTTTTTAAGGCCAGAGTTTCTTGGCATTCATAGAAATTTGAGAACAAACATAAGATGATCTGGAACTGTCGATGATCCGAAACTGTGGAGTTGACTGAACCTGACATAAATGATATTTTATGACATTCAAATGTCACATTATATCCAGATAAGATATCCTATGCAATGGTGTAAAAGATTCAAATTTTGAAATCCATAATCACTCAGTGAACAAGAGGAACTTTCACTGAATAAATGTGATCGCGATTTTGAAAGGTCGCTTATAGAGCTTCGTTTGTTGGGAGCAACGAATGCGTCAACTGTCATGTTCGTATTCAAAATGGAAGGCAAGTCACCTGGTAACATAATTTGCCATTAAACTCAGTAAGACTAATTGATTGTCAAAAAAGTCTTATTGCCTTTACATTGCTTAAAATGAATAGCCATTACGAATCACAACAAGACCAAGCTACTCCATCATGTCGGATCACGCACGTGTTCTAGAACAATCCAAAATCGGTCTGCTTCAAAGAGAACAAATTATCATATATTTACATCTTCATTGTCCCTTTTGGTCCGAGGTTAGTCTTCAGAACATCCTGGAGACCTTTGGCAGCAGAAATGTTGACAGCCAGAGCCTGTGAGGCCCTAGCAACCTCCGCTTTTGGGTTGAGTGTCTTGATCGCCGACATGACTGTTTCTTCTAAAACATGTATTACTTCCGGTGTTGAGGTGGGATAAACCCCGCTTTACATTGGAATAAAATCGTCTTCAAAATAAATCGAATAAAACAAAAAAAGTAAATATTTCTTTCTCTCAGGGTCCGTTTTTTTTTCGAAAAGACGAATACATAGTCATTTCTTATGAAAAAAAGAAGTCTTAACGTGGTTTTAAAGCAGGCTATGCTTTGTTAAATGAAGAACAAAGGCTGTCGGTGCACACTATTGTTATAAACTAATTTTAATTGCCTATCCAAATTTATTGAACATAAAAGCAATGAGGTTTAAGTAATGGAAACCTTTTGTGAAAGGTTAAATCTTAAAATGTGGTATTTTCAAGTTTTGCTATACTTGTCTGTGGCTGCTTTCATTTTAGATCAGTAACAGAATTCTATTACTAGGTTTAGATCATAGAAGCGGTAGATCGCCTTTTTGATCGTCTGTAAGAGAGCGGTAGGTCCATTGATTGATTTTCTTTAAGAGGCAATTTCTCGATGGACTAAGGAATGAGGAGTCCCGTCTTGTCCGGCCCTTATGGCATGGACAGCTAAGAAACGGCTCTTCCTCCATCCACGATGAACAAAAAGACTGGAATCAGAAAACGTGTTGACGCGATGTAAAGACAATATCACAAATCATTTCTTTGTCAAGTGTTATCTCATTCACCATAAGCCAATGCATCATATCATGCCTGCTAATTCAGTAAGGACCATTAGCTTTTATGGGAAGCTGAAATAAAACAGATAAAAAGCATAAAAGCATGTACCTATACCATATAAGTTCGACAGGCACGGTTTTGTAAAAGAACCACGTACAAATGCATGTGTACCTCATCCTCCCCTTAGGTATGCATGGATCCCGGCTAACTGAATGGGTAGTTGTCTAGTAGCAGGATACCAACCTAATGATTGGGGTGGCTGATTGGGCAAGTATGGGGGTCTTGACTAAAGGACCCATGAAGCCTTGACTGGGGTCCTGGCCCGTGCGCATACCGGTAGGCCTACAGCTAAACAGCGGATATGGCCCATATCCGCGGATATGGAAATCGGTCTGCGGATTGACTTTTGTTTTTCAAATAATTAATTTACGCGTGATATATTTATTTTCCATGCCTTGAATTTATCATTTGAGATATATCTTTAACAATAATAAACAACATACATCTTATTTTCACATATAACTTCTAGTATATATATTCGAGTTACATTGTAGTTTTTCCATATCAGCGTACATATTGGTCTGCGGATATGATATCTATTTTCTAATTAATAAACGTAAGAGGGATGTATTACTTTAATGCACCTTGTTTTATGATATGATATACATTTTAGCAGAGGATAATAAATAACAAACATGTAATTGTCATTTGTAAATATGAGTAAATTCGAGTTATGTTGTAGTTGTGTTTCCATGTCCGCGCATATATTGGTCTGCGGATATGTCAATATTCTTTAAAAAATAACATAAGAGGTGTTTTTATTAAATACACCTTGTTTTTATAACTTGATATATATTTTTAGCAATGAAAATTGAATAACATATATCTTGCTGTCAGTTGTAACTATTACTGTATTCAGTTGTTTTACTATATCCGCGTATATATTGGTCTGCTGATATGGCTTTTTTTTTATAATAAACGTGAGACGGATTTATTTCTTAATACATCTTGTTTTTATAATATGATATATATTCAGGAGCAAAAAATCTCATTTACGATTCTTACTTTAAGTATATTCTAGTTAAATTGTAGTTTATTTTCCATATTATATATCGGTCTGCGAATATTACCGATTTTCATATCCGCGGATATGAGCCATAACCGCTGTGGAAGATCAACAAAAACAGCATCAAAGAATCAAATCTTTTCTTACGTACAGCTAAGGATGGCATATATACTTATTTATTATTCTGAATGAATATTGTTTGCGTATACCCCGCACTGCTAGTAGGCCTACACGTATAATAACTCCGCAGCATTTCAGACGCATATATGCTCGGAAAGCATGTAGAGGCAGAGAGATAGATAACATGTAATAAAGGTCTCTTGTAGAGGTATCTGAATAGATTTATGAAAGGTCCCAAAAGTGAACACAGCGAGTAGAAGGGTTTACATTGCACCCTTTCCTTAGATCTAATGCACAGGGTGCAGAATCGAAAGTTTTAAGAATGTCATTTACATAAGATCTTGGTGTAATGTGAAATACATAATTTCATTCTTTAAATTCATTTTTGGGAGATCTCTGTGAATTTTGCGAAAAATCCTTAGTCCGAAATCTTGCGAACTAATAACATTAAAACGTGGGAAGAAGAACGTTCTAGAAGCATGGGACAGAACCCTGAAAGATTGAACATGTGCATAATTGGTCACAGTTATCAAACTTATCGATGTAAAATAAAATGTTCAAAGAATAATGGTAGTAACATGATCTCAAATAGGATCATATTATGGCAATCGTATCTACTCGGCAATCCCCGTCACAAGTCGGCAGATATAATTTATATTTTAAGAAATGACGGGGGTGTTCCGAATGTATAATTTGAAGAAATGACCGGGTGTTCCGAATGACATTACGGCTGAAAAGTCAGCTTTGGGTCATAGGGCAGATCTGGTTTAGTTCCACTGAACATTGGTATTATGACTATGTGAATTGCGACAATTCTTGTTTCAGATTGGGAATCTGCATTTCATGTCTGAAAACTGACCAGCCATGATCAACGAAATTTTGTTTCTTGTCATGAGTAAGCTTTGAGATTGCCCCTCCCCAGCTTTGGGTCATAGGACAGATCTGGTTTAGTTCCACTGAACATTGGTATTATGACTATGTGAATTGCGACAATTCTTGTTTCAGATTGGGAATCTGCATTTCATGGCTGAAAACTGACCAGCCATGATCAACGAAATTTTGTTTCTTGTCATGAGTTAGCTTTGAGATTGCCCAGCTTTGGGTCATAGGACAGATCTGGTTTTAGTTCCACTGAACATTGGTATTATGACTATGTGAATTGCGACAATTCTTGTTTCCAGATTGGGAATCTGCATTTCATGTCTGAAAACTGACCAGCCATGATCAACGAAATTTTGTTTCTTGTCATGGGTTAGCTTTGAAGTTACCCACCTTTCCAAAAGGAGGCAAGTTTGAATTCCTTTGCAGATGAATAATGTCCTGGCAAATGAAGACTTTACTTTGATGAATAGTTGTATAGTTGTTTTCGTTTTGTTTCAAGTACTTTCCGTTTGAAGTAACACCGCCACATCTTGTAAATCCATCACATGGAAATATAATTATAATTGTTACTTAGATCGTGGTGACAGTTCATATACACATGCTTCCTGGCCGAGTTAAAAATCAACCATTTATCAAAAGTTCTGTTTACAGTAAGTTAACATTACCCTTAATACCCCTGAGGAAAGTCGTAACTACCATCAATTGACTTTGACATTGTGTCTCACCCCAATACGTCCCTGCGCTTGCTCGAACCTGGAATATTTCACACATGAGGCGAACACTCAACCTGCGTACACTGCTTTCAATAGAAGATTGTTTTTAGATCGCATAGGCGTAGGAGCGTTTTCAACATTGGGGGGGGCCAACTTCAGATGAGGACCGGTCTAAGAATAAATGTTCCTAAACTTTCTCATGACTAATCATGCGTCTACAAATTCAATATCATTGAATGAATTAAAAGAAAGCGTATGGAATTGTGTGTCTTAGTTAAGACAAAATAACCAAAAGAAAAAGGAAATAAGATAGGCCAAGACTCGATCTCACGCGGCGAGCATATCGTACTGATACTAACGGTGGCTGTCACAGCCACGACTTCGTCTAGATTCCGAAACAAAAAATGATTATATTTAAATACAATATAGAGTCTGACTGCTTAGAGTACGTTTTGCATCACTGTTTTCGTTAGTCGAAACTACTTTCCGTAAGCTGAGATTTCATTGGATAAACCCGATGTATTCAGATTGCCATTTGCGATGATGACGTCAAAATGTTTTGGTTATTGTTCGTAACAAAAGGCGAATTGGTATTAAATAAAGCACAAAATACACTATTATATTAATTTTGCTGTTAAATTCCATTTCTTTCATTTTTTCTTTCCAAAAATCTTCATCTTTCATTGTGAATATTGGGGGGGCCAAAGTATACTCTGGCCCCCCCAGTCTGGATATTGGGGGGGGGCCGGGCCCCCCCTGGCCCCCCGGCTCCTACGCCTATTGAGCGACCGAAAGGAAAAGTGGGGATTCGATGACACATTATTACCATGACAACTATTTTGTTTTGATTCGATATTTTTGTGAAAAATGTAGAAATTGCTCGTCTAGAGCTCGTCAAGAGCAATATCTCCTTTTGCTTCAATGTTTCTGAAAGAATCAATTATTTAATGTGTGTGTCAAAGCATTAATTATGGAACATATGAATTAGATATGCGCTTTGCGAAGCACCATAAACATAGGCCCTACAATTCTTCGTGGTCGGTTTATTTGTCTAAATGACAAAACAAATGGGCCGGCGTTTTATTTATATTAGGTTTGACTATTGATTAACACATAAAAAACCAGGCGTAATTATAATATTATGACAATATTATAGTCGTGCCTTTCTAAAATCAGCGGCCGGATCGATACGTTAACCAACTATTCCGTTGTCGCTTTTCCAACGATCTCACAAAACATGGTACATAGTATAGAGATAATTTCTAACCCGGGGGCAAAATGATCGTAATGGTAAGTGGAAGTACTGTTCAGAAATGCTTTAAATCGTTTCTGTCTTCCTATTTTTTTCCAGACAATTTAAATGATCACGGAGTGGTTATAGAAATCAAAAGAGTCTTTGATTTCTAATGAATACAACATTAAACGATATAAGCAGAATTTTATTTGTACCATGGTAACTAAAATCTGTGGCAGTCGTCTCAGTTAACAAAGCAGATCAATTCAAGAGACATACCGTTATAACCACATTTTGAGCAATTTCTCTTTGACAATCACTTTTTATAAAGCTTCCAGAAAAATGCATTTTTTTTCCTGTAAAGTGATTATAATCATCGTCTGCATAGTCTTTGAATTTGGGACAATAAATATTCAGGTTGAAAGAATATTTTGTAGAAATACGACGAGAAAACTTATTTTGAATATGGGAAGGAGTTTCTACTTTCTTTCGGGGTCCTGTTTGGTGAAGAAGTGATTGACTGTAACGCATTCAGGGTCCCGGGTTCGTGCCCACAAGCAACGCTGAGTATCCTTTGACAAGGTACTAGCCCTTAGAATAATGGTGAATCCAAGAAAAGTTGAAATGCAACTAAAAAATTGTTTACACGGTGTTTTACAACACAAAGATTTATCACATTTCAATGCTTTCGGGTATTACATTGTAGTGTAACGGCAGTTTCGTCCTTTGGAAACCAATGTCCAACTTTATGTACATTTATTAGCTATATCTGCTAATCCATTCGGTCTCTGTTTCATAGGTAGGTTTTATATCGCGCTCAAAATTTGAGAAATAACATTGTATTTGGGTTCACCCAATTTTTCAACAATTGATTATAATATTACAATTCAGTTATTCGTGTCTATTGCATAGACTTGGACCAGTCTATGTTAGGAAAGGGTGTTTGTCCCAAGACATACTACAATGAAACAGAACAAAGTTCGTTCCATATCACTAACGCTAGCCATGATACCAATGTCCCAAGAAATAACTCTACGACAGAAAGAGATACCGCTCGTGACAAAATTCTTCATTTATAGCAATGGCTTTTACACACATCTTAAATAAAACTGTAATGTTGCTCTGAATTTTGACCAGTCAAACAATCCAAAATCGGGTACAAGTTAAGAAAAAAAATGGCGAGAATTGAAGAAAGAGAAAGCATTCGCTGATAATCTTGGGCCCAAAAAAACTCATAAAACTAATTACTTTCATTCATTTTAATCATTTTCTGTAGAAAAACCCATTGATTCTTTAATTTTTGGTCAAAAATGCCCATTGATTTAATCTAGAAAAAAATCACTGGCATTACAATTACGCACTAAATGTTTGTTTTCTCAAAATAGGGTTAAAACTATTTCGGTTTTGGGCTAAGAGTATGACGATAAAACGCTATGACCATTAAAAACTATTTTACGAGCCCGGGGACAAAGAATCGATCGGGTGAAAATTCCATATCCATTCGATTCCATTTCCGGAGTGGAGGGTGAAGCCTCAATCTGGATGGTGACGTCATTTTCCCACGCGCTGACAGTTGAACTTATCGTCTGCACTCGTGTGTCAGTCAGTTTTCACCGCGAGGGGATCGGCAAAATATTGTACATTATCGTACATTAATCGCTCGTCGGGTGTCAACAAACAAGGAGGATGTGAAATAATGAGTGGATTTACGGCGAACTTTGTGGACAAATTACGCAGACGATGTTTTTGTTTGTTGTGCAAACTGCCCATGCGCAAGCCTGTCCAGATTACAACGTGTGGCCATAAATTCTGTGACCTCTGCCTCCAAGAATATCTCAGGTAAGATGGTTATTTAATAATACATGGTGTTCAATTTAAAACGAAAGTAGAGTCTCTAGAATCCTCAACAAAAATGGATGTTTTTATCTCATTCCTCCATAGGCTAATTTCTGACTGAACGGAAATAAAAGTAACTGCAGACAATTATCAAGTATAAAAAATGGAACTCTTCTATATAGTAGACCACTTGGTAGAATGTACTCTAAGTTGTAACAATGTATAGAATACCGCAATTAACCCCTAGAATGCTTGGTAAGTTTCTAAAAATAGATTTTTGTGTCGTCTGCTTTCCAAAACCTTAAAAAATCTGCTTAATTTTTTTATTAGGATAGATACTCAGAGAAGCAAATAGGTTAGATCACAGATCAGCCACCAATTTACTTGGCGGCTGGCCTGGATCTAACCTTTTTGCAAAACCATCAAGTCAGTTCTAGCACTATAATGGTTAAACCTTATTTGTATAACATCGATAATGTTTCATGCATTGATTGTCAGGATCATCCCATGGCACAAATGTACATGCAAAGAAAACACAAGGATCACAATTTTCAAAAGACAATGGGAAAGTCTCCTAGAAAACCTGCATAGTGCTGATGTGTCTACCCTTGTTGCTTCATTGTATCATCATCATACCATTAGCCTAACCTCACAATATGATTGTAATAGTGTTGAGGTTCATTGCTAACCAACACATTTTTGTCAAAGTGCACTATACAGTTTTTTCAAGTGAACGTTGTTTTTCATGCAGTTTTTTCAAGTAAACGTTGGTTAAACTTTTTCCGTACTTTAAAAAAAGTTGTTTGATGCTGCTTTCAGTTTTGATATGTTTCTGCTTTTGTAAATATATCTTATATATCTTAATGTATATATTTGATATCTTATGCATATCTTTTTTGGGTGTAAATTTTTATGATTGTTCACAGTCTATAACTTTTACTCAAATGGCAGGATAATCAAAAATGGTTTGTTTTATTTGAACGAATTCTTTAGATGAAGCAGGATTTTGCATTTTCATGTTACATTGTGGTTGAGGAAAAGCATAGTGTGATATGTGCTGGGTTGCAGGAGCTTTATTAGTGCCAAAATACAAGAAACAGTATTAAACAGATACATTGAATACAATACATGATATATGTCACTATTCATTATTTAGAAGAACATTCTGATTAAGCTGTTAAGTTAAAAATCAGTTTTATTAAAACTTGGAGTTGATGAATAAATAACAGGAAGGGGTTGTGGTTTAAGATTGAATTTCATTTATTCCAATTGTATGATATTTTGTGGTTTATACATTTTATTTGATTTCAATTTCTATCTTGCCTGATTCATCCATTTATGAGTGACATTACTTGTAAAGGTAATTGATGCATAAGGTAGATGAAAAAAAATGATTTAATTTTACTATGCCCATGTTTGAAAGGTTATTTGCTGATAAATACACAATATGATATACACAATGTATTATACAATCATGTACCCACTTACATATTGAACATGATTTGATAAGAAAATGATAACACAAAATTTCCCAAGTAATGTACACAATTGGATGTAAATAATGAAAAGTAAAAAGCAGTGTAAATATCTATTCTTTCAGCACATTATGTTTCTGACATGTGTTTGGAATTTGTCAAAAAACAGCTAACTTTGTCATTTAAATGGATTTTAATGTCTTAGGCTCGAGTTTCATTTGCTTTGACCAATATTTCCTGATAAGTAATTTTGTGATAATTAAAATTGAAAATAATCAACTGCAGAAAACAACTAATTAGTTGGACCAATTATCTCCTTCGTGATGGTAATTGTGACAAAATGAGGAATTGTTCATCTTGAGCCTTTTTTTTGTCAAAAAAGTTTATTTATTCAACTGCTACAGGTGTGTTAACCCTTAGAATGCTGGGTAATTTCCTAAAAATAGATTTTTGTGTGGTCTGCTTTTCCAAAACCTTAAATATCTGCTTAAGTTTTGACCAGAGTAGCAAACAGGTTAGCTCACAGGCCAGCCACCAAACTATGTGGCGGCTGGCCTGGATCAAACCTGTTTCCATTAGCATGAAGTCGATTCTAGCACTATAAGGGTTAAAACATGTGAATGCATATATTATTTAAAAAAAATAGAGAGTTGATTCAAGTATATTAGGAAGAGATGAGTTCATTTACAGGAGTGGTGAAGTTATGGATGTGAAATTTAAGTGTGACTAAATGATATGTTTGAACAGTTCAGGTGTCAAATCTCATGATGCATACCCTACGTATTCATCACCACAGATGCTATACATCAACCCTTCATCAGATGCTCTCGGACTTTGTCTGTTCTTAACCATAAGACGTTTAAACTTTTTGTGGACAATTTGTTGAGGAAAGATTCACAGAGTAGCAAACAGATTAGATCATTTTTGTGGACAATTTGTTGAGGAAAGATTCACAGAGTAGCAAACAGATTAGATCACAGGTCAGCTGCCAATTTACTTGGCAGCTGACCTGGATCTAACCTGTTTGCATAAGCATGAAGTCAGTTACAGTATGATAATGGTTAAAAGGGCACAAGTTTTTAATCTTTTTGAAATAGAATGTCTTCTTTTGTTAATAAAAGGACATCACAGATCTATTATGTAACAGAAACAAGACTATTAATATACTTCTCATCTCCTTTAATAAGTCATGGTGTAAATAAAGCACATTTATGTTGCAGATTGAGGAAACCATTTAAATGGTTTATTTTGTAAACAATGATATTTAATTTCCATCTTGCAAAATGACTGACATGGGTAGGACTGAGTGTCTTGGACCCAGATTATGAAATGGGTTTACACTCTAATTACTATTATTATTCATTACTATTCATAAGTCAAGTTTTGATAATTGCCGAATGTCTATTTGTGAAAATAATGAATTAAAGATGGTTAAATCATTAACAGATAAACCTTTTGCTGTCCCATGATTCTATAACTCGTGATAAGACCCATGACAATAATTGTGAATTGGAAGAATTTATTTTCTGATAGAATTGGTTTTAAGATTTACCATTTTGCAATAATAGTAGAATTTCTCTTGACATTTGATTGGTATTGCAATCTGCAATATATATTTATATACATTTAATAAATCATCTATATTCAAAGTAGACATCAATTGATTAATACATGAATATTTGGCCATCTGGTATTTTTAAGATATTTCTTCCTTTAACCCTTTCCCAAACAATAACGACATTTAACCACTTTGTTGCAGACGACTTTAGAAAACATTGTGGGAAAAGGAGAAATTGCTCGTAACGAGCAATTTTTCCTTTTCCCACAATGATTTCTGCCCTATCAGAATATCATTTTCCAATTTCATCACATTTTGAAATGTCGTCTGCGAACTCTTTCAATTTGGGACAGTCGAAAATTTGTTCTTTGGGAAACGGTTAAACAAATTGTAAGTAGTATTTATGCTGCCATAAGGTCACATACATCTTTTGATAAATCGTGCCTTGCCCGCGAAACGGTTCTAACTAACATTTTTTCACAAAATCACTTTTTGATGGAATTATGTTCTTAAACCTCTGACACATATACTGACAAAAATTCAAGGTGATATCTTGATAAATAAAAAAGTTATTAATGATTTGTCCTTTAGTTCTATCTCCAAATGGCAATAATATTTCCTGCGAAACGGTTCTAACTCTAGTTATTTACTTAGATTCCTCTATGGTTAGGAATCATATTACTTCCTTTCCAGTACAATTGTATCAAATTATTGCAGGAAAGGGTAAAGAATATTAAGAACCTGGTTTAAGTGTAACTAAGATGTATTTTTTATACTGTGAGAATTGTGACAAAAACATTTTAGCAAAAGTATCAGTAAAATATTTACAGAAATACTTTCAAAACGGAATTCAATATTGGATTTCATCAGCTGAGTAAAGATTATAGTGTTATTCCTGTTGTACATTTAGTATTGCATGAGAACAAGATAAACAAGTTTGTTACCTGAATACAATAAAGATTTGCAAAGCAAAAAAACGCTCTCAGAAATCGAAAGAACTGGATAAAACATTAGCCAAAACCCATGAAGACATTATATTAGCTTGTTTTAACTTGAAGAGGTATTACTTACACCTAAGTCATTTTGGTCTTCTTTGTATTATAAAAGATGACTAACCACATACAATTTTACCATTTTCAACCTGGGTAATTCAATGATGAGAGATATAGAATATATATATCTGGATTAAAAAGTTTTTGCATACACTCTAATGATCTAAATAATAAGTATTGCTTTAAATATGACCATTGCGGTGACGCTACGGCAAATTGAATCTCCTCATTTGTGTAAGACAATCTTGGGATTCAATTCCAAGTCCAAACAGTATAAAACTTGTTCAGCTTTCAAAAGATCTTATTCTGATTAATGCTGACAAATACAATGACCTGATGTTTCTTTGTGTGTCAGGAATTATACCAAAGGCACATCACATTTTCTATATCATATATATATTTTTTATCAGGGGTGTGGAATTACTTTGCCCGACTTGTCCGACCCGGGACTTTTTTGCCACTGGACAAGAAGGTTTTCCAGCTCCACTTGTCCCAGGACAAGTGGATTTTGCTGAAACATAAAGCCCATTTTCAATTCTTATTTCAAAGTTGATCTTTCATGTCTTTGAAATAAAATATAACCCATGTTCCTACCACTAAATGTCCCTTGATTCACAAACTACTTACCAAGAGTGATGTCTCTCAGTGGAAGCAGTTAAATTGCTATTGGAAAGAACAAGTAATCATTATGCGTAGTAGGAGACCCGAAACAAGTTTTTTGATAAGTTAAAAGTATCGATGCAACCTCCTGACACTCTAGTAAACATTGTATTTCATCTCAAAATGAACAAATTTGTTATTCGATCAGGTAGTTCAATGAAACAGGAAAGCGCAAAACAAAGTTACAGCGGGATCTGGCTGCATAAAGGTGACCAATCTGAACTCTTCTGTTGTATTTATCCAAAGTACCCTAAGCTCCGATACACCATTACGGCATTATTCGTAGCAAAGGCAAATTGATGCGTTACAAAGGAAAGACACTCTCACTTCTTAGAATCATCTGTATGGGATCCTCTAAACATGCACTAGTCCAGCTACTGATAATAACAGGTTCAATAAAACAATAATTAAACATTATACGGTATTCACACTCTTTTCATTGGACAAGTGAACCTTAGATTCGGACAAGTAGAAAATTGGGTCAAACTTGTCCGTGGACAAGTTGAAAAATTCTATAATTCCACACCCCTGTTTATTACTACATGAAAACTAGATGTAAACATAACTGCATAAAATTATGTTACTTGATATAATTACCTTTTGAAAGTTGTTTCATGTATATACTAATTAAAACTATTAAGATTTTAATAATAAAGTGTGACTGACTGAAGTGCCCTTTTGTCTGATATTAACCAACATGTTCTTTAATAAACATGACATAGCTTTCATCAATATCTTTATCCCTCACAGAATAGTAGTTTTCCCTTTTATCAACTTTGGACTCCTTCAAAATGACTAATGGTCATAATGGGATATTTACATGAATACTAAAGATCAAACTGCACAGAAAGCACAGTCTGATTTTTGGTTCAAATTATCTGCTGCTCATTCAAAAACAACATAAAGGGCTGACATAATTAGAATTGCTATGATGTAATAGTATTCTATATGGAGGACCATGTGTCTTATTTCTGTGCAATAGGGAAGTCCTGCTGCTAAGTTTGCTTTATCACCTCTATAACTTACTGCAACTTTTAATTTGTGTATATAAATGTTTAAGTTAATCTGTAGATACTAGATAATTTACCTTTAATCATTTTCTGACCCCTTAAAGGGGTTTTCTGTGAGGGAATGGGTTAACAAGTATCCCATTTTTCATTAGTTACCTGAGTATGCACCACATGAATCTTCATGCTACATGTATTTTGTTCTGTATGTTATATAACATAAATATATAAGTATATATACTGTCACCGTGGTCTAGTGGTTAAGGTGTCTGCCAAAGAAAGGGAAGGTTGAAGGTTCATGCCCCACGGGAGGCGTTGGTCCGGACAATGTTTCTCATGGGACTTGTTCCGAAATAGCCGGCTCATTAGCCACAAACTAGTTAAATTTAATGGTTACCTATCCACTTGGCCCCTGCCATAGTGATAGAAGTTGGGAGGTACTTAGTATAATCAGTGAAAAGTGTCTCATAAGCCAAAACTGGCTGGCCCTTTCAATAGGGGTGACATTATAATAAAAAACCTTTAACTTTATAATTGAGACATAAAATATGTTCAGAACTATAAGATTAGCCTCTGCATCTGTTGAGTTCTTCCCAATACATTTTAGACTTTTGTTATAAAGATGCATGAAGATTTAATAACAATTTGCTCGAACAAGCCTGTTTGTTGACATGTCTGCTGTCAAATTCAATTAATAGTTCTTAAACAAAAGGAGAAATTGCTATTAAAAATGTATTAGCAATTTCTTTTACCAAACAAGTTGCTGTTGTACCAGAATTGAACATTGAACATGTTTTTGAATTGTGTCTGAAGATACTTTGAACCCTGTACAAAAAATGAAAATCTAAAGAGACAAGCATGCTTAAATCTTTATGAAAATATTCATGTTTGATTGATTTTAGTTGAAAACCACACGGCCACAGAGGTCCCCTGGCACTTTTAATGCAAATTGAAATACACTATAAAACAAATATTGTGAATCATCTGTATTAGTCTTAAATAGGAAGGTTGGCTGCTTAATAGAGTGGTTGTTTAAAACAATATTGGCTGTAGATCATACTGAAAAGCCCAAAGGTGTATTTATGTGCTGAATTTGACTTGCTTTCCTAAATAAAATACACAGTCCTGACAAATGTAACAAGTACAGAAAAACTACCAGTATTTGCCAAACAATTTGATGATTATATGCCTGAAAAGCATGCTTTTGGAGTATTTGAAATAGTTCAGTTTCCCCACAATGCAGATAGGGAATTACAATAATGTTTCTGAGAAGTTACAAGCAATATTTCAAATTGGTTTTATCAGATGGAACTGTTTCGCGGTAAATAAATTTTGTGATTTAGAAAAAAGTTTACTGCGAAACAGTTCTAAGTAACATAATTCAACAAATCGATCTTTTTCAAAATGAATGCTAAAATCTAATATGATTTGCTTTATCAAAGTTTTGTTTAACACATATTTACAAAATTTAAAAGAAAATCGAGCAATATTAAGTAAATGAGAAGGTTTTTTAGCTCTCCTGTAAAATTTAGAAAAAACAGATAGAACCGTTTCGCGGGCAAGGCACGAAATTGGGACGAGGGAAAATGTACTGGTACTAATAACTTGTTAAGGAAATTTGTGTACAAATTATTCATGAAATATTGCTGAAACGAGTTGTTTATAATTCATGAATGTTAAAGTAACATGAACACCCTGTATTAACCATGAGTTAACCCATTACTACATATTGGCTCACCTTGACACATATGTAGCAGAAGATTTAGCTCATTCCCTCATAGGAGACTTTGAGTGTGGTCCAAATTGATAGCAACAGCAGACTGCCATTGCTTGATACCAAAACATAAGTGGAGGCCTAGGGTAGAGCGTCAGCCTTTGAACACTAGGGTCGTAGGTTTGAATCCTGTGAGTAGCGGGATCTCTCTTGCAGTCTTTCATTAATCCACATCGGTGCGAGTACTGGTTATGTATCCAGGAAGCAGAATCAAGAGTGATTCTTAGTTGTAAAAACTTGTTTCACAATTGACATAAACATTTTTTACAAGACAGTTTAAACTAAAAGCCAAAATATGAAAGTTGTCTCTGTGATATAGAACAACACTGTTCAACATGAATTCTTTTTTGCCTCAATGGTTTTCTCCTTATGCCACATTGCTTTTTCAATCTATTCACACATCACAACAGTAGAACTGAAATTTTTTTCACATGTTTTCAAGGTTTTCTAAAGTCGTCTGCTTCATGTCAAAAAATGTCATCTGCAGGTGGTAAAGAGTTAATAAACCATGCTTGTGTAGCCTCCATAATTCATCTTGGGTAGGGCCCTACTCTCACGGGAATGTTTCTTCATGAAATATTCATGCAATTTAGCATTTTTCCTTGTTCCATTTTCCTCGATTAATCTCAGTTGACATTAATTTTCATTAAATAATAGCTAAATCAATACATTATCACGTCAATCCTACTTGAGGCAAGTGGCAGACTCTGTCAATCTGTTTGACAAACTATTATATGGGATTTGGCATATTGGGTCTGTATGGGACTATTATAGGCTAGAAATCTGTTATCCCTTTACTTCTTATTTAGGGTTCAGCATTAGACTATAGTAAGTGTTTCACAAACAGTGATTTTTTATATGATTTTTATATGTTTGATACTGTTAAATGTATCCATTCCCAATCAAATTAACTGACTATTTTCCCTAATTGCCAAATAAAGCTTATGTTTGAATCAAGTTATTCCAGTTAAAGAGAAAAATGCCATGATTTTTCCATATTTGTCCGGTTACGAAACCAATTTCAAAAATTAAAAGAAAAAATGCTGACTTATGATACACTAACTATAGTATTGCACCAAACCTATAGTGGGTTGTGCGAATGGTCAATACCGTTAGCAACAGCAGACGACAATCATGAAATGTTGAACAATGATATGTAGAGTGAGTTTCATGGTATTAACAGAAAAATCTGTGACAAAAACTTTAAAAAATGCAGATAAAGAGCATTTTGAGGGTTCAGTGCGAGACTGAAGAAAGTGCTTCATAAACATGAAGCGCTTACTACAGTATTGTACTGAACCCATGATTTTCTTCTTATGTCATAATCTTTCGCTGCATGAGAGCTTCCTTAAGAGTGTGTGGAAGCAAGGGTTGGGTAAAACGCAAAATATTGAAGGAACTGACACTATGACACATATTTATGATACTCTTGAGAAAATTGCAATTGTTTTTAGATGTATCATTATTTGGGAAATAATTAGTGACAGCAAAGCAGTAAATTGCAGTCCCAAGGATCTTAGGGGTATAGAAAACGCCAATAAGATCTTGATCTGTTTGATGTATTATTATTATTTCTTTCTCCAATACTGGAATTTGTGATTGTTCAAAATTGAAAGCATCGGCAGATGACAAAAATACATGAAAAAATACATTTTCTTTATGGTAATTGGTATATGATGTGTATATTTTTATTGTAATTGATATGACAAAAGGATAAATAAATTATTGCTACCCAAACAAGTTCATAAAGAGGTTAAGTGCAATATTGTAGTAATAGCTCAACATTTGTGAAAAACTTTCTAGTCTTGCATCGAACAGTTTGAACCCCTCAAGGGTTAACTCATAGATTTGTGGTCTGGAAGTGATAAACTTTAAAAATTTGATATAAGCAATCATTGTCACTAAACAAAAGACAATTTTCAATTTAATTAACTCTTAGTTGCTGAAATACAGTGATTTTGTTAAATAGTGTGGAGTGAGCCTTGCGCTTGTCAGTGCTTATATGGGAAAGCTGTTTGATAAATAATAGCACATCGATATCTTGCTTAGTAGGTGTCAAGTGACAATAGGGATTAAATATTTCAAATCCAAATAATAATGGTATCTAAATTTACCACATCTTATTCTAAGTTTAGCTTGTTGTTTACGAAATAAACTTGTTTAAACAGTTTGCAATATCTCCAACACAAATAATCTATATCTTTTCGGTACATTAATGAAGGTGGGTGGGATGCTGTCAATAATCTAGTCTTATGTTACTTTAGAAATCAATGTAGTCATTTTATCAGTAGAAGACCGATCTGAGAAATATGGTTCTTTTATTATGAGGAAAATAGTTTAGTAACGAAGTCCTAGTTGAGGCAATCAGGCTCTTATCTTTATTTTCCCCTGAAGAGATAAAGTTGTTGAACTCATCTGTCTTTTCCCCCCATTCACCCCCATGCAGAACTGTGTGACATGTCTAAATTGAAAACCCGTACAACCTCATTTACTCTATAACAAAGCATAGGTTCTCAAATTTGGCATTAGCATTCTCCATTAGTCTCATATAGAAGACATCGGGTAAAGTTGTTTTTTCATTTTGACTGAATATGATGGAGTTTAGCATTATAGCAGACAAATAAAGAAAGCCTATTGGCAATAATAGTAAATTGCTATTGACATAAGCAATATATCTTTTTGTCAAATAAGCTTTTTCCCAATATCACAAGGAAAGCTTGATTTAACCCTTATAGTGCTGGAATCGACATGTGTATAATAACAGGTTGGATCTAGGCCAGCTGCCAAGTAAATTGGCGGCTGGCATGTGATCTAACCTGTTTGCTACTCTGAGTTTCTTTCCTCATCAAAACTAAGCAGATGTTTAAGGTTTGGGAAAGGAAACAACACAAAATTATATTTTAAGAAAACTACCCAGCATTCTAAAGATTGATAAATTTGAATTGTCTTCTGATGTTGCTTTACATTTCAACGTCAGTCACACTTTCAACCATGTAAGGTGTGATAACAAAAGAATCATTGTCATTGGACTGTGTTTCTGAATACATTATCCCATATATATTATCAAGTTGCAAATTCAATGAAATTTCAGTTACAATTTACAATGTAGAATAATTTCTTCTTTTATGACAATACTTTCATTTCTACCTAAGAAATGTCTCATTTTGTCTCAATCATCTGAATTTCTAATGAAGAAAGGTTTACTTTTTATACAATTGCATTTTGTATGGTTTCCACATAGCTTTATTTTCATTGGTATCATAACTTAGAAACATTATACATCTAGAACTCATCTTTCTTCTGAAAATTGTTTACACTTTGTGTTAAGCTTCCTAAAGTTACAAAACAATCAATAATTCATTTATCTATTTTTGTTGCCAAAGCAACAGCCTGTATTAATTTTTACAGCAGGATATCTCTTTAAAGGGCATCTAATTGACATTCAATCATGAGGTAGTAAGCTTAACCCTTATAGTGCTGGAAACGACTTCATGCTTATGCAAACAGGTTAGATCCAGGCCAGCCACCAAGTAAATTGGCGGCTGGCCTGTGATCTAACCTGTTTGCTACTCTGAGTATCTTTTCTCATGAATATTAAGCAGATATTTAAAGTTTTGGAAAGCAGACGACACAAAATTCTATTTTTAGAAAACTACCCAGCATTCTATGGCTTAATGGCATTTACAAAATGAATCAAGTATCTTACAGGTTAGCCCCTGTTGTCTTTTTTGTTGATTTTTTTTTTTTATTTCTAAAAATGTAAAACAGATTGCTCCAATGGGTATTTTTCTAATTCATTAGTTTTTTTTTCCAACAAGGAAAATAATTGATATACCTGTTCTTCAGAGATTGATAAGCTTGTCATTCTCATTAAAAGATATTAGTGAGCTGAAAACTGATTTTGATTAATCAGAATTTAAACAAGCCACAAAAGTTGAGTTACAACCTATGATCCTTAGGTCAAGATGTGATTTACATTTACATGGCTAGAAGAAAATTTGTTGCTCCCGGACATAAAGACATGTGACAATGTCATATTTGGATATTTTTGGGATTCAAACCTTGATGGACTGGTCTCAAATCCCCGATTCCTGCTTTATTTCGAAAATCAGCCACTGAATTAAGTTAAAGTAGAAACTTTCTGAAAATGCTGTATACAATTAAATTCTCCAATATCCTGATGGCTTTTCATAATATTAATCTGCTTCAAATAATAAAGAAGCCGAAGGTATTATATATCAGATATCAAATAGCTAGGGAAGGAGAACTGATTTTGTGGTTTCCTGCACACGACAATAATAAGGGCTTAGATTACCTTTATAAATCATGGTCTTTATTTTTTCATCGATTTGCTTTGCTGTCACAGTTTGACACAGCAGGAGAAATATAACTGAACAGAATAGTATGACGTGGATTACTGTTCAATAGCTGATGCCAACATAGCCCAGTCCCTTATAAAGAGCTATATAAGTCAAACCTAATGGCTCCATGATATTAAGAAGGCAAATTCATAGTGACCGAATGAAAATTAGTTGCATTGGTACCATAAATTGGAGATAATTACCGGTAATTGAAAATGCATTCTCAATTTTGCTCAATTTTGTATCAGTTAGAATTTATATAGTGACTATGAATAAGCTGAAAACCTCTGTGCTTACAAATGGAATAGTTTGTTACAAGGACTGTTTTATCACTTGATGCCATCATTTTTTATGGTATACAAAGTCTCAGGCACTCTGCACTCAGGTTGTAGACTGGTTCTCCTCAAATTGGTTTCAATCCCACCTCTGAAATATATTTTGTGACTAATGTAACCACTTGTCCCATGAGGGTTACCTAGACACCACTGTTTAATTGAGAGTTTCTTTTGACAAAGCACTTCAGTGTTCAAGACAAGTACATGTAAATCCCAGAAAAAGTTGTCATATCTCTGATACATTGTTCAAATTGCATTGAAGCCAATGCATATAAAAAAGATAGTTAATGCTAACAGAGAAAGAAGTCAGTTATTGATTCATAAACAAATTCTCTGAAGTTGCTCCTAAAATAACTTTAAATAAATGAACGATGATTTAAAATAGATCATTGTTTGTATATTCTGGTGATTAACAATGCTCAGATATTCACAGAACCTTTGAAATTTTCCATTGAGGTGAAGAAGAATATATGCTGATCTCTTTATGCTCAACTTATTTGAGAATTGTTTTTACACGTTTGTCTTCCCAGTGTGTTGTTAAATGGCAATTATGATCTAGGATATGTTTCTAATGACACACAGCATCTGTCACATGTTAATTTTACAGGTATTTAAATACATATATATCAGTCACAGCTGTTCATTAGCCCTTAGAATGCTGGGTAATTGCTAAAATAAGATGTTTGTGTTGTCTGCTTTCCAAAACCTTAAGTATCTGCTTAATTTTGATGAGAAAAAGTACTCAGAGTAGCAAATAGGTTAGATCGCAGACCAGCTGCCAATTTACTTGGCGGCTGACCTGTGATCTAACCTGTTTTCATTAGCATGAAGTTCGATCCAACACATTAAGGGTTAAGTCAATTAAAACATGGATAAATAAGTTTAAACCCATCTCTTTGTATGGAAAAGTTGGACTACTCAGAATTGAAATGTACATCAGACCTTAGTCAGAAAAGTATGAAAACAATCTTTGAGATACCATATCAACCATGACTCACGTTGAAAGTGCATTTTCTCCTTTAGTCATATTTAATGTTTATCAGGCAATTAAGTCAATAAAGCACACCTCTCATAGAAAGCCAGGTTGATATATTGGTTGGATGTTTTAATCTATTTTCAACAATTCCAAGTTATAACGTGGTGACATTTTGAACATATATTACCTGAAATAGTTTGACAAAAGCCTTTATCAGAAAAGAAAATGCTATGCCTGATATAACTAAATCTTTTATGAGTCTTTTATTACAAGCACTATAATAGGTTTTGAATCACCGATTGATTCCATACTGTTAATCAATATTGAACAATACTGTAACGATCCCTTGATATTAACTGAAGTAATATCCTAGATAACCTTGCGTCACATAGTTATCAACATCCACTGGACCATGCTCAAGAAACAAGAGGAACCTTTCTACCCTTAACTTTACCTGTGGCAGATGACACACAAAACACAATTGTGACTTAAGACACTAAAGGCGTAAGAAGCAATTGTAGAGGTCAGTGGTCAAGGGGTAGAGTGTCAGCCTATGGACATTAGAGTCATAGGTTCAAATCTTATGAATAGTAAATTTAAGGTCTGACTTCTTAACAACCATTCATCTATCCCAATTAAGCAGAAGTACTGGTAATGTATCTTGGTAGCAGAATTCAATGAAATTGATCTTAGTTGTAAGAATTTGTTTCACAATCACTATGAAATAAACAATTGTCAGTAAAAAAGGAATTACTGTTGCATGCAATTTCTCCTTTTGTCACAATTATCCCTACTAAATAAAATAAAGGAAATGTATTATTCAACACCTTTTAATTAATGACGCCTGTTGTTTTAAGTTTGAACAAATTATCTTTAACATATGAGGGAAAAGGTTATTGGCTGAGCCACATACACTACCTCATTCAATAGCAAACAAGAATTGGGGCCCTACGAGTTTGAGACCCAAGCTTTGCCAATATTCAATTCAAAGTTTAATGAAATCATTGCATTTAGATTTCTTCTCTCACCATTAAACCATTATAAGGGTTTCGTGTGGGAAATCAGTCAGTGGTTCGAAAAAGATAGTTTGCAACACTGGTGAGAAAAGACTCCGAGTATGGATAGGTGCATTGATAACAGTGATGTAGGGCTGAAATACTGTTGAAAACTGCATAGAACTTAATCATTGATTCAATCTGATTCAAGATATTGTGAATAAATGCATCTCTAATTCAACCTGATTCAAGACATTGTGAACCTTGGTAATTCTTATAAAATCTTAAAGCAGTAGATTGGGAATCTTGGCAACTCTGACTCAACCTGATTCAGAAGATGGTGAATGTGTGCAGATCAGATTCAACCTGAAGAAGTTAGGTGATTGTGAAACTGTCTGTCTTTGAAACAGATGCCCAGATCCTTTTACACAGCTCTATTTAAGCTATGTTTCACATTAACGGAGATGTGTAATAGGATTTTGACATGGAAGACTTCTCCAGATGATTTTCTCATTAGAATCCTCTCAAGTGACAATATTCACATTCTCTTACCTAAGAAATCCAAAGATTGTTTCACAAGCAATTTAAACCTTCCCTTGTATATGTTTACAACTGCAGCAGATGACTTAAAAAATTGATTGTTACTAAAGAAGAAGTTTCAAAAAATGAGAAATTTCTCCTTTTGTCACACTGGTTATACCAAACATCATTTATAGTTAATTTTATTTTACATTTTGTATACATGTTTCGTAATCTGTTCCTTTCAATTTTGGTCCAGCATGAAAAATCCCCCATGAACTAAATGAATTATTGATAGTTAATTACTTTTACCTATAAGTATTCAGTGATTCATTTTGAAATCTACATCAATGAGTCCCTGGGACTCGCATGTTTTGAAACAATGGGTCCAAACTGAAAACAATGGGTCCCAGATTGTGTCTTTGTAAATTCGTTATGGATAATCTACTTAACGTGATACGTCTTAGCCAGGGGCTCTTTTATGCAATTGTACAGCTAAAAGCAGAAATAGTTTTATAGCAAGTAAAATCTTTATTTGTTTTACTTTTAATGACAAACAATTTAAAAGCATATAACATCTTAAACAGAGAACATTTAACATCTTTAACAATTTGGAATGACTAGAGTTTTAATGAATTGGATGACTAGTGTTTATAATTCTTTGGTCAAAATTAGCCCTTTCAAACAGTGTGACAAAAGACAATTTCTTCTTTAGTCAAAAGGTTTACACCTTCAATACAGATTTAGTGTTACAACACTCATACTGTATTTAAGGTGTATAGCCTTCTCGCCTTGTTTTTTCTCCAAACAGGGAGAGCTTTTTCCACAAATTCATTCCGAGCAAAATTGCACAACTTCACTCTCATAAGTTTGTCTTGTTTCCCTACAGTTAACCTGTTCCTGAATTTGGTCAAGACCTTATTCTGTACAGAAAAACCCCTCTCACATCCTGCAGTATGAACAGCAGATGTCAGGGCAAGCCTAGCCAGAACTAGCATGTTTGGAAAATCAGGTGTATGATACACAGAAATCATGTTCCACAATTTCCAATGATTCCAAATAATTGTGGAAAGCTGAAATAAATGTACAATTGTTTGTACCATTATATTGACATGTCTTGTAAGAGTGGAGTGCTGAAAGTTTTGATTTTTGGCTAATTTCATCATACCATTTACCTTGTTGTGGTCAGTACACACAGAACAAAACATGTAGTCTTCCGCGTTTTTCTCACTCGGGACATAGCGCAGCCAAGAGTAGAGCCCGAGCCACTTCGTCTGAAATTTTCGATCTTTTTTCTTTTCGGAAACTTCTTTCGAAACATCATTCACGACATTGTCATTGTAGTCTACGCTGGGAGTGTCAGTTTTGGGTTCTTCGGCCGAGGAACTGGTGTTTTTCAAGAAAGATGTCAACTTACATTGTTGAGGATCAGTTTTTAAAACTTTTTTGGGTGGCATTTTCACTGTTTATCATCCGGGACCTCAAATTAACCATCCAACGAACGATAATAAAACGCCGTAAATAATTGGATAATGGATATATTTCAACCAATCAAAATACGCGTACTGCATTCTGAATGTAGTAATGTAACTTCCGCTCTACTTTTCAAACCGGTGTTGAACTTGACATGTGTTTCTCTTATCTGTACGAATCGAACTCGGTATTTACAGACGATCGTAAAAATCGGGAGTTTTTAAACAATGCGTCCCGAGGACGCACATGTTTGAGAATGATGCGTCCCCAGGAAAAAACGTGCGTCTAGGACGCGGGACGCACGGCAAAATGAATCACTGAGTATTACCACACTGTGCATAAGTAGAAGTCAGAAAGTCTGGACACCGTGCCAGGTTGACCAGGTATTAGTGTCAGCTTGATCTACGCAGGGAGAGACTGGACAATGGGCAGTACAATGGTCCAAAATACTTGACCGCATATCCAGCAGACCAATTTACATATTGTCCAGAGAGGCCAGACAGACAGGCTTCCTGTTATGGAGATAAACCTGTTCCCTCATATTGAAAATTGGGGCTAGGCCAAATTGAAAACAACAGCAGATGACAAAAAAAAAACATGAAAAAATAAATCTTTTTCTTGACATTGGTTATTAAACAATGTGACATTAGGATACTCGCTCATTTTGAGTAATAAAGTACCCTTTTGTTACATTATTAAACCCATTACCAAACAATAAAGACATTTGACCAATAAATTGCAGACTACTCCGGAGAACATTGTTGGAAAAGGAGAAATTGTTAGATTTCTTCATTTTCCTCAATGTTTTCTGCCCGCTAATGAGAATGCTATTCACTTTCATCGCATTTTGAATTTCCGTCTGCAAACTCTTTCAATTTGGGACAATCAAAATTTGGCGTTTGGTAAAGGATTAATCAATGTGACATTTGGATACTTGCTCACTATGAGCAATGTATCCATTTGTTACATTGTTTAATTGAAGACTAATCTGTTGCAGAAGTGTCATAGTGAGTTAAAATGGAGAATGAGGTTAACATATTATTTGATATATGGGTGAATCTATTCAAGACTGTTGTAAGTCGTTTCAAAATTGTTAAAGACTATATTTTGTCTAATTGAACATTTGATATGCTTAATTTAAATCATATCCTGATGTAGGATTTTGTCATTTATTGGGGGGTGTATATGAAATTAGGTGTTAACACAGCATGTGACCTATGAAACAATTGTGATTAAAGAAGAAATTGTGCCAATAAATCTGTTTCAGAGATACAGTAATATGGATGAAGGATTAGGTCACAGATGTTACTATAGTTACCATGGCATCGTTGAAATCTTATATAAAGCAATCTGTTGCATGAAGTTATAATCTTGATGCAAAAACATTATTGCCGGCATGTTACTGAATACACGCTATTGCATAATGGAGATAGTGTGTGCCGTTCAATTGATATTCTAAAGTGATTCCAAACTCTCATTTCAACACTGTTGATGGTGTGTAACAATCAATTGATATTCTAAACTGATTCCTGACTTTCATTAAACCCATTACCAAACAATAAGGACATTTGACAAGTTTGTTTCAGAGGACTCTTTAAAACGTAGTGGGAAAGGAGAAATTGACGAGCAATTTCTCTTTTTCCCACAATGTTTTCTGCCATATCAGAAGGTAATTTTTCACATCACAATTTGAAATGTCGTCTGCAAACTCTTTCAATTTGGGTAGGCGAAAATTTGGCGTTTGGTAATGGGTTAAACAGTGTTTGCCACTTAGAGATCTAAGAAAACAAATTGTAAAACCAGTCTATCAATTATTCAATCTTGGACCAGCCTGAATCTCTTGTTTACTCTTATCGATCTTACGATCTTATGACATCAGCTTAACTCTTTCCCTAGTAAAGAAAAAAATAATTATTTCCCGAATATGTATGCATTTTTACACATCTATATAAATTAATGTAATAACAAAACATAAATTAGTCAAAACGATAAATGTCCCCTTTTGTCACAATCGTTTCTACATATATCATCAATTGGGAAATGTTGTGCTCAAATCTTTTAAACTATAATGCTTTCAATTCGACAAGCAGAAAATAAGATAGGTGAGGGAATGGACAAAAATGCTTTGCTACAATTGTCATTCTGAAGCATTGATATGAAATGAAAATTTGCTCATGATGAACAAATACTATCTTATATTGTAACAATACTTTAAATGTTTTTAATTGGTTTTGGCTTCAAATGGTTTATCTTGAATTTGCCAAATTACTCAAAGTAACAAAAAGCCAGAAATAACACTTGGTGTAATGGAAGCAGACAACTTTATCTTTAGCCAAAAAAATCCTTTTCTTTTTCTACAAGTTACAGTCAAACTTGTGTTAAGAGGCCAGCCTATGGGACAGAATAAATTGGCTGTTTAAGACAGGTTGGCTGCTTAACACAAATTGATTTACACTATAAATCTAACAATGGGACTTGCTGTAGTGGCTGTTTAAGGCAGGTTGGCTGCTTAAAAGGTTGGCTGCTTAACACAAGTTAGACTGTATATCAAAGCCTTTCTCTGTAATATAAAATCTGAAACTGATAAATGTTTTTAAGTAAAAACAAATATATGCACAGAAACTTAAATCTCAATTAATTTCTGAGGATGTTTGACCTTTACCAAAAGTTTTGAATTACAGGATGTATTTTCGGTGGGAAATGTCAGGGTGGTATATCTCATACCTTGCCAATTCAAATGGTGGCAATGGTCCTGCTCTGTGCATTATTGATCAGATGATATTTTGTCCTAGTTAAGAAAAAAGCAAGGTGTAGAATGTCCTTTTTAACATGAAGAAAATTTGGGCGACAAATGTATGGATCAATAAAAGGAAAGGTTACTGATACTGGGTGAATTCATTTTTAACCTCAATGTTTCTTAACTACATGTATATGTCATCTGGCACTTTATTCATTTTGGACTCCCACATGAGGCTTGTTTTTGTTTAAATCTGTCCCTCTCTTGACACTTTACCACCTGCAGAAGAATTCTTTAGACTTGAAGCAGACAAATCTAGGTAAGCTTTGTAAACATGTGAAAAACCTATCAGTTCTGCTGTTGTGATATGTGAACAGATTGAAAAAGCATTGTGGCAAAAGGTTTCTCCTTTTCCAACGATGCTTTTTGATAGTTGTCTACTGCAAGATGCAAAAATGCGGCGTCAGGTGGTAATGTGTCAAAGATGAACAATCATTTGACTTGTAAATGAAATACAAAAGAGGACTAGAAATGTAAAGCTAAATTGAGAGGGAAAGTGTTGAGATGTTTACCTGATTGACCAGCCTTGTCATAGGTTCCCTGTTTATCCCATTAATACTTAATTAGGGGCCCAATTAAGCCCTATTTTATTACTAGCCTAGCATATTACTTACAATGTCAACTTAGCAGTGAAATGCTCCATCGATCTCCAGCTACCTGTCTTTGTTGGATGTTTGACTCTTCACCAAAAGACAGTTATTTGTTAAACATTTCAAATTGGAAGGATTTGCAGACGACATTTGAATAAGATAGGGAAAATTAATTCTTATCTACAGCATGCATATTTTTTCTTACTGTTACAAGAGTCATGGGTTCACCTCACGACTCTTCGTAAAGCAAGACTTTTGTTGGTGCTTAACAAATTTAAAGGACTAACTTGACGTGCACTGAACCCTCAATTGGTTGTAAATACTGGTTATGATGTATCAAGTAAGATGAAGTTGAAGTTGCTAGGTTTTGTTTCTCTGAATCCAGTATATTTTACTGTAATGTAAGTGGAACATCTAAGCAAAATTGAGAACACTTTTTGTTAAACAGACCGTGGATCTCTTAATTTTTATTGTGTATAGGGCTTAACACCATGTTAACAGTTTATAGATTAAGACTTTTACGGGGTATTATACAAGGCTAGTGCTCTGAATTGTATTTCCAAAGAACTGCAGTCCAGGGAAACCAGCGGCGCCAGTGCACTGGTGTTCTCTGAAAATCATTTGTTTGGAGAGAAAGGTCCAGGTTAAAAGAGGGAAGAACAAGTTTGAATCAAGGGAATGCCATGAAATGGTTGAAAAATTGATGAGCATGGCATTTAAACACAAACAAACAATAGAATCATATATGAGGGACATTTATTACCACATCAGACGATTCTGACAAATCTTAACCCTAAGAATGCTGGGTAATTTTCATAAAATAGGTTTTTAGGGGCCTCCGTGGCCTAGTGGTTAGAGTACAGAACTTGAAATCATATGGCCCCTCTCCATGTGGGTTCAAATCCAGTGAGGGGTATGGATTTTCATGAGAGGCAGTCTCCCGACTGACTTACAGAATGCCAATGGTTCTACCTGCCTCGACCAGCTGTTATGGGCAGTTGAGTATGGGGTTTTCCTCCATCATTAAGAGTCGGGCATCACTACATAACTGAAATAATGTTGATGTGATGTAAAACCCATATAAAAAAAAATAGGTTTTTGTGCCGTCTGCTTTCCAAAACCTTAAATATCTGCTTAGTTTTGATGAGGAAAGATATTTAGAGTAGTAAACAGGTTAGAACACAGGCCAGCCGCCAATTTACTTGACGGCCAGCCTGGATCTTACCTATTTGCATAAGCATGAAGTCGGTTCCAGCACTATAAGGGTTATATAATCGGATTTGCAAATGGGGTTTTGTAATATGTCAAAAAGTATTCTCTGATTTGTATCTGATATTGGTCATTCTGAAAATTATAAATGATAAAACATTATCTGTTAACCCTTATGGTGCTTGAACTGAATTAACCACCTGCAGATATTTAAGGTTTTCGAAAGCAGATGACACAAAAATGTATTTTTAGAAAATTACCCAGCATTCCAAGGGTTATTAGTTGTCTGCTGCAGTTGGATTATAGATCAATTTCTATGAGTGAATGGTCTTATTAACCCTTTCCTAAACAACAGATTTTTGACTGTCCCAAATTGAAAGAGTCTACCTTTCAAAATGTGTTGAAAATGGAAAATAATCTTTAGGGCAGAAAACATTGGGAAAAGGAAAAATTGCTGGTTAAGAGCAATTTCTCCTTTTCCCACAATGTTTTCTAAAGTATCTGCAACAAAGTGGTCAAATGTCGTTATTATTGGTAATGGGTTAAGTTGATCAGGCTGACATGATTTGCTTTGTGGTTATAGAGTAGCCACCATGTCTCAATTAACTAGGCCTTGCTCAATACCTATTGATTTTCACAACCATTCCTAACTTAAATCTATTTCTTCATAGGGAAACTTGAGAATGGACCAAACTGAAAGCAACACCAGATGACATTTAAAAATTAGAAAATGACTGACAAAGTTTACTTTGTTATTATAGATCTGGCCACTCATTGATTTTATCCAACATTTTCTCAAATAAACTGAATTTATATCGAGTGCTAAGTGCAAGACTTTAGTAAGTGCTTCACATTTCACATTTATGAAGAGGCTATTATAGTCTTGTGGTTAATCCTTGATATGGGCTTTTGTGTTTGAGACAAGTTTGAGGCAACAGCAACGGACACTTAAAAATATGAAAATGGATGACATTTTTCGTTTATTGTTTAATAGATGGAACTTCCAAATCTTAATCAAGTAGACCTTACCCCTATATCCATTAAATTTCAATCTCATAAAGCTGTTCTCTGTTCCCTTGGTTGGAATTCAGTGACTGATCCAAAATGAACATAATACATTTAAACAGCTACACCCCCTCCAACTATTAATGCCATAGGATTTTTACAGCAGATTCAATTGGTTAAAGAACAAACTTGCATGTTAAACACATAACAATGTTATGCTTTTTGCCTCACTTGATTTCAAAATCTCAACTGGAATCCATTTTTATAGACTTGATAATTCTATGAAAAAGGATTCATGGTGAAAAGTCTGCTTTTTGTTTAATTGTACTATGAAGTGCATTCAAAATTGGAGATTGTATTGAATTACCTTTTACAGCTGATATTTAAATGTTATTGTAAATAGAGCCCATGTGAATGCTAATGTTATGTTTAATTATACCCTTTTATAAAACTGAGTCAGAGAGAGTGTATGATGTAGTTTGTTGCCCAAACCCATTACCAAACAATAACAACATTTGACCAGTTTGTAGCATACACCTATAGAAACATTGTGGGAAACATTGTGATTCACAATGTTTACTGCCCTCTCAGAAGATTACTTTTCAATTTCATCACAGTTTTAAATGTCATCTGCAATCTCTTTCAATATGTGACAGTCGAAAATTTGGATTTGGGTAAAGGGTTACCCTTAAAATGCTCACTGGAACCAACTTTATGATTATGCAAACAGGATAGATTCAAGCCAGCTGCCAAGTAAATTCACGGCTGGCCTATAATCTAACCTATTTGCTACACTGAGTATCTTTCCTTGACATAATTAGGCAGATTATGAAGGTTTGCAAAAGCAGAGTACATAAAGATATACTTTTAGAAAACTACCAAGCATTATGAGGGTTAATGAAGTAACAGTATGATATGATTTATACCACTGATCAAGTGAGGTTCATGGAGGAAAGCAGTCAGTGGCTTAGAAAGAATGTTGTGCAATGTTGGTGATGAAAAAAAGGACCATCATAAATGCTTTATCTACCTATAGAGCTGAAAAATGTTGAAAACATTGTAAAACTTGCAAAAAAGATTGAAACGAAACTTAATTTGGATTTCTATTGAAAGAGTCAATGGGTTGATCGGAAAATCAATACTTTTTTCCTGCAGTTTTCTATAGTATTAAATGTACATAAAGCAGAGAACATTACTAATCGTCGGTTCACATGGTATTAATGTCACTGTATCGGTTACAAGGGAGACCACCTCTCTCAATTTCGTTACAACATCCACATGACTTGCCAAGTGAATTCAAAGAGGTTTTTTGCCTGTATTGATTACCTTTTGAATAATTATCTCGCTTTAACCAATCTGCTCCAGGTCTTCGAAGCCTCTGTGGTACAAGTTTTAATTTCATTTGTTGACCAATTTATCTTTGTCACATTTGTATATACAAAACATAGTAGAGAAAGCTCATTTTTCTTTAAACTCCTTTTTTTGTCTGCTGTTGTTTTCAATTTGGAATAGTCAAAAATTTAATTTGGATGTATGTTGTTTTTTTTCCACATTGAAATAACATCATCATCATCATCATTATCATCATCACTGTTTGATATTTTACAGGAGTTTGACTATTCTGCTAGGAGAGAGTTTGGCTTTTCTGTCTGTCCAGAGCAAATCTTCCCCAGAGCTCTCCTTGCCTTGGGATCTTATGGATTTGATCAAAGTCCCTAATGTCTCTCAGTTTTGTTCCAGTGAAGAATAGGGGCCCGTTTTACTAAACAGTTTACGCTTAAGATTTACTTAACTCTAAAACAACAAGTCCTTTTATTTCAATATTTGGCAAAGCAATATTGCAAAGTAACACATCATTGGAATCGTCTCTCCGAGACGCTTCCAATGACGTGTCACATTGCAATATTGTACTTTCATTGAAGATATTATCCATGTTAATCAATTATGACTTACGCAAACATTTTCCGTAAGTTATTTAGTAAAACGGGCCCTAGGTCTATTCCTGCTCTGTTTGGTTTTGATTCTGGAAGGCAGCCAACTTCAAACATCCATCCAGTTCTTTCCAGTTAGGCCAGAGGCTTTTTTATTTTTCGATTCTCAAGCTCACCGACCTGATTTTTGCGGTTTTGTAAAAGAAAAGAAATCAGCAAAAATATAAAATGATAGATATCCGGCAACACTGTTTTTATGCCTTCTGCACAAGGTCTGTAAATTAGCACTGCCAAACAAACATGGTGGATGGCAACAACAATGCTGTGTGGTTCAGTATTGATTCTCTTTGGGACATGCTGCAATCCCCATCAAAATTACATAGTTGAAAATGTTTGAATGAAATGCCATGAAATGCCATGTCTGAATCAATGAAAACTTGACTTTTTTGTCATTCCTTTATATTTAGATTTCACTGAGTGTGGACAAGTAATCAAATATTCATGAAAGAAGCCTAGATGTTAATCAACTGAAATGATTTTCCAAATTGATTAGTTGTTGTCCCTTATTCTGTCCAATTTAGTCCAATTAGAAATTAACACGAATTAAAATGCTGGGTAATTTTCTAAAAATAAATTTTTATGTCATCTGCTTGGCAAAACCTAAAATAAATACTTAGTTTTGATGATGAAAGATACTCAGAGTAGCAAACAGGTTAGATCACAGGCCAGCTGCCAATTTACTTGGCGGCTGGCCTGGATCAATCCTGTTCGCATAATCATGAAGTCAGTTCAAGCACTTTAAGGGTTAAGAACAGCTAGGGCAATACAACTGAAATATTGTTGATGTGTTTAAACCAAAAATTTTGACCAGTCACAATTTCAAGTACTTTACAATGCAAAGAATGTAAATCCTTGTTCATGTCACATTTTATGGTCATTGGGACAATGTTGATAAAATCTATTGAGGGGAAAAATGTAATTAGCCCCTTGTTACTGAAAAGTAAATTGAGTATTAATATTGCTTGACAATTTGATACTTCAATGCTCTTAAAGGGATAGATTTCAATTAGCATTGTCCAGTCTGACATTAAATCCTTTAAATGAAATCCTATTTGATTGTATTATACCAATTTCTATACATGCAATGTGCATACTTGCAATTGTTATTTGATATTATTATGCATTTTCCAGTGTGTACATGCTGCTGAAAGGGTATTTGATTGTTATCATTATACATGTATATTGCTAATTAGTTTCTTGTCAATGATTTCCAATAAATCATGAAGGGTGGCAAGGTACTTTAATTACCACAGATGGTGATTTTATTGCTGGAACAGAGGACAATATTGATGGGACAAGATTGAAAAATCTTGATTGTGCCAGTAAAAAAATGTGTCAATTAAGTCAGGATGATTTATCACTATTCTTTTTATTTTCTCCTTTAACTCAATCCCTCGTATGGGGTGTTATTTGATTGGTCTCATGTGAAGACGACAACAAATATCAGCTTTAATGTATAAAGATAAACATTAATTTTTTGTAAAAATTTTGGATGGAACTATTTTGTGAAAGAATGTATTGGTTGTTAAGAGTATTTTCCCTCTTATCACAATTGTTTCTGAAGTCTTTCATTATAGATGTGTCGCGGGGGCCTCAATGGCCTAGTGGTTAGAGTACAGAACTTGAAATCACATGGCCCCTCTCTGCGTGGGTTCAAATCCTGAAAGGGATATGGAATTTCATGAGAGGCAGTCTCCTGACTGACTTATGGAATGCCGATGGTTCTACCCGCCTTGACCAGCCCTTGTGGGCAGCTGAGTATGGGGGTCTTCCTCCATCATTAAGAGTCGGGCTTCGCTACATAACTGAAATAATGTTGATGTGATGTAAAACCCATATAAAAAAAAAAGAAAAATGTGTCAAAATAAACATATGTATTTATTTACTCAAGTTCATTTATTTACTCAAGAGTAACTCAACATTACCTTACTTTTCTCATCTGCTTCAGATCACTGTAGAAATCTTATTTAAAAGATCAATTCTTAGGAATAGTCTTCAATGTAACTTACCATGACTGAAATTGTTGACATTTTCCAAATGAAAATCATCCTGGGAGGAAACCAAAGTGACAAATGTTGAGATTGGTCATTACAAGGTAATTTCTCTCTTGTCAGAGTGGGTGTCATATGGCAGGTGACCACCAAGGAAGAAAACTTTTCTCATTTACTGAAATTTTAGGTATATATACAAAAGATAATGTAGAATAATTAAAATCCCTTTTCATCTTTAATGTCCCTTAATTGAATTAATTGCTGGCATCATTTGGAGTAGAATACAAAGAGCTTTCTTTTTGATAAAGGATAGATAGCTAATTACTGTAAGTGATTGAGACATTTTTTATTACAATAATTAAATTGCCATCAAGAAATGTTTTCGTATTGTAGCAATGTAAAAGTGTTTGAAGGCAAAGGCCTTTGTTGTCATGTAAAATTGTTATATCCCTTTAGAATAAGGAATGATGGAAAACAGGATTTTGATCAAAAGAGCATAATAATCTGTATAATGTTAAAACAGCTTCATCAATAGACTCTTGAAATCGAGGAACTATTCATGATGACGTAGTCTTAAAATAAAAAAAAAGGTCTGTTTTGTCCCATTACAACCAAAGAAAGTCTTAATAAAAAGCTACTCATGTGCAATTTCACCTTGTGTCTCTACATTTTCAAAAGCCATTGTTTATTAGATACACACCCAAAAAGGTTGTGTAGGGACAGGGAAGACAAGTTTATTAGCCTGGATGTCCCCTATGGGTCTGCAATACTAATTACCTCACAGGAACGCCTTGACAACGGTGTAGCGTAATGATGTATCATAACACCATAATTAACGACTTTGTTTCCTTCTATCTTGACCACAGCACAGGGGTTGCGAAATCTTATTTTGACTTACTTGATTCTTTTTCTGCATTTGTCTGTATATTATATTGTTGATTTATGTTAAATTTCACTTGTCGATTGAGGCCTTCTGACAAACTTGGCAATATGGATAATTGATTTTGCTACCCCTGGTGCAGTGGCGCAGACGTAGCCTAGTGTGTCTGCCTCGTGTCTGGAAGGTTGATGGTTAGATACACTGGCTGGGTCAAATTAAAACAGAAATATGCTACCATTGTTTTATGGTCTTTTATTTGATCTGGCAAGTGTAACACTCCATTTCTGACCACATTTTTTTGAGAAATTGGGATAGCTTCACAATTGAAATGTAGATGCCAGGTAAAGAAATGGAAAAAGAATTGATAGAGCAATTTATCCATTTGTTACAGGTGTTTCTAACGTATTTTGCATAGTGAGGTAGTAGGAACTAATTTAGGGGTTTTAAAAGGTGAGTATTATTGATGCCATAGGCATGTTTTTTATACAAACTGCATAGTCATTCAGGTTGATAGCCTTGCATGACCTTTCTAAAGCCAAATTCATAAAGGTACCAACAACAAGAGGTACAGCTGATATCATCATTGATTTCATCACCAACTAAACCATGATGGGAACTCAAAAAGTGTTCAAAACAAATGTCACATCTCTGCTGTTTTCTTTATTTCTGAGCCTCGATGACATTCCATGGGACCTGCTGGGATGATGATTTAAAAACATGTTACTATACTCAATCATTTATCATTTCTGTTTGCTCTCATCAACAAGTTTGTCTTCTATGTAAAATGAAGGTTGCATTTGTTTCTGATTGCAATTTTACAGTCAGTCAGATGGCATTTTGTCCTAGAGATGTCAAAAAAGCATGGTAACAAATGCCCCGGAAAAGGGTTATTTGGTTCCAAATGTCTGTATAAATATGTTCCTACAACAACCTACCTGTTATGTACATTACTTTCTGTAAGATCTAAAAATGGATTCATTAGGTTGGAATTGTAGGTACATATTTTCTTTGTATCAAGTTGCAGACATCTCTTTCAAATCGACACAGTTACAAACTTTTCCATTTGTAAAGATTTGTCTCATTGTCATGGGCAACTTCGTGACTTGTTCATATAAAATGAAACATGAAATATAACTTCACTGTGATATTTTGTAGAGTTGTGGTAAAAGGAGATATTGTCTGTTTTGTCACTGGCTTTAAGCCTCAAATCAAGGATAATTATATGATATAACTTTAGATGTAGTCTAGTAAAAACAAGCTGATGCCAAAGATATTTGAAACCAATTTCTTGATTTGACATTTTGTATAACAATGTTCTTGACTTTTGGGTTTGTATTGTGATCCAGCGATATGGAAAGACTTCACAAGTGTTTGCTTTTATAGTGGTAGGTGTAAATAAAGGACAACAAAAATATCCCACTTACCTGTGCTGCCATGTTGCCAGTTATATAACAGTAAACATATTGTTGATAACATAAAGATAAATTAACCCTTTGTCAGGGAGAGTATTATTCGGAACAGTCCATGTATGCGATATTAGAGGAAAATCATGTGTAAAATAATTATGACAAAAGGAGAAAATGAGAGTAATCATGAGTATTGGCTTGTTTTGTTGAATTTTAATAAGAAATTAAAATCAGGTTTCGTGTATTTCTTTGATTTCAATGTATGTTTGCCTAACTTGTTTGGAAAATCTGGCCAAAGTGATGGTATACCTAGTACATATAGATTTTAATAGTTTTTACTGCTGACATCATTTGAAAAAAAAAAGTGATAAAAGGTGAATTTGCTCACAATAAATGAATTTTCATTGTGACTCAATAATTTTATTATTTGTAAATCAATTATACAATTTCATGGACCTTTTCATTATTTTGAACGTCTTTTTTCATCAAAGATATTTAGGTATGGGGTGTTTTCCTGTCGCTTTTATCCTTATAATTTCTCTAAACCTATAACATTGTGAGTTTTCATTAGAATCATCTTGGCGAGACAATTCTAATGAATGTACCCATTTTGTAGCATTTGTCCAATATTTTCCTTCTTTAATTCTCGACTGTCCCAAATTGAAAGAGTTCGACATCTCATCACATCTCATAATGTGATTAAATTGAAAAATAATCTTCTGATAGGGCAGAAAAGATTATTTGAAAATGAAAAATTTCTAATTATGAGCAATGATTATTGTTCATTTTCCCACAATGTTTTCCAGAGTCGTCTGCAACAAGATGGTTGAATGTCGTTATTGTTTGGTAATGGGTTAAAAGCTGCATGAAGACGACCATAATACACCCTGTAACCCAGACTTCTGACATATTACATCAAATAGGGAAAGGGTTAAAACTAAACAATTAGTGTAAAAATAAATTGACAGGGTGTTAAATGGTATGATGGATTGTTCAGATCCCTGTCACAAACTGTAGACCCTCAGGGGTAGAATCACAGACCAGGACAACCTGGTCACACTTATGGCCCAAGGTCTGTGTGTTCTTTCACACCAAAGGTTGCAGTAGTACTTTGTGCATCGACTTGCAAACATATGGTTCAGAGTCTTTGATATTGTGACAATGACGAAAGGAAAACTCACCCGCTTTGGGAGTATTAAGAACCTTTTTGTTGGTTCAACCAGCAGCAGGTTAGTATTTTCGCTTTTTAATTGCTTAATTTTTTCAATGGTTGATTGCTTTACAATTGAACTTTTTTAATCTTTATAGTGCTGGAACCAACTTCATGCTTATGCAAAGAGATTAGATCAAAGGCCAGCAGCAAAGTTAATTGGCGGCTGGCCCGAGATCTAACCTGTTTCCTACTCTGAGTATCTTTCCTCATCAAAATTAAGCAAACATTTTAGGTTTTGAAAAGCAGACAACACAAAAATCTATTTTCAGAAAATTACCCAGCATTCTAAGGGTTAATTGGTTACAGCTTATGGATTGCTTTAGGATTGAATGTTTTAATCTATTCTATCATAAAGGAGGTGGTGATATGTCTTCATTGATTCCAACAGCAGATGGTAATTTTTTAATACCAAGAAAAACAGTTTCTGTTTGATATTTTGTTGAAAGGAGAAATTGCTCACACCGTATGAAAAGTTTCCCCTTCTTCCACTTTGACTACTAATATTCTCCTAAATGGCAATGGAATGCCTTTAGCTTCACCCAGTAAGACCCAGACAGTCTTGTTGAACAGATAAGCTTGGGACTTTTCAAAATCGTTTATGAGCAAGGTAGCGTAAAATAAGTTTAGTGTTGTTGGTTTAACACAAAAGCCAAAAGGAAAATCAACAAAAGCTTTGTAATTTGGTCATTTACAAAGTTCATCAAGGGTTAAGTGAGGTTATTGAGCAATCGGAACTACTCGGGTATTTCCGTGAGCTGTGAAATACACCTCGGATATAAGTGTAGGGTTACAATTTTTCGGGTAAATCGGCATCCGCCAATTAAGACATTTTCTTAGCGTGCACGTTAAATAGTTCAATGTGTATGGAAGTGTTGGACATCCTTTTTAATCACTTTTGATCAGTAACTCATACCAAAAGGAGAACTTTTTGTTGTGACATGTATACTTGTTTCCTCAATCAAATTTAATGACTTTTTGGATTTTACATTCAAGATCTATTTTTAGAAACGAAAGTAAAGTGACGTCATTCTCGCGGGAAACAATATGGCGTCATCCCTATTATTTCAGAGGTGTTTTCATTGGATAAACCTGATGTGTTCAGATTGGTTATTGAGCAATGATAACTGGTTTCTTCATGAACAGATCTTGTTACTTGGATTACTTGTTCCCTTATTTATCTATTTTCATGACTGGCCAAAATTACCGTAAAAGCAACAGAAGATGGAATTTGTATGTAGTATGTAGAAGTGCATTTATTTGGTGATTTGTGGTTGAAACCTTTGTGACCAAGGTAGGAATTGCTAGCACAAGCAAGTTCTCCTTGTGTCACTGTGATTCCTTAGATGTTCTGCTGTAAATGTGGTAAAATAATAGGATATAAAGAAGAGGGTTGATTAATGTCTAGAACAAGATGTTTGAGTGGGCTATCTTGTTGACATTTGTTAATTGATTATTTTACTGCAAACATTATATGAGTTGGCCAGAAAGATAAAAGCCGGCAATACAGAAGGGCAAGTATGGTTTGTTATGTTTTCTGTCAAATAACATGATGTTTTGATGTACTTTTTTCATTAACTTGCTTTTTCATCCAACATCCATCCTTTTGGGCTAATTTGTTTAAGTCATTATTGTTTTCCGTTATGGGTAATAAACTAGGCTACATTATCAAGGATTCAGTGCAGCACTGAGTTAAATGCTTCAAGTATGCCAAGGACTTGCTACATAGATTTGCATTGAATCCTTGATATATCATTACAAAATGGATGTTGGCAAAACAAACAAAAAACAGTGCTGTTTTTGAAGTTGGTTCTTGAATAAGTAAAAAGCTATGTTTTCTAACATTTATTTTGAAAATGAAAAGGAGAAAATGTAACCTGGTACAGGTAAATCTTTGTAAATCTTTGTTAAACTTGTCATTTATTTTGTTAAAATGTCACTTTTGATTCATCTGTCATCTACATGTACTGAAACATGGTGACACAAATCTGATTCATTCTTAGATGTTCATTGGCAAAATCTCATTTTAGTTAGTTTTTTTTCTAAGACATAGGCGTAGGAGCAGGGGGGGCCAGGGGGGGCCCGGCCCCCCCAATATCCAGACTGGGGGGGCCAGAGTATACTTTGGCCCCCCCAATATTCACAGTGGCAAATGAAGATATTTGTATAGAAAAATGAAAGAAACGAAATTTAACAGCAGAATAAAAATAAATGTGTATTTTTGTGCTCTATGTAATACCAATTCGCCTTTTGTTACGAACAATAACCAAAATCTTTTTGACGTCATCATCGCAAATGGCAATCTGAACACATCGGGTTTATCCAATGAAAACTCAGCTCGCTAAAATACCCGGGAAGTTTTGATCAACGGAAACAGTGGTGTAAAACATGATTTTAAAAGGTGTCAGACTCTATATTATCTTTAATTGTTAGGAAGACCTTGGTTGGATCCGTGGCTGTGACAGTCTGGTCGCTGCCACTTTTTACTTAGTTCAATACAATTGATTTCCGCGTGAGATCGAGACCTGGCATATCCTTTTTTTTTTATTAAAGATACATGTTTTCATGCGCTTTCTTTTAATTCTTATAATGTTATTGAATTTGTACATGCATGAAAAGTCATGAAAAAGTTTAGGAACATTTATTCTTAGACCGGTCCTCATCTGAAGTTGGCCCCCCCAATGTTGAAAACGCTCCTACGCCTATGAAGATATACCGCACATTCATATAAATGGTAAATCATTAGAAGCAGTATTGTTTGATATGTTGACATCATAAGATGTAGTATTGTTTGAAATGCTGAGATTTATTTGTACTTTCTATGTATTGTTGATGATGTATGTTGTACAAGTCTATATAAATATCTGTTCTGTTTTGTTCTGTAAATGGTTGCTACAGGTTAAAAAAACAGTTGTGACAAAAGAATAAACTGTTCTTAACCTTTATAGTGCTGGAATCGACTTCATGCTTATGCAAACATGTTAGATCCAGGCCAGCAGCCAAGTAAACTGGCGGCTTGCCTGTGATCTAACCTGTTTGCTACTCTGAGTATCTTTCCTCATCAAAATTAAGCAGATATTTAAGGTTTTGGAAAGCAGACAACACACAAATCTATATTTAGAAATTTACCAAGCATTGTTAGAATTAATGACCAATTCAACCTTTTGTCACAGTCATTCCTTGCCAATGCTTGAGCGCAATGCGTTTTTCTTCAAGGATTTTTTTGTCATCTACCCTTTGCTTTCAATTTGGACCAGTCACAAATTCTCATACGGAAATACCAGCCAGATGGTGCAGCTGGTTTTGTCATTTCTAATCCATAAATTAGTAATATTATAATGGTCCCCTAGCTGATCATTTTTACAATCTTTGTTATGCTTCATCACCCCCCTTTGTATGTGTGAAAACCCATATTAATTACTTCATAAAAATCCAAACATTACGTTCCATCACATGATTTTGAAGTTATAAATTATCATAACAAAAATGGGGACTGATTCTAAAAATGGCAATTTTTTACCACAATTTACTTGGCAGCCCAGGCCTGATTCTAACCTGTTTGCATAAGCCTGTAATCGGTTCCAGCACTATAGGGGTTCAACCTATCTGCAGCAGAAACTACTAAAATGCATTGTGATAAAAAAATATTTATTTATAAGTAATGTTCCTTATAATCTTTCACTATGGTTTCAATGTTTGTTTGAAAATAGCACAGTGCCATATAGAAATTTAAGTTATTTTGATGGCTGCAGGATTTCGATTTTTCGCCATCTTTGAATCATAATTTTTGTAAACAGGGAAAGGGTTAATGATAAAGGTCATCGGTAAAACTGCAGGTGTATTTGTTTAACTGTTCTTTGGACTAAAATTTGGCTTTTACTCCATAAAATCTCACGGAAGCGTCTTCTGAAAAAGTGGATTTTTTTTTTTCGTCAATGGTGTCTGCTAGATATTTCAAATAAATGTATTTGTTTCATTCTTTTTTTTGTTTCTGTTGTTGTCTACTATTGTTTGTATTTTCAACCAATTATTAACTCCCATATGATAGAAATGGCTTAAATATTTAGTGAACTCTTTTCCAACTTCACATGACTATTGATGACTTTTTGGCGTGCCTCTTTTAAATGTATTGATCACAAGGAAAACAGAAGATATTTTGAATAGAATGAATTTAGTTTAAAACAAAAGTCATCTTTTGATATGATTTGTTTGATGATTATAAATCATATATTATACAGTAGTCAATTTGTGTCAATTTCACTCTCCATTTTAGGGCAAAAAGGGATGACCTTTTAAAAGTTTTTAGGCCATTGTCATTAAGTGTTTGATGTTTAATAACTAGTATAAAAAGTAACAAGGCATGAACTTTGTTTCGATTACTATCTATTGAATGTATGCAGCCACATGCTCCAAACCAAAAAAATTATACTTGGCGCGTGTGACAGGTGAAACAGGGGATAATGGGCCGTGTGGCGGGATCGTAAAGCATAATCCCGTATAATCTTATCTGCTACTGTCATCAAGGACTCCAAGGACCATTTTTAGGGGCTTTTTAACCCTTTAACAAATGCCAAATTTTTGACTGTCCCAAATTCAAAGAGTTTGCAGACAACATTTCAAAATTGATCAATGAAATTGAAAAAATTATCTCTTATTGCGTAGAAAACATTGTGGGAAAAGGAGACATTGCTCGTTAAGAGCAATTTCTCCTTTTCCCACAATGTTTTCCAGAGTCATCAGCAACAAACTGGTCAAAGGTCAGTATTGTTTGGTAATGGGTTAATCAAAGTTCATCATATTGGATTATTTGACTGGTTCAAAACCAAAGCAACAATGGACATTAATTTAACATTTATGAAAAAGTTTTTCCTTGAGATTTCAGAGAGAAACAATAATCACATAAGAAGTTTACTTAATTGAGTTATCTCTCATTTTGTCAGAGAAAATTCTTATGTCAATAGCAGATGGTGAGGTAAAATACATTTATAACAGAGAAAGAGTAGACAAAAGGGTCATAAATATTTGGGTTCTGCATAAAAGTAGTAAAATTGAAAACAATGCTACATTCTGCAAGGTGGTTTTGTATCAACTTTGCAGAGACTTTCTGTTGTTAACCCTTATAGTGCTTGAACCAACTTCTTGTTTATACAAACAGGTTGGATCACAGGCCAGCTGCCAAGTAATTTGGCGGCAAGCCTGAGATCTAACCTCTTTGCTACTCTGAGTATCTATCCACATCAAAATTAAGCAGATATTTTAGGTTTTGGAAAGCAGACGTCAAAAAACTATTTGCAGAAAATTTCCCAGCATTCTAAAGGTTAAGTTCTTTATCATTGAGTTTTGTTTAAGTTTAAAATTGATAACAAAGACAACCAATGTTTTAGATATTATTCTCTTTTTGATTGCTGGTTGATAAAAAAGTTTAATTTCTCGTTGCAAGTGTCATAACAGTGGTCTCTCAATGTAAAAGCTTACTTCACTGGCTTCGTGGGAGTGACCAGTGGCAAGTCCTAGCCTCGTAAGCTGTAACATAATTGAAAAATTGTTGATACAGTGTTAAACACCATACAAACAAACAAAGCTATGGACATATCAAATACAAAGGGAAAGAAAGCAAACAAATATTATCAATGAACCATCTTTAGAGTCAGGTAATCGCTCGATGCAAGAATATATCAGCTTTTACTATATCAAGGGTTCTATGCGAGACTATAGTAAGTGCTTCATAATCATGAAGCACTTACTATAGTATTGCATAGAACCCTTGATTATAGTCTTGCATCAAACCCTCTATCTGATCTGATATTATTTGCCTTTGGGTTGAAACAATAGCAGGCTCTCGTTAATTGGATATTGTAAAAATATTGTTAATTGATGATATAAGTGATGACAGGTGATCGGCCACAAGTAAGAGAACAGCTGTCTTTATAAGGTAATAGATATAGGGTGATTAGATAGGGAAATGATAGGCATATTCCTTTATAATATAGGATATAGTGACCACACATTATTGAAAGTTGCAGCAGACAATTCTAAAGTTTTAAATGTGTTATAAAGATTTGTTATAAAGATTATAAACATTTGTTCTGAGTATTTTGTAAGGATACTGCTATACCAAAATATAAGAAATAATGTTGAATAATGATACAAAGTGTTCCAAGGTGATTGATTGATGAGAACATAACAGAACAGCTGTCTTTATATGATCACAGATACCAGTAGTTATCAGATGGGGTTCCTGGAATGATAAAATATGTAATGATAACTGCTTTATGGGGGAGGGAAATGGGTTAATATAGTTGAAAATACATCATTAAAAATTATCATATGTGAACCGCTGCAAGTGAGGGATTTATCATTTCGTCACAATTATTTCAACCCAATGTTCTCAAAATAAATCTTACTAGCTACTTTCTGCCATCTGCTGTTGCTTTTAATTTGGGGTGATCAAAATCTATGCAAGGAAAGAGTTAAAGGTCATATTTCCCGATAAACAAAATTTTCTTTAATTATGGTTTTTGAAATAGGTTATGGTTTCGTTATGACGGAGGTAATGATTTTTTTCTCATACAGAAGCGAAAAATGTTGTTTTTGACTACTTTTATTCACCTTTATCGATTTTTGTGAATGACTTATCTCCCTTGTTGTGACGTCATTTGTGCTTCAAAGTCATATGAACTGTCAGTAAGAAGATTCTAGTTCTCAGTAACGACGGTGTTTTTGCACAAATTTCGGACATTTTAAGTGTTGAATTTTGTTTTGGGAAACGTAAATTGGATATTGAATATGGTATTTTGACAGGTCTTCTGGTGTTATTCTGCTTTTGTTCGCAGGGATGCGAGTTTCTCCCGTTTTCCGACGAACATAAAAGCTGCAAAAAGTTTCGATAAGTAAACTGGACCGTGTTTACTTTACAAATAAGCAAAAGATATATTCCCCAAACAAGAACAGTAGGCTGTGTTACTTTCACTTCGAAGACGGCAAGTTAACGCATTGTTAGGCGTTTCCAGAGAATTGATTTTATTGATCTTTAAATGATCGGACTCAATTCAAAGTAATTTATACAGGTGAAGACGCTTCAAATTCATTCTACTTATTGACTTATTGAGTAACCGTTATATTTCCCTTATATTCCCTTATTTCAAACACACCGACAACATTCACTAGTCTTGCTAGATCCTGTATATAGAATTTGCACTGTGTAAATGTAGATAAATTCAAGAAAAGGATAAATCACGTTGATTACACCTTTTTTGAAAGTTAATTTCCTTGAATGACTCTCTTACTCGCCAAGTGAGTTTTGTTTGGAACAGATTAACTATGCTACATACTTTGTTAGGAATACTTAATTAGGCTGCTTTACGATTATATTACGTAAGAATTCAAAGGGTCGCAAGAATATGTTAATTTCATCCAACATCATAAGTTATTGTATATCCATGTCTTTGGGTTTTAAACGCTTAAAGGCATCTTGTTCTTATTTGCAAAACTTGTTTTATGTTTTAACATAATCGTAGAAACGTTGCCATTGTACATAAATGAGACAAAATGAATAATGTACGTTGATTGCTATGATAACAAACTGATTAAAACAAGCAAGTTTCTTTTATCTGCCGTTGTCTTTGAATGAAAATTCAAAATAATGAATATTTGATATCCGCAAACTGTCTCTGAACTCCTCAACGCAAATGATAATGGGTTCGATCTTAACTTAAGCGTCTGCTTTTCGGAATTATTTAAATCACACACCTCATTTTTTTGCCATTGGTAATATTGGTTTAAATGACGTATGTCACACTGAAATGCAGGTGTTCAAACATGATTATTACAAAATTATATTGATAATTTAGTAAAAAGATCACTAAATATATAATTTACACATTTGAACATAATCTCTTTGTTTACAACTTAATTGATTATTGTCAGTTTACCTCACATACAAAGGGTCAATCAACAAACATCGGACATTACAAGGATTAAGGGTCGTGATGCAAATTAACACCAATCTGTCACATTTGCACAGTATGTTTCAAGTTTCAAATCCTTTATTGTTTAGGCGAAAGATAACCTCTGGCGTTAATCTCTTAAATATCTCTGTTGTTAATTAACAGGTCTGACACGTTCTGCCATTCCAGACATGAAATAACAAGCGTCAAATCTCACACTTTCAATGCGCGGCAATTAAATTTATCTAAAAAATCCATTGTTAAGATATAACCAATTAAGACCAAACTCTCACAGGATGTTTGGATTGATAAGGTGTGTCAGGACATATTTATCTCTCAATGTGACTTACGTCTGATACTTTTTCGTTATGTCGTTATGATATCCAAAGAAGTGAACATGTTGTCTTTTCTATTAGAATAGTTTGACACTTCAATAAGTATATGAAAATCAGTATTCACCAAAACGGTATTAACTCTATGTTTTCAACAAAAACAACGTTATAACATCAAAATCAAGTTTTGTCAAATTGATATTTAAATTCCAAAATCATAACAAATAAATTCAAATATGTTTATTTAAAGCTGTTAGTAAAATAAACTATGACGATTTTTTTGTTTTAGCTGTTAATTATTAAACCTGTCCGAAAATTAAATGCTCAATATGTCAAGGCTACTTACACGAGAGAAAACGAACATAAATGTAAAGTGAATATGAAGAACAATTCTTAAGTCAAAACAGTTGATCTAGAAAGACGATATCGGAATCACTTTGGAAATCATAGATCTTTTACTGGGGAGGGGGTTACTGGAAAGTTGCCGGATGATTTTAACAAATACTCTTGAATGTGCCAGTGTTTAGTTTTGAAATTTGGATGTGTGGTGAAAATGTGAGTTAAAGGATATCCTTCGTATCACAAGTAAGTTGATGTGTGGTGAAAATGTGAGTTAAAGGATAACCTTCGTATCACAAGTAAGTTGGGTTATAATACGGTTTGTTTGTTCGCAATTTATGATCTTCTCCCGTTTCATTTCATGTATTTATAAGACAATGCAGGATGAATTTGACAGTTAAATAGTTATACGATGTACGGTTTTAAGACAATTCGTTTATTCAGATCTATGTCTTTGTTTACTACTCAATTAAAACCTTAATGCTAACACACGATCATTGACGAAAAAGTACTCGTGGTTTTTTTTTCAACAAATATTAATAAAAATAGCTGTTTTCACAAATATCGTCAAAATTTCAAGCCGATTCTTACATATGAAAACATTTACAAATCCTTTCAAATTTACGCATTACGTCACTTACTCTTTTTTGTTCCAGAAGAATATTCTTATAATATGAAACATATTCAATAAAGAAAATGCACTGTCAATCCAAACATTGACTTAAGGATTGCTATTTCGAGGAAAATCGTCCCAATTTCAAGCCGTTCCTTTCATATGAACGCATTGACATATCCTTGTAAATTCACGCGTTAAGTCACTAATTTATTTTTTTCAAACGGATATTCTTATAATATGAATAATATCCATTATAGAAAATTCACCTTCAATCCAAACAATGACTTAAGAATCATTTATTTCAAGGAAAATCGTCCAAATTTCAAGCCGTTCCTTTCATATGAACAGGTTTACGTAATGACAAATCCATGCAAATTCACGGGTTAAGTTATCAATTTATCTTTTTTCAAATTGATATTCTTATAAAATGAATCATATTCAATAAATAGAATGCGCTGTCAATCCAAACAATGACTTTAGGATCGTTTATTTGAAGAAAAACACCACTTCTAACCAGCGATCGCTCTTCACGCCCTTTACATGGCGCATTCAGTGGATCACGAGTGACGTCACAGCAAAGGGAAGTAAGTCATACGACATTTTATTAATCGGTGCGCTATGACGGTGATTTATGGCGTAATGCGTTATGCTAAAATGTTGCAAATAATTTCAATCTGATTCTTTTACTTCATATTTTGATTTTATAAAATAAACCCAACCTGTACATATGACCTTTAAGCATGCAATCTGTCTAAAACTAAATCAGTCGTTGATAACATTTAAATCCTATAAGGGGCTAAATCGATTCAGAAGGTATTAACCCATTCCCAAATAACATTTTCGACTGTCCAAAATTGAAAGAGTTGGCATACGACATTTCAAAATGTGATGAAATTAGAAACTTATCTTCTGATAGGGCAGAAAACATTGTGGGTAAAGGAAAAATTGCTCGTCAGGAGCAATTTCTTCTTTTCCTACAATGTTTTCTAAAGTTGTCTGCAACAAATTGGTCAAATGTAGTTATTGTTTTGGAAAGGGTTAAATCCTTTAAGGGGTCAAATCGATTCAGAAGGTATTAATAGGCTAAAATAGAAATCAAATTATAATTTGATTTGGTGATAAAAGTCCTATCTCTTTCACCATTGGGGAGCTCCCTAACTGAGGAAGTGGGTATTATCTCTAAATTAGCTTAATCCAATAGCAAACAATAACAACATTTAACCAGTCTGTTGCTGACAACTCTGGAAAACATTGTGGAAAAAGGGGAAATTGCTCTTAACGAGCAATTTCCCATTTTTCCGCAATGTTTTCTGCCCCATCAGAAGATTATTTCTACAATTTCATCACATTTTGAAATGTAGTCTGCAAACTCTTTCAATTTTGGACAGTGGAAAATTTGGTGTTTGGTAAAGGGTTGACCTTATGGGGTCCAGAGGAAGTCCCACTTAAAGGATCAAGGATTTTAAGTGCTTTAGGTACACCCCTGTAAAACTTCGCTATTTCGGACACAAAACTTGATGGTCTCTGTTTTCTCATTCCATTACCCATTTACATCTCTGTGCTGGTGGGTTGCATTGAAAAGTAAGAACAATGACTTAATTATTAGGATCTTGGTTTGAGAAATTTTTAATTGAATGAAATATTGAACAGAAGCTGTTATAATTTTGGTTTCTGCATGGTTGAAATGTAGTCAATAATATCAAATCAACTGTACCTTTTTTTAACACAACATCAGAATAACAAATTCAAAACCATTGTGACAAATAGAATTTACATGAGTTGCAATTTTCCATTTAAGGGTAGGGAATAGGCAAAGGTGACCAGCTCTTTCTCTGAGTGACTAGGAAATATGTGTTGAATGTAATTGGCTTTTAGGAATCCCAGAAAAAAGCCCCGCCCAAAAAACACCTTTTCCACCAAATTTGCCAGTGCGGAAAAAATAACTTTCGTTGATTTGCCAGTGCCGGAAAAAAGCCCCTTTGTTGATTTGCAATTGCGGAAAAAATCGAAAGGGGGCTTTTTTCCGGACTGGTAATATTGGTGAAAGAGGATTTTTCTGTGAGAATTTTTTCAGGGCAACAGTTTTTACACCACAAATTTAAAGAACCACATTTTCTTTGTAATCTTCATTTCTGATCTCTGGGATATCTTAATTCTATTGAGACAGTGACTCAATCTTAGTAAAGTTGCACAGATTAAATCTAATGTGTGAATGCCATTCCAATTTGTGCAAGCTAATTAATTAAAATGTGAAATTCTTTTATTCAAAGATCATTTGCTACCAGCAGATTCTTTTCTGTAATTTACTTTATTTCAATCAAATTGAATTAACACAAAGTTGATGTTTTTTTAATTACATCACCCATTGCCAATGTTGAATACAGGATTGATTATGTATCTGCCAAGTCATTAAATCTTTGCATTGTTCCTTTCTATAATATCTCACTTTGCCGAAACTTTTTAGTAGTCCATTAGCCACAGTGGCATAGTGGAAGAGTGTAGGCCCCTTGTAATGAGGGTCCCAGGTTCATTCATTGTTAGCGGCAAGAAGAAAATTGCTGGGACTAGCCCAAAAATCAGCATGAAGAAATGTGTTTATTAGGGAATGAATGAGCCTTTAACAATTCAAGCAAAAGGGTCTCAAAAAATGCTGAATATCCATTCCTCTCTTCAAATGGTTTACAGCAGATAAGTTATTAGATTAAACATCTTCATTTATGATAAAAAAAAAAAAAAGTCAATGAACATCTGTATCATAGATTTAAGTGTATGATAAAGTTTTTACCTAATGAACAAAGATTGTAGGTAGGTTTTTAGGTCCTTTTAATACCTGGTTACTTCCATAAAATGTTCTTGTTTAAACCTATAGTAATAATTAAAGCTATGCATGGTACTTTTAGTTATTATCTCAAGGCAAATTGATAATGGACCTACAAACATGATGTAAGTTATCATCAAACATATAAATTAATTTGCTTATAGAAAGATTTTTTTTCCCAATATCATGATAGAAATGTTGTCATTCATAACAAAGACTTAACCCATTACCAAACGATAACGGTATTTAACCAGTTTGTTGCAGACGACTCTGGAAAACATTGTGGGAAAAAGAGAAATTGCTCTTATCAAGCAATTTCTCCTTTTCCCACAATCATTTCTCAGAAGATTATTTTTCAAATTGCATAACATTTTGAAATATCGCCTTCGATCTCTTTCAATTTAGGACAGTCGAAAATTTGGCGTTTGGTAATGGGTTAAAAGGTCTTTGTTGTTTGTACTTAGTTGACTGGTTGATTTTCTTTCCTAGGCAACATTCACAAATTGCCATGAGGGATTGGGTAGGAAAAACTAAGTCAATTGTTGTGACATAGAGTACTTCTTACAATGTGTTACATGCCATTCAGTTATTCAATTATCAAAGTAAAAGACCCATCAATTATAACAATTATTGTGCCAAACGAGGAAATTGTCACGTGATATTGAATTATATCTCAGCAAACTCAACCAAGGCAGTGTGTCTGATTACAAATTGAAGCAATCCTGCATTCGTAGAATCAATTAAGGGCTCACAAGATACTCCAACACTTAAAAAATCTAGTTTGATTAACCATTACCAAACAATAACGAAATTTGACGACTTTGTTGCAGACAACTTTAGAAAACATTGTTGGAAAAGAAGAAATTACTCGTAACAAGCAATTTTTTCTTTTTCCCGCAAGGTTTTCTGCTCTTTCTGAAGAATAATGTTAAATTTCATCACATCTTGAAATGTCGTCTGCTTACTCTTTCAATTTGGGACAGTCAAAAATTTGTTATATGGTGATTTTGCGTATAAAACTGTCAGTCACAAAATGCAGTTGTACAAATTGAGAGAAAATACACATGAAAAATTGCACTATTCAATAACAATGGAATCTAATGTTTCAAAGCAGTTATACTCATCTATAACAACCTAATTACCTGTTTGCTGAATTGTTTGAATTATGTTGTCTACAGGAAAGGCGTAAACTGCATAGTATAGAAAACAAATAAAAAAATTTGCTTAAATAAAGAATACTTACCAATTAATTTAAGCTAGTTAAAGATGCATCATAGCTTTTTATTATGTCTCTGAATATATATTTCGTTATTATCAAAATTATTGAAATATAATTGGATTCTTATTTGAGGAATTTCTTCTTTTTAAACAATATTTTCAAAGCGCACTACCATTGTTATCTTTACCCATTTCTTTTTTGATCTGTGATATAATGAATTAAAGAGATGCCCCCATGGATGATATGGTGTAAACTGAAGGTATTATCATACCTTTAATCCATTGTTATCTTTACCCATTTCTGTTTTGATCTGTGATATAATGAATTAAAGAGATGCCCCCATGGATGATGTTGTGTAAACTGAAGGTATTATCATACCTTTAATCAACTATCATAAGTATGCAATTGACTGTTACCTGTACCTGGACCCCTGAAGGGTTATTACAGAGGACCATCTGTCGTGTATCAACCCTTTACCAAACGCCAAATTTTGGAGTGTCCCAAATTGAAAGAGAATGCAGACGACATTTCGAAATGTGATGAAATTGAAAGATAATCTTCAGATAGGGCAGAAAACATTGTGGAAAAAGGTGAAATTGCATGCACGAGCAATTTCTCCTTTTCCCACAATGTTTTCCAGAGTTGTATGCATCAAACTGGTCAAATGTCGTTATTGTTTGGTAAAGGGTTAAGCTTAAAGGCCCAGACATGGAGACAAGGGGGCACATCCAATTTATATGACAGAAGCCGGATTTTGGAGGTTTTTGTCACCTTGAACACAAGAGTTTCAGCTGTCGTTCTGTTTATTTTTATGCAAAGTGGTCCCCTTTTTTTAAAATCAACTTCATGGTGTTTTGGAAACATGATATTGTACTGTAACACGCTTTTGTCATCATGGTTACACTTTAGGGGTTTATAAACGAGGGGTATCAATGTGGGGGTTTCAGTTTTGATGTTTTAAGGTGATTGTATGGGTTGCATGTAAGACATTGTAAGGAGCTTGGTGAAGACATTGTAATGCATTTATACTTGTGACAAGCACTTTCTCCTTTTATCACAGTGTTTTCTTACATATATTACAAAGAAAATACTATTTTTCACTCTTAAAAATTTTTGTCTGCTGTTTCTTTTAATGTGTACCATAATTAAAAGGCATGAGTTAAATGAAAAACAAAAGTTGTGTTTTAACTTTCACAATACCGGTAGTTGTCAAGAATCTATCAGAGTATTTCCATGGAGGTGTTATGTTTTTTTTAACTTTTTTTTAAAATAGAGAGGAGGTGTGAACGCTTGCATTTGAACTTTACAACAAAGGTGATTGAGAAGAGAGGCATATTTCTCACCTTCCATAAACTATGCAACTGGTTTTGTTCTGAAAGGTGTCAACTATTTCACTGTGTTCTTTGATGTTTCAACTGAAGTAATATCATCTCTTACCAGAACTTGTTACTTTGGGACATATTTTTCAAGAACTTGTTACTTTGGGACATATTAACTGACATAAAACAAGAAGTGTGTGATGGATCTAGTGCTTGGGAAGAACGATTTGATCAAGGCTAGCATTAAAATGCTGAAAAATGTCAGAAAGTAAGTGTGGTTATATATCAGTCTGTCTCTCTCTGTTTCTCTACTTTCTATCAAAGCCTCTTTCTTGTTTTCTCGTTGTGTAAAAGCATCTCTGTTTTAGAAAAGTGGTCCTTATGAGTCATTTTTGAAGATCATTAAGAAATGATCAAATAAAGCAAGCTTTTTTTCAAGTGTCATGATGTTTGAATATGCAGATTTTAGAATAGATATTATAAGGTTGAAATTTTTTATTTTGTCAAAAATGGCTTATATTGTTTGTAACAAAAGGTCCAAAAAGGCTCTACATGTGTCAGGGAAATGTGAAAATCTGCTTCATTTCCCACAATACCTCACTTGGACGTATATTTCCTACTAATTAGGCCAAAGAGCCTAGAGCACAAATTGCTGCAATTGTGAAACTAACTCTTTTTACAATGTTGTTTTTTATTCTATATCATCGAGAAAATGTAGTTTTTTCAAACTTTTTTTTTTACGCCTACTGTTGCTTTGAATAAGGACCAGTCACAACACCATGTCTGGAGGTTATCATTCTGCAAGTTGAAAGTAATCAACTTATTCCTGATGCCGTGTCTTCTAATTGTGTTGTAATTTGCTAAGCTTTGGTCAATCAATTAGTATGATTATTCCTAAATTAATTTGATAATTGAATTGAATTTTGAATAAGGGTATTTCATAAAATTGTAACAATCATCATTATATTATGTCCTTTACCATTTCTTACCAGTTCTTCCTTGTAGAATAGTTTTGACAGGTCTCTTTTTAAAGCATCAACAGACATCAATACTCTAAGGTGTGAAACATATTTTCATGCCGTATTGGGTAGAAACCATTGTGACAAAACAATAATTTCTCATTTAGGAGCTATTACTTCTTTTGCCATATTGGTTTTTTAAGTCGTCAGCAGCAGATTTTGAGAAAAAACAAGTTTTTTTGAGAAAGAGATTAGAGTGAAAGGTTGTATCAAATAACACCTTGAAATTTAAGCTTTTAATCACAGGAAAGTCAACAGTTGTAAATCTGTAGTATTTGTATGCACAGGAAATTAATCTTTGATAAAATAATAATTTCCTGTTTTTTATGTTTCTTTTTTGAGTGTTACAATTTATTTCTCAGGCTATTGAACATTAATTATATTATTCTGGTGTTGTTACCTTGTTCAATGAATGTTTTTAATCTTTTTGTGTTATTATTTCCGGCCCTGTATTATCTCGCATTGAAACACACAGAAACCTCAATCCCTCAAAAATGTTTCAAAATTACATTGTTTAGTCTAGTCTAACCCTTATTTTGTACTACAAAACTTTCAAACTTTCACTGCCGACATCTTTTGAAACCGCTGTAGTAAATGGATAAAGTGCTCTCAATGATGAAACTATTCATTTTTTACTATGATTTCTACTGATTTGAGAATAGCATTGACTTCTTAACCTTTATAGTGCTGGAACGACTTCATGCTTATGCAAACAGGTTGCATCCAGGCCAGCCGCCAATAACTTGTGATTACCTGTGATCTTACCTGTTTGCTACTCTGGGTATCTTTCCTCAACAAATTTAAGCAGATATTTAAGGTTTTTGAAAGCAGATAACACTAAATTCTACTTACCCTTCGAATGCTGGGTAATTTTCTAAAAGTAGATTTATTTGTCGTCTGCTTTCAAAAACCTTTTACCAAGCATTTTAAGAGAATAGTTTTAATCCTTTCTTCCCATAATGTAAAGAAAGGATCAAAACTGTTCTCTTTTTATCCCACATGCATAATTAAAAAGATTCATTTTTTCTTTGATAGGATAAGGGTCATAAAGAATTTATTATATTACTGATGCATTATCCATTGAAATGCTAATCATGATATGAGAAGGTCATTTAAAGCACTTTACTGCCAAATTATGCAAAAGATATCGGGCTTAATCTACTATGATGACAGATGATTAAGACACCAATTTTCTTTAATATGACTCATAAAATTACAATTAAGGCATATCAATGATCCCCACATGAGTTGACCCTTAGAATGCTGGGTAATTTTCCAAAAATAAAATTTTGTATTGTCTGCTTTCCAAAACTTTGATATCTGCTTAATTTTGATGAGGAAAGATATTCAAGGTAGCAAACAGGTTAGATCACAGGTCAGCCGCAAATTGAATTGGTGGCTGGCCTTGATCTAACCTGTTTGCATAAGCATGAAGTCGGTTCAAGCACTATAAGGATTAACATCAATTTTGTGCATTAAAGCAGAAAGTTGTATTTTGCTAGACATGGAACAGCGAAATATTTTTTTGTGATAAGGCATTGTGCCAATTTGATCTGAACAACTTTCTATAATCTTGCTTTGAACCCTTAGTATAGGAACATAAATCATTGTGACAAAAAGAGAATGTTCATGCTGTCTTATTATTAACGGAGGCCTCATAGTTGTCTGTATTTAAGTTAAAGTAGACAAGAAATCATTTCACTCATGAAAGGTTCTAAAATCTGAATTTCCTACTATTAGATTTAATTTGATGACTTACTGTTTTCTTTTAAAAAGGGAGAAGTTAAGCTAAAAGAAATCAAAATAATCATTGCAATTTGCTACTTAGGTATTGAGCTGTTTGAGTTATTGCCTTGAAAAAGAACCCTTGGTTCAATTAAAAAAATATAACAATTAAAAGTACAGGCAAAGATGTATTGAGTACCGTCCATAAAACTGTCATTGAAAGTTTGCACAAAGATGTAGCTTTTACAGTATGAAACAACTTCTACTTGTAGGTATTTAACAAAAGCTTTGACTACAAAAGGATACATTTCAATTTGTCTTGAGTTATTTCTCCCGTTGTCACATTGGTTTCCTCAATGTTTTCCAGCAGATATATATTAAACAAGTAGACAAACAAGAAGTATGAAGTATGAAGAATGACTTTATATGGATCTGGTAGCAACCACTGTAATGGAATAACAAATTGCTTGTCACATGCAATTTCTTATTTTTCGCAAAAGGTGTTTTTCCTCTATACTTTGCAACAGGGTTAATTAAATGCATACGAATGCAACATAAAGGGCTTACCTGATATCTTATAATGGTTTCTGACCTAAGTAAAAGAGATAGAAAGGAGTTAATTTGATTTATTCCATAGAAATCATAAAGTCAAGCATTTTTTTCTTTTGACATGACAGTTTGATGATTTGTTTGCTACAGTCCGCCAAGATTTGTTAACATATTCGTGCATAAAAAAGGGCAAGAAATAATATTGATAATTACAATCTCAATTGAATTTTAATTGTCAATAATTGCAAAATGTCTTCAAGGGGTATTTAACTCAACAGTAAATCCAGAATAAATTGATCTCTCTCTTATAATAACTCAGAAGGGAGGTAATTAGTTTTGATGATGATAGTTTTACCCCTTAACTCTATGGGGATTTGTTCTATGGAATATACTGAATAAAGCCCTGGATAGAATGTGATAAAAAGGAAGAAAATGGTTATAAATTGCAAAGGAGAAATATATTTCGCCTTAATTTGCAGTTTTCATATGTGCTTTACATCATGGTTAAAGATTACATGCAGGTCCCTTTTTTTAATATTTTTTTTTAAATCAGATGTTTTTAAAAAAAATTCAAAATTATAGCAATCAAAAATGATAGAAGAATAAGAGAACTTGCTTATGATGATCAGATTCTCCTATTGTCACATTTGTTAACCGTCACATTTGTTAACCCTTTTCCAAACAATAACCACATTTGACCACTTTGTTGCAGACGTCTTTAGACAATATTTAAACTCATGATGAGCAATTTCTCCTTTTCCCACAATGTTTTCTGCGCTACCAGAAGACTATTTTTCAATTTCATTTCATTTTGAAATGGCGTCTGCAAACTTTCATATTGGGACAGTTGAAAATTTGTTGTTTGGGAAAGGGTTAACTCATCCATAATACTTCTTTTCATTGAAAGCTTTTTCTTACAAAGTTGACAATTTGTTCAAACAAACAAAAAGCAAAGAAAAGGGTTAAAATTATCATTGGTTGATAGTATCTAGCGTAAAATTGAAGGCCATCAGTAGACGTCGAGAGTCCTTTATTGGGACAGTTATACTCAAGTGTTGTATGGAAGTGATATCATTTTGATAATAAACAGAGAATAGATTTAAATAAAGCCTGCAAGATGCAGCATAATAAAGGATGTAGTAGCCTAAGACGCAGAACTCCTGTGTTTGTGTGCTACAGCTCAGGAAGAAAAATGTGAGTACAAGATTAATGAATATTTTAATTTGAAAGTGATATATCAGTTTTCATTTTACAAAGTAATAGCTGTCTGCAGCGAACATCTTTTGATTTAAAAAAAAAACAAAAAAAACACACACACACACAAAGACAAACAGGGTATCTTCTTTAAAATCAAATGATCATCTATTTTTCCTACAGGAACAATTGTCATTTTTTTTACACTCTGTTGTGAAAGGATCTAGTGCACAATACTCAAAGTATTGACCAAGATTGGTCAAAAACATAGGTCCCTGTTGGGCACAATATCAATCAAGTTCAAATATATCTAGATATACTGATGTCATTGCAATGCATAACTTGGGAAGCTCTTAACCCTTTCCCAAACAATAACCACATTTGCCGACTTTGTTGCAGACGACTTTAGAAAACATTATGGGAAAAGGAGAAATTGCTCTTAACGAGCAATTTTTCCTTTTCCCACAAGGTATTCTGTTCTTTCTGAAGAATATTGTTCAATTTCATCACATTTTGAAATGGCGTCTGCAAACTCTTCCAATTTGGGACAGTCGAAAATTTGTTGTTTGGGAAAGGGTTAAGGAAGTTTAAGCCTGAGGTCTTAATTTCTTCCATAGATTATGAACCCAGGCATTGCAATATAACTGGTTAACTGTTGATATGATGTAGAGCCCAAACAAACCAACAAACAGACCAAGATTTCTCATATCCTAGAAAGAGACCTTCAACATACCTTGAACTCTTTTGAAATGATCATTTGTTGTACCCAAACAAACACACTTTTTCATAAGAAATTTGTAATCAATGAGTTTTAATTATTCATGAGTTATAATGTAAATATCTTGTATCAGCTTATCATTGTGCAGGAAAATTGAATAGAGGATTTGGCTTTTATTGTTTTACTTTTGTTTGTTCTGACCTTTGTGTTCTGTTGAAATGATCTGTTAGCTCAGTTGATGTTTATCATAATTTATCTTTAAAATGAGAATTTATTTATTGCTGCACACAAGGTTTATTATGGTCAAGTGTTGACCAGGTGAAATTTATTGTTGTTGACACATCTTAATGGGAAAAAGCCCTTCTGGTTTAACACCTGTTCCAGAGAAGGTGTTTGAGAATATTGATAAAAAGAAAAAAAATGCTTGATCTAAATGAAACTTGAAACGCTTCCTATTGGAATAAGTTGAATTCTTCCTTATTATCATTATTATTATTTTAAAAAAATCTAATTATATAAAGAATATATGTTAAAACAATATTTAGGCACCTGCCACATATAAGCCATATAGCATTTGTTTTGATACATCCTGAATGAAGTATGCTTTCCATAGCTCCTTTTAATAGAAAGGCCTCCATGGCCTAGTGGTTAGAGTACAGAACTTGAAATCACATGGCCCCTCTCTGCGTGAAAAACGATGTTGGATATGGATTTTGACAAGAGTTAGCCTGCTGACTGACTTACCATATGCCAACCCTTGTGGACTGTGAGTATGGGGTCTACCTCCATCATTTGTTGCGGAAAGATACTCAGAATAGCAAAAATGTTAGATCACAGGCCAGTCGCCATATTACTTAGCGGCTTGCCTGCATCTAACCTGTTTGCATAAGCATGAAGCGAGTTCCAGCACTATAAGGGTTAATACAAGGGTGAACCCCTGCATATTTGGCTATAGAGACTGATACCCTAGATTGTTTTTAGATCAAGGACAGGGTAAAAGAATGATGACTCATTTAATCAAACTTTAATCACTAAGTATCATAAAGTCCAGAGATCTTAAACACTGTTATCTTTCCATGTGTCCTGAAGAGGTTGCACAAATATTAATTTAAACTTGGTTCCATACATAAAGGACTGTTTACCACCATTGTAGAGATATTTATTGTTGTATTTGAAATTTCAAAACAACTTCATACTGTTTTTGGAGAGTTCCTCAACCAAATATATCTGCAGTTGACTAAAACTGTCCTGAAGTTGGTAGATAATTAGAATTCTGTTAAAATCTGCCTTAACTGAATTGAGATGTGAATTGTAATTGAAACCTGAGGAAACCATTCTTCAATACCAGCATAGACAAACTTAAATGGATTTATCATTTCTTTCGGTAAGGTGTGCACGTTTTATTGTTGTTAAAATAATACTCCTATCTAGTACATATTTACCCAGAACTTGATTTGTTTTATACTAATGTCATGTTCCTTCCTACCTCCAAATGCAGAGTTGTATTATTGCATAATTGATGTGAAAAGCTTTGTATAACATACATAATGGCAATCGTATCTACTCGGCAATCCCCGTAACAAGTCGGTAGATATACCTCGTAGGCAGTACATGAATACACCAGAAATCCTGGGGTAATTCGCCTTATTTCCGGCGGATAACGCAAAATGCACACAGGCACTAAATATGTATTTGAATACACACAAATTGGTTATATATCACAATTGAATGGGCTTTTTACCCTTTTCATTAAAGATGATCATATCAACACATCTTTGTTTCATATTTTGTTAATCGGCTCTTTTCGGCAATCCCCGGCTTGTTACGGGGATTGCCGAGTAGATACGTTTGGCCCTTCGTTGCTGACCTACTTTCAAAAATGGCTCCCCATTACCTCCGAGGTTATTTTAAGAAATGGCCGAGGTGTTCCGAATGACATAATGGATATTGTAACTTTTACATACAGGCATTGATGGAGAGACAGTCTTGATGAAATATTTTTGGTTGCTCCAAGAATAAAGCAAAACTGCCGAAATTCGAACAAGACAAATATTTACAATAGAAAAGAAAACATACCCTCAATAGTATATTACATTTAAAACCACTGTGACAAAAGGACAAATTGCTTGTGACAAGCAATTTGTCCTTTTGTCACAGTTGATTCTAATGATGTCCTCTGCTCAAGGTATGTCAAAGTGAGATTTATGAATTGAAGAGATAAATAATTCAATACATGGAGAGGGTATGATTTATTTACGAAACTACCAAATATGTTGTAAAGAGATTTTAATCCTGGTTGGATCACTAAATAATGAAACTTTTTCAGTCAAGATATCGGAAAGATGTCCCCTTTTGTTTTTATTTCTTTCTTTCTTCTTTAACTTGGCTATCGTTTGCTATCATTATTAAATCTCTTACTCCATAAAACTTCCCTTTGATTCACCTTCTGCAGACGTAACACTAAACTGATGTAACCAAAGAAATAATTTGCTCCTAATGAACAATTTAACAATTGTCAGAGTGGCCTCTATCCATAGGTATTTACAGCATGTTTGTCAGAAGTATAGATTCATTTAATATTATAGGTATTTGAAAATTTGAAAATAACTCCAGTATTGTCTTTGGACGTTAATTAGGATCGACCAACTACAATGAAAGGAATGGATACCATAGTTGGCTCCAATAGGACCTCCTGAAGTTATCAAATACAATGAAAGTACCGGTAATGGATACACTCCATATACACATGGATACTGGTTATAGAAATAGGACTGAATTAGCCAGTTTCAGGTTTTCAAAAAGGAGGGTATCGTTTTGTATCAAAGGAATATCGCTGTGAAATTTTAAAAAAATATCAAAGCAGGCATTGAAACACTGGTCATTGCAATTCTTTGGTAGAGAGGGAAGAGGAATTGTCTGTTACACCATCTCGCCTTAGAAACTTTTTTAGTGCAAAGAATGTGAGCAACCATTGCAAACAAGCGCTGGGAAGGTGCGATCTGTATGCAACGAGTATCTGAAGCCCTATTGTTATATATCAAGAAGCTGATAACAGTTTTCTCTGATTGGCTTAATCATCAGAAGGGGCCATTACACCTTTGATTGTCCCATTCAATTGTCAACAAGATTGTTATCCCAGAATTCATTTAAAAATCCTTTGATCACATACCTGTTTTGATAATGTGGCTGATAACTAAGTGATAATAATGTATTAATATTTATATGGGATCATGTAATACCATTAGATATTGGTTTAGTGTGGTTTACCCTTTTCAGATTGTTTCTTTTCTACAGCTGATAAATAATTCACTTCAATAGTAAATAGTGAACAGACTTTTCTTTTTGTCACACAAGTGTTATAGATTTCTGTCTACTGAAATATAGCACAAATCTATCCTTCAGTACTAATATTAATGAATGATAGTAAAATTATATCTTCATATTTTTATTAGTACATGTATTAAAGATTTTAACATATTTCCCAAAGATGAATTCTTTAAAAGTTTAAAGGAGATTTCAATTTAAAATTTCTTAATGGTACTTTTTGTTGTAAATACATGTATGTATAAAAAAGAAACATCTAAATAATGCAAGAGTGTCCTACGTTTGGGTAAACCCATTCAATATCTTGGTTTTCTTCAAGCAAGGTATTTTTAATTTAAATCTTCCTATCTGCAAAGCACTGAAGAATAACTATGAATCCATTTTGACTGAAACCTTGTCATTTATTTTTTCATAATATTCTGTCTCTCGTTAGAAGGTCTTAATAAGACCAATCTGATCAGGGTTAAATGTTAAACCCATTTCCAAACAATAACGACGTTTGACCACTCTGTTGCGGGCGACTTTGGAAAACATTGTGGTGAAAGGAGAAATTGCTCTTGACGAGCAATTTCTCCTTTTCCCACAATGTTTTCTGCCCTATTAGAAGATTACTTTCCAATTACATCACATTTTGAAATGTTGTCTGCAAACTCTTTCAATTTGGGACAGTCGGAAATTTGATGTTTAGTAAAGGGTTTAACAGACTATGAAGAACAAGGGAGTTAATCAGTAAACACTTGCAATCTTGTAAAAACATTAATGCAGACAGATTGTCTCAAAGGATGTGTGGGATCTGTTTACAACAATATCATGTAATTGGTGTCAAAACACCCGTCAAAAAGTTCTGATTTTTATCTCGCTGTAAAGATATCTTGGCTTTCAGGTGAATTCAAACAACTGTTATTTAGCATTTGGTGACAATTTGTGCATGTTGCCTTTTTTGTTGGACATATAATGGAGTCATTGAACATATATGAGAATATTTACTAGTAAGCTACACTTATTTCTCTATTATTTCTATAATCTTTATTGAAGTCTCATTACTAATCTAATTATCATCGTAAAAAGTACATACAGTGCAAAAAGTCTAGTAGATATGAAGTCAAAGTAGTATAGTCTTATTGCTGATATTTGGTTGGCCACCAGAACAGAACAAGTAACATTAGTTCTATAAGTCATGGTGAACTAATGTTAAAATGAGAAAAATTTAAGATCCAATTATTAGTTAATTGTATTTTTCCTAGGAATATCAAACAAGATTTTGTGCTTTACAAGATCAACTCTGCTTAACAAGGTTCATTTTGTCACAATTCTTCACAGTATAATCTGCATTAAAATCCTGACAAGTCACCCGAGTATTAGTAAAAGGTTTAATAACTAATTCACTGTTTCATTAGCATTAAGCTACTTTACACCAGGTCCTGACAGAATTAGGCGATGTCAGCAGCAAATACATGAATGGCATTTAAGCTGTATGATTTGCAGTTGGTGGTGTCTTTATTGCAGACATTTCTATAAGCATACTAATTAAAGGAGAACTGGCTCATTATCTGCAATTTCATGGCTAGTCGAAACCATTTTAATGGCTATGCTAAGATTTAACAGCAATAATGAAAACTTTCTAAGCTTTCTTAAATTGTGACAAACTATTGATTGATGCTTCAATTTTATTGCAGCAGGTTAAAAGGTGAAGGCTGATATTTAGTTAGATTTACCACATGGTCAAACATGCTCAGGTTATAACTCTTTTCCACCACAAATGAATTGCAAGTTGTCCAAATTAAAAGCAAAACCAGATGACAACTGTTTGGAATAAACAATGCATTTTCTTTGTGATATCGATTTGAAATCATTGCAGCAAAAGAAGTAATTTCTTGTTGCAACCACTTCCTAGTTTTTCTTCTTGGCTACTTAAATCTGCCGCTGTATATTTAACGAAGTTACTGATGTAAAAATAAAGAAGAGAATGACCCTTTACTTCATAAACTCCTCACTTTGCTGTATTTGCTGCAGAAGTCTTTTATAAACCATTTCGACAAAAGAATAGATAACTCCAAATGAGGAATTAAATCTTTTCCCCTAATCTTTTCTACCCATTACCATAGAGAAAAATATTTTTATGCCATTTGTTTGCCATCTGCTGTTGACTTCAATATGTAGGGAAAGTGGTGTGCCCTGGTTAATGACTGAGGAGAAAGATGGAATTAGATGGAGGGATAGCTTTAGCAGAGTAAAGAAAGCTGATTTTTATCACCAATTTATTAGCACCTTAATTAGTTTGGAGAGAATCAATACAATATGCAGGTTTGAATCTTCTTGATGCTTTTATGATCTCCACCTTGACCCACCTTGACCATTATGATTAACCCTTAGAATGCTGGGTAATTTTCTATAAATAGATTTTTGTGTTGTCTGCTTTCCAAAACCTTAAATATCTGCTTATATTTGATCAGGAAAGGTACTCAGAGTAGCAAAGAGGTTAGATCACAGGCCAGTCGCCAATTTACTTGACGGCTTGCCTGGATATAACCTCTTTGCATAAGCAAGGAGTCAGTTCCATCATGATAAGGGTTAATGTTTCTGTCATATGTATTAATTTTGATGCAAATGTAGATGATGAGTCATGAAAATAATGTGGCAAATGCAGAAATTGTTTATTTACAATCATTATGTAAGCCAGCTGTATCCTAATAATGTTTTATTTGTCTTTCCAGTGGAGGGGTGTTCAAGTGTCCAGAAGATGATAAACCTTTAGACTATGCTAAGGTAGGTAACTCTGATGTTTATTTAGCTTCAATAGATATTGTATGGGTTACTTCCCTTACCCTCATTGTACTACATAGTACACCACTGATAAACATTATGCTGTAGAAGAAATTAGAGACAGCTGTGAGAAATTGATAAATTGCTCATATTTTTGTAAGTACTGCCTCTACCAATGTCACAGTATACACAGAAGCTTGTTGAAAGCCTGAATGGTCAAAGGACTACATTTCACTATAAGATAATGTCATCTATTTTGTTTAAAAACCTCAAAGAAGTAATCTTGACTATAACAAAGAAACTTTTGAAACAAACAGAGCAATGCTGTGTAGAGTTTCTGGTAGTCGAGTATCATTCTTTTGTGACCAAGTTTTGATGTGTTATAATTATCTTCCATTTAGTAATATTGCCTGCAGTTTCACAATCTAGACATGTCAGAAAACTTTCATTCATTAAATTTTGGGAAAACGCTTTTATTCGAAACCTAAAACAGGTAGATTTTGATTTTTGTGAAAGTTTTTATGTATCTAAGTTGACCAAGTTATTTGGCCGTTAAACACTTGATCTTTCACAGTCCAATACATATGAGCAATGATTCATAAAACCACTTAAATACTATTGATGCGATGTAAAACCCCAATTAAATAAAACAAATTCCTTTGATTTGAAAATTAAAGATATCTTGAAGTGATTACTACTGTACAATAAAATCATGCCCGGGCCTCGCCCAATTCTCTGTATGTGTGGTCACTGAGGTATAAATGACTCGCGCCTGGATTATGATCAGTAATGTCCAATGTGATCAATAGTTTATGGTACATTAATATATACAAACCCTTTCTGGATGATACTGCACATTGAGGAATCAGCTGTGGACGACTTACAGGAACCACTGTGGCAAAAGAAAGATTCTTACAGAGCAATTTATGCTTTGTCACAAAGGTTTCTACCCTAGTCTCAATAATGATCCGTGAACGAAGCTTTTTTCGTCATTTGGACATTTATCGTGCGGCGTCAGTCAAAATAGCAATAGCCTTCGAGACCAGTTATCTGGACTAGTTTCTACCCCAAATCATAAAAAAATGTGTTTTTTTGAAAATGTTTTTTTTTTCGTCTGTTGTTGCTTTGCATTTGGACTTGTCAGTAAAACCAACATGAGCATAGGGGTCTATGATGTTTAACATATGTAATAATTGTCATCTGCTCCTTTTTTTTTTTTTTATTGATGATAAAATATAATTATAGCATAATGCCAATATCATTAATAAGACTGTTTGATAACATGACTCAGGTTGTTTGGTTACATGACAGTTCATATGCCATTTTGCATTTCATTTTATCATTTTTATTCTCTCTTAAGTCTTTTTCAAAGCGAATCTTTTGTGTGGCCCATTTCCCGAAAGATGGCAATAAATAGTAAGAAAATAAAAGGATTTCATTTCTTTATGATATTGGAGAGAAACCACTGTGAACAAAGCATGATTTCCTCATTAGAAACAATTTATCTATTTGTCATAGTGGACTTTCAAATAATACTTCTGCATAAGATATGTCAATCTTAGCCTTGAAAGAGAGAAAGGGTTATCTATTATACTACTGGAACCGCCTTCATGTTTATGCAAACAGGTTAGATCCAGGCCAGCTGCCAAGTAAATTGGTGGCTGGCCTGTGATCTTACGTGTTTGCTACTCTGTGCCACAGGGAGAAAGATCATAATAGACCTTTATTAACACTATATATAGAAAGGGAAACAACTTCAAAGAGAAACCAGTTCTGACGTTCCGCGCTTATCAGTCCGTAATTCCTTATACGATGGCTAGTCTGTAAATTCTCTATATGTCCCGCATAGCCAAATGATTTCTGCGTCCAACGATACCTCTCTCAAAAAGATCGGTCCAGTCAATCCGGAGAAATCTGTGCTTCTTTCCTCTTCAATATTCAGCAGATATTTAAGGTTTTGGAAAGCAGATGACACAAAAACTTTTTTTTTTTAAATTATCCAGGATTCTGAGGGTAATTATGCATAATTAGAGGGCCACCTATGAGGATTTTCATCTGATATTGCTTCATCAGCTATTTCCAAAATAGAAACAAATTCTTAGCTTACAATATTTGAAACCATTTCGAAAAAACTTGTTATGTTAGATATGAGAGGATAACTAAACACTTTTTTGGTGTAAGCAATGCTTAGAAAAAGTGTTGCTGATTTTTAATATTTTATTTTCTTTGTTGAAACAATGAGGGTCTTTGCCCTTTATACCTATCAAATGCTTTGACAAGTTCATATCTAAAGAAACTGAAAATTGATGACTAATATTAATATGAATTATTACAAACAAAAACAATAACATTTTTTATGACTTTAAATAGAAAAGTTTTGACATTAGGAGAAAGAAAACATGATTCCATCAATTTCTCCTTTTGTGACCATTGTGTTTTATTGTTCAGCTGCAAGTGAGTTAATATGAAGTAATGGTTTAATGATTTAAGAACAAATGATGATTCCTTTCTTCTATGTATTTTCCCAATTTGGTGATAGTATATAATTAATGTAAACATCATAAGAACAGGTCTAAAGCTCGGGGCACGATGCTTTATTGGCATGGCAACAAGGTACCAATATTTGCCTTGGTGTTCTGGTTCATTCAATGTTTACTCACATGATGACCAAGAAGTATCATAATATTAAAGAAATATTCATCAATGGATGAATGGCTCAATTCTTTGCTTGTTGGTCGTGAACTGTACCAGCCAGTCGAAATTTTGATTGATATGAAAAGATCTTTATGTAGAACCAATCTTGCAATTTCGCCTGTTGTCAACATGTATACAGCAGGGTTTTGGTGCAATGACCACCAGTTTGACCATTATTGGATGTGGATGAACCAATTTTGTGCATGTTTGCCTTAGTGTGCCAGCCTGTTAAAATTGTAATTGATACCAAAAAGTGCATGGTGACAAAAGGAATGACGTCTCTTCTCTTTCAATTGCTTAATTCAGTTATCATGTCTTTAAAAGGTTTTTGTGCAGTGACAATCAGCCCTGTGTAAGATTTAAGAACTGTGTTTATGAACTTCATGAACAGAATCTTGATCCTTCTCCAGGGAAATATGACCATTATTGGATATGGATTGTTCAGTCTTGCGCTTATTGACCTAATTGTGCCAGCGAGTCTAGCACTGATGGTAATGACAGATAATAGCCTGCAGATGCATTTGGGTATTGGATCTGATTCATGTATTGGTCGTTATTGTGTGACTGGTAATGGTCAGAGTTGGTCACACCTACACCCTGCATCTGGTACAACGGAAATTCCACAGACAATCATAAACATATTTTGATTTGCTGGTCCTACTTTTTACACACACAAAAAATGCAATAATGATTGACCAATTTTGCCATTCCATCAGAAGACATCTTTATACCAATGGATTGTGATAGCTAACATCAATTTTTTGACATGCTTGTTGGTACATTAGCTATTTGATTTGTTTCTATATATGGTATATCTTATCAGGGCAAAACCTTCGAGTGTTTATTTTTTTCTTAAAAAAAAAAAATGTATTCCAATTGGGATAATCAAAACTGTTACTTGTTGAAGAGTAAAATGTTTATAGTGGTGTACCAAAAGTGTTTTTGAGCTAATTTCTACACAGGAATCATTTACTTAACTGTTAACTCTTAGAATGCTGGGTATATATAATTTTCTTAAAGTAGATTTTTGTGTCATCTGCTTTCCAAAACCTTAAGTATCTGCTTTGAGTAAGTTTGATGAGAAAAGATACTCAGAATAGCAAACAGGTTAGATTACAGGCTAGCTGCCAATTTAATTGGCAGCTGGCCTGGATCTAGCCTGTATGCATAAGCATGAAGCTGTTTCCAGCACTATAAAGGTAAAGTCGTTTATTTACACTGTGTGAATGTCTCTAGAATAATGGATAAACACATCATGTTCTGATGCCACAGTCCCTGATGGTCCTTGGGGAGTCCCGTGCACTTTTCTCCATTTACAGCAGTATCAATTTCCAATTTCATTGTCAAGTAGCCCTGTGCCATGCTGTCCCTGCACCACCCACTTTTCAGATTTCAGACTCGAGAGCTTGCGCTGTCAACAGTATTTCGAAAAGATTGTGAGGAAATAAAAAACTTACCAGGGAGAGGTTCTTCTTGTGCAGTGCTGTATCATGGCATTGGTTGATGGGAATTTTTCGGTCTTTCTTACAGAGAACTGTTACCATCTTTCCTATTTTTGTCCATTGTTGCATATTCAGGTTGTTTGAAACTGGTGAAAGGTTAATCCCTTTTCTCATATTTGCAGCTTCTAAAACACTTTTAGCAGATCAGACAAGAAACACTTGAGAGAAAAGAAGTCATGCCTTGGTATACAAGCATTTTTTTCTCTTTTGTTTCAATAGTTTCAACACCTAATTTTAAAGAAAATGTTACTTTTCATTCTTCTTAAAGTGTCGTCTGCTGTCGTATTTATTCTGGACCAATCCAAAAACATGAATGCAGGGGAAAGGGTTAAGTTGTAATGGAGCATTGTCCCTTGGTGGATGCTGAAATCTTTTTATGATAATGGATTATTTACCGATTGTTGTGATTTATTGCATTATGGGACCAATCAGGATCAAAGTGACAAGAGTGACTCTGTGGACAGGTCCGACTTATTCTCATCACTCTTGTTTTCAATTATTTATGCCAGGGCCATTATGTATCTGAGAATTTGGAAAAAGGTACTGTAATTATGATCTTTTTAAGTTTTGCCAAATAGTAAAATTTGTATTGAATGTTTACTTTTTAGATTTGTCTGCTTTACATGTTATAAAGTTGATTACTTTAGAACCATTTCCTTACAAGTATTCTTTCTTAGACTTTGAATAACAACAAAGGAACTATTTTGTATTGAACAAATAGTATTAGCTAAGGAAAATATATTTTTGAGACAAACAATTTTACCATTAGCTATAATGATTACTATGGTACTTCGATTTAGTGTTATTTTCATGTACTTGCATTATGTTGTAATGACAATCAACCTTAAGTGTTCAAGTCATGAAATAAACTTCTGTTCTGTTCTATCATGAATATATGAAAACATGTTTATGTTATTTTGAATGGTGAATGATATTCAATAAGTTCTATGGTGGTTTACTACGAATTAGATATCCTTTATTAGAGAAAAGACATACATATCTGAGTTTAATTTAACAATTCAGAATTTGATACTGAATTATGGATTGTATTTTCTATTGAAGTAAATAATCGTTGGAAAGTTCAATATTGTATATCATATCTGTCTTATGAGAATATACTCAACATATACACATGAGCATTGTATTTAAGGCCGATATTCTCATCTATAATGAATGTCAAAATCTCTGTGTGGGCAAAGTAACATAAGCCTGTGTCGTTTACTTTATACTCCAGTGCTTGTGACTTGTCAGCTAAATTAGCGCTTGAGTCATGGTTTTAAGACTTTTATGAAAAGAGATTCATCATGTATATGTGGGAATGGGTTTATAAATTACTTGTAGTTCATTGAAACAATGTTCATCCTTTTTTTCTGTTTTGATGAACTAGTTCGAGCAAATGGCATTGAAGCTTATTATAGAGGTGAATGAAAAAAGATTGAGGATTGAGATAACTGTCACGTTTTTTTTTTTATTCAATTTGATATTAATGAGATTAAAGTGAGTTTGCCCATGGGGAGGATTTTTTTTCTCTTTGTCACACTGTTTGCAAATGTCAGCTGATTTCAAGATCCTTACAAACCATTTCAACATATTATCTTTTCAATAATTAATGTTGTAAATCATGTATTTTTCACTTCACGCTTATGCAAACAGGTTAGATCCAGACCAGCTGCCAAGTTTGGCAGCTGGTCTGTGATCTAATCTGTTTGCTACTCGGAGTACCTTTGTTCATCAAAATCAAGCAAATATTTAAGGTTTTGGGAAGGAGACAACACAAAAATCTATTTTCAGAAAAATTTCCAGCATTTCAAGGGTTAAGGATAAGTATCGTATAGAAGTTTCTGTATAATCTGATATTACATCCTTGCTATCGATACTTTGATTAATTCCTTTTGCTTACATAATTGCCATCAGATCTACCTTCAAACAGCTAAATGATCATAGTGTAATAAATATTAATTGAATACCAATTTTTATGCAAATGACTTTTAGAGTATTTATCTTGTAGTTTTTGTTAACCTTTTTTTCATAAACAGTTCAATGATGATAGATGCTTGTCCAGATATACTGAAAGGATAGTTTTTTTTTATTTTATAAGATGATTATATCTTCCTGTCTAAAGTCATCTGGATTATGGGCGTGAAAGCTTATTTTTCTAGCAAAAAAAGGTTAATAAGCCATGGTTCAAAAATAAAAAAAGATTCAAGGCAACCACTCAATTTAATGAGAATGATAAAGATTCCTTTTTGCATTTTTGCTTGGTTTGGACAAATTACAAGTTTATGTTAAGGCAAAGGCTTTGTCAGAATGGCAAAGATCTTTTAACCCTTAAAATGCTTGGTAATTTTCTTACAACAGATTTTTGTATTGTCTCCTTTTCAAAACCTTAAATATCTTCTTACGAACAATGTGTGCAACGAAGCATAACTAGAAAAAAGCACTTTGGATTTTATTGTCCCCTGTCATGATTCGATCCTGGTTCACCTGGGTGACAGTCCAAGACATAACCACTGAACTAAAGAGTCAGATCAGTAGTGCTGACGTTACATCTTGTCCTGATTGATTGTTGCTATGCTGTAGAGAGTGAGGAGGCTACGTAACAATCTGCTTAATTTTGTTGCGGAATGATGTATAAGCACAAAGTTGGTTCCAGCACTATATAGGGTTAATGACTGAGATGGACTCATAAATGTTCATCTGTTTTCCCCTTCTAGAGTCACAATTTCCATAATGAGCAGATTTTTCTTTGGGTGAATTTTTTTGATGCAGATTCTTAGAAATGAGTTGAGATGAGATCACCATTGTGACCAAGAGGACAAATTGCTTATTGTGAGAAATTTATCTATTGATTTTATCTTATTTCATGAAGAAAATCTATAAACTTCTTGCTATTTCATGTGGTCTGCTGTTACTTTGAATTTGGACCTGGCACAAATCCTCATATTACGGTATTGGCTTACCCTTTACCACCTTTTACTTGAAGCAGACGACTTGAGGAAAGCTTCGTAAACATGTGAAAAAACCTTCACTTCTGCTGCTGTGATGTTTGAAAAGATTGAAAAGGGTTTTGGCAAAAGGAGAAATTGATTGCGACAAGCAATTTCTTCTTTTGTAACAGTGCTTTTTGAAAGTCATCTGCTGCAAGATGCAAACATGTGGTATAAGGTGGTTATTTAAACGATCAAATGCAGAACGTACACTCAAGTAATTTTGACACCATCATTAATAGGTGAATGAGCTGATTGGGTTTCAATGCTCAACAAATTCAAATCCTTTCATGATTCTTTCCCTATTTTGTCAAACCCTTTTTTTATTTAATTTTTACCAAACATTCCTGGGTTAAACCTGTTTTGGTCTACAAGACTTGAAACTGATAAAAACTAAAGGGGGGAAAAAGCTCATGCATGCATATTTTTTAGTTTTTAACGTTAATTTCTGTTCTACTAGATGAAAAATTTCTAAAGACTTACGTTACTTATGTTAACAGAGTATTTTTAGAGTAATGACATTAGTACAAAAGCAGAATTTTATAAGGATAAATATTTTCCTTTAATTACTTGATCTTGTTTCAATGCAAAAGAATAGATATATGGATAATTTTCATGAATGTGGCAGTGTTGCTCTCAGTTTAGACCTGACACAAGATCACCATAAGAAGGAACTGAATTAGTATACCGATTTATTTGTATATATATGGACCAACATATTAATTGTTGGGGTTGGTATGTTAATCACCAGTCAAGCTGTTGTCCGTGTTTCAATTAACATGATGTATTGATGAGGATATTGTTAAAAGGGATATCATTAATATCGAGCTACGGTACTCACTATCTAGAGGTACAGGTATGTACTAAAACTAGTCACACATAGCTTCCTCAGTAGCGTGTTAAATTGAAAACATTTCGGTAAAAGTGAGGAACAGCTAGATAAAATTTAATTTCTGTTCTACCTGATGACAAATTTATGAAGACATGTTGTCCGTGTTTCAATTAACCCTTTACCAAATTCAAATTATCGATCTTCCCAAATTGAAAGAGGTTGCAGCCGGCATTTCATAATGTGATGCAATTGAAAAATTCTCTTCCGATAGGGCAGAAAACATTGTGGGAAAGGAAGAAATTGCTCTTTCTCACAGTGTTTTCCAGAGTCGTCTGTTACAAGGTGGTTAAATGTCGTTATTGTTTGGTAATGGGTTGATGAGGGTATTTTTAAATGGATATGATTAATATCGAGCTACGTTACTCACCATCTAGAGGTATGTACTAAAAACATGGCACACATAGCTTCCTTAGTAGCGTGTTAAATTGAAAACATCTTGGTAAAAGTGAGGAACAGCTAGATAAAATCTGATTTAATTTGAATTCATTTTCTTTTGATGGGAATTTATTGGAAGCAACACCATTCTACATTTTGGTAACGACTTTTCCGGCAATAGGTTCTTTCCTTATTTGGTCATTTTATTTCGTCATACCAATGACTGCCAGCTTGCAATGTGACCCCCAATTATTTCATAAAAAAGATTTAAGAATAAAATGTAGTTGTCTCTTTTTTATCTGATGCAGTGACATTTGTTTTAAGCACTTTAACTATTTTATGATAAAACTTGAATTGTAACCCAACAAAGTGTAAAAACCGGCTAAAATTCTGTCAATTTTTTTTATGACATGACAATGGTTATTGTTACATAGGGGAGGTAACTGCTTTAAAGAGTTAGACTAGGAATGGCTTTCCTCAATGGCACTCTGGGTAATGGGGATAGGATTATGCCTGGAAAAGCCAGATTTAAGTCAATTACTGATTAAGATCTATAGAATGCTGTGATATAAACTGAAACAAAAATTGAAGCAGTATTAACCCATTGCACCATAAAAACTCATTTTACTGCATCTGCTGCAAAATACACTAGAAACCATTGTGAGGAGCAATTATTCGTTTTGTCACAATGGTTTCTACAAAGCACTACTATCAATTTGTAACTTTTATGTCCTTTACTTGTGGTCTATTGTTGCTTTCATCTCAGAGCAGTTCCATATGAGAGAAAGAATGAAATGAAAAAGAAATGGATTGGATCCTTTTTTCCTGTCACATATATCTTATTATTTCCTAAGTGACAGCTGTAATGTAACACTTTACGAAAATGATATGATAGGTCATTTCTTCTTAACCGTAAGAATGCTGGGTAATTTTCTAAAAATAGATTTTTGTGTCGTCTGCTTTCCTAAACCTTAATTATCTGCTTATTTATGATGAGGAAAGATTAATTGGCAACTGGCCTGTGATCTAACCTGTTTGCATAAGCATGATTCCAGTTCCAGCACTATTAGGGTCAACATGTAAGACATTATCTGCATCTTTATGGTTTCACTCGTGAGAAAACATTTAAGAATAGAAATATGATAGAGAGAAAAATGAATGAGGAAACTAACATGTTTGGTCCAGGGAATTGTTAAACTGCATATGAGTTTGTCTTTGGTCATGGACGCAGCATTTCGATGGTGTTCTCATGATTTGAGATAAATGCCCAGTTTTCTCAGGTAGCGGCTTGTTATAATTATATATTCTCTGGATTAACACCAAAAGAAAGGCGCATACCATGTAATCGTACTCATAAAAAGGGAATACAACATAACTTCTTATACTGCCCATGATTGTGATGATCAGTGTTTGCTTTTGACATTCCATGCTTATAGCGATATTGTGAATAGAATTGAATGGGATTTTAATTTTTATATTTATTTTATGATTCATGCTTTGTGATCATATTTTGGAGTTTTTTCTTTGCAATGAGTTGAAATAGCTGCCTAATTGATAACCAATTGAGTTTATGAATGAACTGTACCAAGTGAAGAGGTACTTAATTATCACATGCCATTAAAGTCTGTTTTCAATGGCATCATACATTTGACTGCTTGTTTAACCCTTTCCCAAACAACAAGTCTTTGACTGTCCCAAATTGAAAGAGTTTGCAGACAATATTTCAAATTGTGATGAAATTGAAAAGTATTCTTCAGATAGAGCAGAAAACCCTGTGGAAAAAGGAGAAATTGCTCTTAGCGAAATTTCTCCTATTTCCACAATGTTTTCTGGAGTAGTCTGCAACAAAGTGGTTAACGTCGTCATTGTTTAGTAATGGGTTAAAACGAATATTTAGAGCAGGCTGGATGGGCTATAAACAAGTTATTGAAAAGACAAAAGATAACATGTGAAAATTCTTACCTGAAAAGAAAAAATTGAACATGCAGTCATAATGTGTGGAAAGAAGAATTAGAACTTGATGATCAAACTGAAACCTCAATGACAATAGAAGAAAATGGTTCAAATTGAGCAATTAATTCTTTTTGTCACAAAGGTTTCTTCTTTATATCATATGATTTTTGTTGCCTGCTGTTGCAAACAATTTTGACCATTTACAACCTTGCATATGGTAGAATAGATTATGATTTTACTAAAAGACTGCATGATCAAGATTACTAATCTCGATTTTCATAAGGGTTTTTACATATGATTCTAATTTCAATTGTCACAGCTAAAATGTTTAAGGCAATAAGGAAAGCTGCGAATCGTGAAAAAAGTAACTGTTCAATGAAAGGAAAATACAAGTTTGAAGTTGAGGAAAGTCATTCTTCTGTCCAGTTGTGGGTAGGTAAACTTATTATGGGGAGTGGCATCATTTAGGACCCTCTTATGTTTTTGTACATAGTTTAAAACAGTTTTACTGTTTTTAACCATATTTCATAAATATTCCATCATTTTCTCGACTATATTTTATAAATATACCAGCATTTTCTTGCAAATATTTCATGAATTTCCAAGCATTCCCTTGGTCCAAACCAAACCTTCCTGTTTTTGTCCTAGAACTTGCTGTTCAGTTGTGCTACTTTCTCCCATAACTTCCATTACTTAGGATGCTAGGATAGAAAGTCCCTAGCCTTTGTAAAGGCAGAAAGGGTGACCTTGGCCTTAGTACTATTCATTACGTCTTACGCTTGGTAGAGAAAATGCATTCGACGGACGCAGCTTTTATATAATTTCCAAACCAGTTGGTCTTCGAAATCTATTTCTCTGCTGAATGTTAGACGTAATGCAGTAATAAAGCAAAGGTAACCGTACACCACCATAGCTGGAAAGTTGATGGCCAACTCCTGCGGGGCACACAATGCGGCTTAAAGGCCCATTAAAGGAGATTAATGCTATATCAAACTATATTATTTGGTAAACTAATGGACAGATTCAAATAGTTTTCACCAGAAAACAGCATCAGCACAACTTAAATGTGAAAGTAAACCAGAAATAACCCATATTAGCAAGTTTTATAATTCAGAATTCCTGATTCTTCACCTCTGACCTTGACAGTTGATACACACATTTTTGAAACGACCAATCAGAATTTGTTATTTTGAATATGTAAACAAACAGGTTGTTGATAAACATGATTGAATTGGAGACAACTATATTTCAAGCACAAAATAACTTATTTTGTGGAGTCTATTTAATAGGGTCTCAATGCATTCCTAGACTAATTCTCATGACTTTTATGAACATAATAAAAGAACTACTCATATTTTTTCAGTAATTTATTTGTACTCCTCTCCTTTGATGTGCCTTTAATCATTGCCAAAAGTTGGTGAAAAAAGAAATAAATCTTGGCATGGCCATTTTGTTTAACATAAGATTGTAAACATGGGTAATGTGATTCCCTGTTTGTTAATATTACTCTTCAATCAATCTCCAATTTCTTTCATTTCAATAGGCATCAAAATCTAAAACAATGCCATTTTGCTCTCTGCTTCTTGGTTGGTCCATCTTTCTCAAACTGTGTCAGGGTGTGATGCGTTAACTCTGTACCATAGGCAAATTTTCGACTGTCCCAAATCAAAATAGTTTGCAGACAACATTTCAAAATGTGATGAAGTTGAAAAGATCTTCTGATACGGCAGAAATTGTTGTTGGCAAAGGAGAAATTGCTCGTCAAGAGCAATTTCTCCTTTTTCAACAATGTTTTCCAAAGTTGTCTGTAACAAACCGGTCAAATGTCGTTATTGTTTGGTGATGGGTTAAATCAGCCATTAAGGTTATAGAGTAAATTTACTCATTAATGTTAGATTAACCTTTTAAACTGTTTCAAGCACCTGTGGGTCATTGGGTGTAATATTCAACCCACATCCCATATTGACATATTTCAGTCGGTAATTACATACCTTTGTCATTAACTGTTAATAAACTGTTTATAAACAACACATTTAAAGACCCAAACTCATTACCACACAGTAAGTTATTCATTGTTCCAAATCAAAATGATTTGTTGATGACTTTTGAACCTGAAATATATGAATAGATAGTAGAAATTCTTCTTGAGGTTTAGGAATTTTGGTTAGAAAGAAGACATGTTACACTGATGAGCATTTTATTTTTCATTTTCAACTTAATTTTAGAAATTGGCCCTAAGCCAACATGAAGAATCCCATGGTCAATTGGTTTACTAACTAATCAATGATTAATTGAGATAAACTTGTGTTCATCTATAGAAGCAAATGACTCTAATGGGAAAATGCATGCAGACAGGATTTTTTCCTTCTTTTGTCACAGTTGTTTCAAATCTATAGAACTTTGTTGTAAATCTATCAGTCTTTATTGAGGTGATAGAAATATACCTTGGGTAGAGTATCTTTAGAGCTCTAGTGTCTGGTTCATTTACCATTGAATAGAGGCTTCCACTGTCAAGATTTCATCAATCCACGTTTGACATGAGTTATGTTGGTACATGCAAAGAGGAGAATTGTTTTACTATCTACGTAAAATGAATACGTTTCATTTGAAGAAATATCAGCAGACAATGTTTATATAAGTTTCAATTACATATTTTTTCATTTTTTAACAGTGTCTTGTTTTGTATATGTCACTTTTGATGTTGAGACTAATATTTTCTTACTAATTTCCCACATCAAGATAATTGTCTAGTCCATAAAAATGCAATATGAGTATCGCAATGTTTGGGTTTAGCCAATGACAGAAGGAATGTACAAACCTCCAGGGCTCCTGTGTGGCCCAGTGTT